>CM040466.1:23340583-23571670 GCA_022758105.1 Pangasianodon gigas
GGATAAAATGTAAACACTAGAAGGCTTGTGAGATTGTGTATAACGTGCCATGGTCCTACCTCACTCCCTAACCATCACAAACTGACACTAGTATTACCTGTGACGCTGAGGGTGGAAAAGAAAGGGGTGTGGCCAGATATATACGTAATGTGTTAATACACGTAACATCATTACAGCAGAAAAAAGCTGGAAGCTGGTTACGATTCTTGTACCGTGAAGTCGTCCTGATAAACACCATGTTCATCAGCGGGACGTCTGTAGTAATTTCTGAACACGTCTTTTCTCTTAGCGAGAAAACTCGCGCTTCTGGGCAGGAATAAAACGATCACAGGACGAGCGAGTCTCCAGCACGTTGTATTTTTTCCTAATCTGGATGTTCAAGTGGTCGAAGAGGCACTGGAGTAGAGTAGTGGGGAAGCGTTTAATATCTGGGGGAGGGTCACCGATGCGCGCTATGAGAATAAATACGACGAGCGGCAGCAGTCAAACATTTTTTTTCCCAACGTGAGGTGCCATCTGCATAGAAAATCATGAAAATGTATCCGGATGGGACTAAAACGATCAGACGAGCGCTGAGTTTGGCGAATCAGAATAACTTTTCTCAGAGGAGGACTTGAGAAAAACATCGTCGTGGTCAATCTGGATGGAAATAAAATCACAGAGCAGCACCTTCTCTAATAAATAGTGCACTATATACACTTGTTGAATGTTAGGCAAGTCAAACATACGTTGATCGACTTTAGTTCACATTAATGAACGCAAGACATTCGCCGTTTAACGTGACAGAAAGCGAGGACTCCGTGTCAGCGCATCTTTCAAAGCAAGACAATCAAGTAATTTTATTTCCTTCCACGACGATGTTTTTCTCAAGTCCTCCTCTGAGAAAAATTGTTCTGATTTGCCAAACTCAGCGCTCGTCATGATGTCAGACTGGGGAGAAGGGGGCGGGGCTTCCAGGGTCTCGGTTCGTACTGGAAAGTACGCCTGAGCAACTCGTCAATCATTCCAGACTGACATGCTGATTGGCTTGTGCTTTTATTAGGGGTTGGAAAAAAAATTGCTCTATTTGCACATGTCTGCAAGTATATGCATTTATGTAAATTTTTTTTATGTACGTGCAAGTTAAAAAATTTTTTTTATAATTTCAAAATCATGTTACGCAAATAATATAAAAAAGCTAAAGCAAGACTATAAAAATTTCAATACTGGCTCTTAGCGATCAGTAGAAATCTGTACAAATCCATTAACTGTTGTTTTTATTAAATAAAATCATATTCTCAAGTTGTATTAATCACTCAGACAAAATTATTTCACGTGCAACAAGACTAATTTTTTCTATAAATATCTGTTCATAGAACTCACTGTATTAATATTTTATCTCATATTATCAAGCAATTGTTTTAAAGTAGAGAAATAAACAGCGGAATATTCAAACACTGCTTTATAATCGTCGAAAGGAAATAATCGAGACGCAGTGCTAAAAGTAAATACGCCCCCCAGATGTTGATGGAAAAATGTATATATAATAAGTGCCAGGTGATCCATTGTCTAAGATCCATTGAAAGAGTTTTCCTTTACAAGAGTTTAGCACGATATTCCTAAGACTGACCCTGAAACAGCTCGGGAATATAGGACAGCGTTAACAGAGACGGCTATTTTTAAGCATGCGTATTTCGGATGGGGTACGGAGAGGAGGAAACGGTCCAGTCGGCAATTCGGAAGGCAAAAATAAGGAGCGTGTGTGACAAAAAAGTTTGCGTTTATTTATTTATTCACTGATTTATTGTCGTGTGGGGGAATCTACGCTCCCCCAGACTGGTATTATTACAGAAATACATCCAACATGTTCAACTTTGAAGAAAAAAGTTGCACTTTTTTGCAAACCTAGACCAGGTCAAACAGCTGATTAATGATTATATATATATATATATATATATATATATATATATATATATATATATATATATATATATATATACACACACACACACACACACACACACACAATGTTATAATGTCTACTGGAAATGATTTGATATGGAACCAAGGAGGATAAACTAAACCAGGGGTTCAGAAACTTCTTGGCCAAAGGACCCCAAATGGACATTATGAGTTTTCTTGGCATTCTGGTTGCTCTTCATTATTTACTATTAAGCTTGTAAGTCCACATTCAATCAAACTTTCAGCAAAATGTTCTCGACTTCTGTTGTTCCACTGAGTCAGGGTCACTCGAAGCTGTCGAGGAACTAGCGTAAGTAGACGCTAAAAGAAATTTGCACAGTTTTCTTGCTGAACTCTCACGCTAGCACAGAATGTCAGGATAGCAAAAAAATAAAAAAAATCCCAAACCCTCCAAAAAATTTGAATGTGACTCCATTTCAAAATAGTATCTGCATTCACAGGGTTTGAGCAATATTTCTAAAATAAAAGACTAAAACTAAAGAGGAAATTGTGTCTAAGATGGAGGAAAGAAAAACACTGACATTCTTGTGATGATCTCACAAAAGCGTATTATGTAACGAATAACACGCAACAGATCACGCTGTTATATGAAAATAACACGCTGGAGGAACTGGAGCACAGTCTGGAGTGTGTTATTCCACTTATACCACAGCGATCTGCCAACGATTACAACGTTTCATTTATTAATCTACAAAACGTCGCACATTTTAACGGATTATAGCTCGAGTTAACTTTACGCGATGTCTGAGAGCCGAGTTCTCACCTACGTTATAGCAGCGATAAACAGTCGTTCCCTCACCAGCCTCTCTCTCTCTCTCTCTAAAAACTCAGCTTCTCATTTTATCAAAAAACCGGAAAGCGTAAACTCCTCTGTCCTTAAGACTTTCCTGCGCTGATGAACTTCGAAAAGCACCGTGACTGTAAAAATGTCTTACAACCGAGACTCCTTCCATAAATGTTAAATAAATGGGTCCTAACAAAATAAGTCACGAGGTTTTACTTCACTAAAACACGTTTTTTTTAAAATCCGTTTATTATTAGTCTTCGTTTATGTCGAAAAATCCCTGTGTATGAGCTGTTACTATGGAAACAATAACGTATTAGAAAGAGCGCATTAATATTAATCTATTGTTCATGTTACAGTGGGAACTACTTTCCGAGCCGAGCTGTTATACGAAAATAACGCACACCTCCTGACCAATCAGAGTCGAGCACTCAATCATGCTGATCATGAGTCTAAGATGAAAATAAACTAAAGTTCCTTATTATTGTACAATTTAATTAAACGTACGTCCTTCTCAGAGATCCAATAATCGCCTAGCTACAGAAACAAACACCCAAGCTAACATTAACCCAACACTATGACTTTATCGTAAGACTGGGGAAAAGAAAAAAATAAATAAATAAGTAAAACAAAAAAATCAGCCGTTGCTGCTGCGCTGTACTGCGGAACGTAAACGGTGCTACCTGAGACGCGAAATTCGCGCTAACTCAAAATGTAAAAACGGCATATTATGAAATACGGCGCATCAGACAACGGAGAGAAAAAATATCAGATATTGGATCCGGTAACAAACGGCGAAGACTGGAAGTGTTTGGAAATGTTCACACAAAGAGATGACTTTTTTCTTTTGGTTACGATTGTTTTTTTATATTTACACTTTATTATATTATATCATATTACACTTCTTACACTATTATATTTATAACGTAAGTGATTTGTGCGTGAAAAGTGTTAAACTATGAAGAAAAAAAACTAGTTTTTAAAGAAAATAATATCAGAATGTATATCGGTATCGGCTGATAGTCAAGGTTTCTGTATTTTTAGATTTTATTCTCAGTTTAATTTGTTTCTTGTAAGATTTGCATTTACTCTTAAACAGCTTGATAAACTAGTTGATCAATCTCGTAATGAACAAACCGGTTGTGATCTTGAGTTTATGATGGATTTAAACTCTCGAAACTGAACTTTATGGTCAACGTTAGAGATTTAACTCACACAAATAAAGTGTCTATGCTGATTAATCTAAAACAAACACTACTATAAAGCAGCGAAGTGATATTTTTATTAACTGTTGACAGCGTGACGTCGTGTTGATCTGAACTCGGGGTTCGATTTCGCTGGTTTCTTCTAGTCGGAGTTACGAGCTTCAGGACATTCATTTATCTTCTGCTCCATCTTTACTTTAGATCGTCGTCCCAACAAGACGATTTCACAGATTTTTTTTTTTTACTCCTAAGAGAGCATCATTATTTTAACCAGAGACTTCTCAAATCTTTCACATCTAATTTTAAATTAAATTTTTGATCCAAAGAACCTTAAAGTGCAATATGGAGACAACTAGAAACCTAAACAAGCGCTAATTATTGTCTAATTTCCTGCTTCGTAGCTGATAATGAATAATATAATATTATAATTTAAACGTGAGAAACACTCAGACAGAAACTTGGGACATTTTATACGCTAACTTTTAAGTAATATTTTAATATTATCTTTAATTAAGGTTGAGTTACTTTCATTAAAAAAAAACTTTTTTATTCTTATGATCCATCTTTTTATTTTAAAATTTATTTTATTTACTATTTATGTTATATTCAGTAATTTATTAAAGAATATGAACTGAAAAGTCTGTAGAAAAGTATTACAAAAAATTTTAATTGATATTGATAACTACTGTAAAATACTCGAAATTTATTTCATTCCTTATAAAATCTTTCCCAAATTTTAAAATAAAAACAAAATAAATAAATAAATAAATAAATAAAATAAAAGCAACACAACATAATCCACTGCTCTGGCAACCATAATTGAAAATATATGTTATTAATATTAATTTTAATTAATATTAAAATGTAAAAACAAGACATGTTTTGGTTAATTAAATTTTTTTTAACAATAATTCTAAAAAATGATTCATTTAAAAAAGTAATAAAAAACATGAGTAAAAAATTTAATTAAATCACTAAAAATTAAATTAAATTAAACATAATTTAACTTTATATATATTTAATCTAGTTATATTCTTAAATGTATTATTTTTTAATTTTATGAATTTTAAAAAAGTACACATATATATATATATATATATATATATATGATAGAAAATATAAAATTAAAAATACAACATAATCCATTGGTTTGGAAAACAGCTAATGAACCCTAGCTAATAATAAAACAGTTCACTGTGAAAACTGCTAAAAGGTAGCTAGGTTTTATTAGATTATGTTTAGGTTTAAACCTAAATCATATTGAAATGATATTGCACAAAGTGCTGTAAAAATGTTAGATATAAATTGTAATCTTACTGACTGCTAGCTAACATGCTAGCTAAGACACCACAGGCTAGTCAGGTTAAGCTAAACAGCTAACACTAGAGAGTGAAGTAGGTTTGTTAGCTAGCTAACGCAGACAATGTCACCAATCGGTCACTAGTGGTTCACATTAGCTAAAATAGAAATAAATAAAATAAAACAAGTTACCTTGTGAATTCGTTTCAACGCCATTCTGTCTCTGTGGTTGGAAAAAAAGAAGAGATTTAGCCGGTTAGCTAAATGCGGTGTCTGTGCTAGCTTAGCTTAGCTTAGCTTTGTGCTTGCTAGCCCAGCAATGCGGAGGCGAGTATGCTAAAGCTAAGCTAATCGATGAATCTTATTGGCAAAGCCAATCCGACGAAACTAGCTCGCTAGCGTTAAATCTGTTGAAACTAAGTGCTTCAATTAAAAAAATACTCTTAATGAAATGTATTAAACCGTCCAAACAACCGGAAAATGTTTAATCCTAAAAAAAAACCGCCGTGTGTATGTGTGTATCCTCTCTACGCTGTCTTTCCACAAAATGTCTTCTTCTCTTAGCGGAACCAGACGCGTTATTTTGTTCCCACCCACATTCCGACACCTCCCGAATAACGTCCTTGGATTGGCTAAAATCCCGCGAGAGGCACACAGCTGACCAATCAGCAGGCGGCTTGTTGGTACAAACCGCCGTCAGGAGGCGGGATTGGGTTGGAATACGGGTGGGAAATAAAACAATGCCAGCTATACACACCCAAGCAACAGGGTCCCGAACAGCGCCTACCTGCTGCTTACTGCTGCAAGATCAGCCGCATAAGTTCGAAGGAGAAAGAAAGAAATAATTAAATAATATAAAAACCGGTTTTGTGACCTTTCAGGTCAAATAAAAAATATAATTTAATAAAATAATACACACATTAGTAAAGTAATACATAATACACAGATTACACATACAAGCTGATCATAATACAACAATATGTCAGGAATAAACCACTCACTGGTGTGATTATTTTCCTAAAACAGCACATCCCAAAATGTTTTATTCCCCTTACACCGCAGCAACTTTATAGTCAGTTTATAGTCACATTAAATGTTGTACAAGTTAGTTCCTGTTATCGCTTATGTTATAGCAGCTATAAACAGTCATCCCTGTTGAAAAAAAAAATCTATTACAGACATTTTAATGGTTTTCACTACAAATAGCATTACGAATTATCAGCTAACCATTAAAACCATTACCATTACCATTATTGGTCCTTAATGGTATCCACTAGACTTAACATTCCACCAATAGAAGGCAATAAATTACCAGTAGAGACCCACAAGGACCATTAGAGTTTCCATTAAACCCAATACAGTTCCCATTATAACCATTAAAACCATTACAAATTCTAAGAGGGTTTCTATTGTTTCTTTTTTTTTTTTTTTTAGCAAGGATTTCCTCACAGCCTCTTATTTTTCTCTCGTGACAAAGAAACCCCAAAAAAATCCAAAAAATCATAGTTTTTCACGTTACCCAGAAGCTGGAAAACACAAAGCCGTCTTTCCTGAAGACTTAGCAGAAAACTTTACCATTGATTGTTACAAAGCTCTGACACTGGAGACTCCTTCCAAAAATGCTACACACCTTTCTCTTTACAGAAACCTTCACCATATCAATGATTATGTTTTTCTTTGTTAAATAACAGCACTTTGTTAAAAATCTCTCTATTACTAAAGCTTATGTGGAGCTTACAATATACATGAAGGAGCTCATTAATATAAATCTATGATTTCCTTGTGCTGTAGAAAATGAATCAACAAAAAAATTGAAATGAAACCTTGTATTGTTGTCCTTTTATCGTCGAAGGACAGGGGATTCTTAGCCCTGCTCTACACTATCCTTCACATTACTCAATTAGTTTGATTTTGGTGCATGGTTTGATGATATTGTATATGTTTATTGTATATATTGTATATATATGATATTGTATATATATTGTATATATACTGTATATGTCTAGTTTATTTTAGTCAGTTGCCATTGGTAACAGTCTAAAAGGAGCAAGGAGTAACTGACAAATTACAAATTAATTTGTTAATTTATTTGCTTCCAGAGAAAATATATAAGTCAACAGCTCCAACTTCATTATATTTCACAATTTCAGTGTATTTTGTAAACATTTTTTTAAATTAATTGCTTTTATTACACCATCATAATGTAAACTGATTACCAGATTTTGATTGTTTATCATCAACGTCTGGTGCAAATTATAGAAATGAACTATAAGTGATGTTTTAATTTTGTTTGAAATGTTTGAAATAGGGCCTGATGGCTCAGATTTCAGTTTCCTGCTTCACTGTCCAATAGGATAGCTTGGGTTGGATTATGAATAATATTTAAGAGAGTGACTCGGGATCAGGCAGTTTACTTCACCTGCCACACGGACATTGTTCTGAGAGGATAAAAGAAACAAACGTCAGATATGTCTCTGCGTATTTATCTCCTAGCTGCTGCCATTATTGCTGGTAAGTCATAACGTGAGCTGCTTTGGCATAGCCTTTACTGCTTTTAGAGCTTTTGTGTAGTGAAAATTAAAATAAATAGTCTATATAGTCTACATAATGATCTTTCAGTGTAAATCATAAAGAATAATTACTGTCAGACGTGAAATGTATTTTTCTCCGTAACGCAGTCGAAACGAATAGAGCTTGTGTTTAATGTTAAATGTGATAAACAGATCTATGATCTTACTTTCCATTCCAACAGGTCTGTCAGGAGGAACCAAAAGTGAAAGTTACATCTCTGGCATAAAAGAAATTGAAGGTAACAGACAGCACTGTCAATAGACGGACTTTACTAGAAGTTTTACTTGGGGTGGAGCTTTAGTAGAAATGTTGCCAATAACAAGGGGAAGGTATCTGAAAAATAAGTTTCATTATGTGTCAAGTGGAAATAGGAAAAAAACAAAAAACGGGTTCAGAAACAGCAAAATAAAGTAAAGTGCAAGTTAATCCATGAATCATCATTAAAGGTATACTCCAGTGTTTTTCAACCTAATTTTTTATACCACATTTGTAGCATTTATGTGTATGCCATAGACAAAAAATAAATAAATTGAACACACAGCTATGTACTAACAATAGAACAGAAAACCTGTTTACTCAGAACTCACGTACAATAAAAGTCTAAGGGCAGTTGCTATATTCTGTGAATAAGCATTTAAAATATGGTACACAAATTCAAAACTATAACTGTTGCAGTCCAGTTGTCTTAAGAAAGTTTTATCGAAGCTGTTCTTCATACTAAAGCAATAAGGTTCATGGTTTTCTTGCGCCATCAGAGCCACACAAGTGCTGTAATGGTAACATAACCACAAATTCTTCCCTCTGAAGAAGTAGTTTCATCTTTCATTTTTCATTCATCAAAGCTTTCTACATAAATACATGTTTATTTCTACAGAAATACATGTTTCATACAAATGTTTTTTGACAGAATTTAACAACTGCCCTTAGATTTCCATTATAAATGAGAGTGGCATAAACAGGCTTTGTGCTTTTATCTCAGTACAGGGAAACTTTCTGAAATTCTGGTGTGTGTTAATCGCATATACATTACAGACGTGGTGGATAGAGATTACGTTAAAAAGTGCTGATCTATTCTTTTAATTATTAAATAAATAAATGTAATTAAATTATTATGAAATTAAATGATTAAATAAACACCACTGACTATCAGTAACACAGCTAAATATCAGCAATACTACTGACTATCAGTTACACCGTTGACTATCAGTAATATCATTGACTACCAGTAACACTACTGACTATCAGTAACACCGCTGACTATCATCAATACTACTGACTAGCAGTAACACCGCTGACTATCAGTAATACAGCTGACGATGAGTAACACTGCTTAGTATCAGTAATATCTCTGACTAACAGTAACACAGCTGACTATCTGCAATACTACTGACTATCAGTTACACTGCTGACTATCAGTAACACAGCAGACAATCAGTTACACCGCTGACTATCAGTAATGCTGCTGAGTATCAGTAACACCAATGACTAAAAGTAAAACCACTAACAATCAGTAACACCAATGACTATTAGTAACACCATTGACAGCTTCAGTGTATTTTTAAAAATATTTGGTCAGTGATGTTACTGCCGTGTAACAGCACTGACAGTAACATCACTCACAGTAATGCACAAATCTGACCTAAAATATGGCCAGCAGCCATCTTATTTTATGGGTTACAGTCTATTTGAAAACGAATAAATATTTTATAAATGACATCATATAAGAATGAGGTTCTATTTTAAACTAGTAACACCAGTGACACCCAAAGAGAATCTCTCAAACATAAAGATGTTTAATAGATGTTTAACTTACCAAAGTAACGTTGAAATTGCATGATTTGTGTACCAGAATTGGTTAAACAAAGAACTGGTGATTTTTAAAGGGCCAGTTCTGTTTGGGTTTCTGACATAAAATTGAGGGTCACACTTTTTTTCTTCATATAATTTTCGTTAAATATTAAAATTTAATTAAAAAATTTTTTTTTTAATTAAATCACACGAGAACATTTTTTGTTTTTATGCTTTGTGAACTGCTGGGGTCCCATCCAGAGTGTAATCCCATCTCGTACCCAGTGTTCCTGGATCCACCACAAATGCAATTTCTTAAATAAAAAACAAACAAACAAACAAACAAACAACCAAAAAAAAGTTACAAAGCTGAGGGACAGCATTTTAAACTTATATAATCTAAAACCTTTTTTTTCAGGATGTTTGCGGAAAGAACCGTTGACCATGAACTGCTTGGACACAGGTACTATATCTGAGTTAAAACAACAACAACAACAACAACAACGTTAAATTCAGTTCATCTTAATTAGCTTTAAATATATAGACATGCAACAAAACATTAAGTTCAACAGACAATAAGTTAAAAAAGTTTAGACATCAGATTTTAAGGGTTATATATGTACTACAAATGTTTCAACATATCAACTAAACACAACTAAAACCATTTTTGCTTCTGTCTCTTTTAGCTTGTAAAATAAAGAAGTGCATCAAACTAGGATATGATCTCCTTTTTGAAAACTCCAGTAAGTTGTTAGCTTTTTTTTTTTAAATAAGCCACACACATTGTGTCCTTTTAACACATTTATTTGCTAATTTTGCATCTTGCTACGATAGTCACATTAGCCTTCCAGCTAACAGTTAAAAACTTATATTTTTTAAATGCTAGATGTGTCTTTCTAATTGTCTTACATAATGATTTTTAATGTTTTAGTCTGTTAATTGTAACGCTAGGTAGTTCGTTAATTAGTGTTTGTATTTTAGCCTGTTTGCCTACTTGCCTATTTGTTGGCTAGCATTAATATCCAACTAACTAATATATCGTTGATGTAAACATATAAACCCATAAACATAAACTAGTATCGCTGAAAACAGGCTAGCCTATAAACTAGCATTAATAGAAACACACTAACTCACAAACAAGCTTAGCTTAGCAACTAATGTGAATAGGCTAACTGTGGAATTAGTACTGTAGTAAACAGGCTAATCCCACACACTAGCACTGCAGTGAACATGCTAGTATCACTTTTTTGTATTTAAGCCTGTTTGCTAAAATACTACTTCCTGTTTAATGCCACATTCATGTTCATAGTTATCTAGCATCAGCTAGCATTAACTTCCAACTAACTAGTCTTTATAGAACAGAAGTGGGTAGTGCATAGTAAACTTAAATGTAAAATAAAACAACAATTGAACAACAATGAAATCTGTTTTGCTTGTAATATGATATTTTCAGTTACTCCCATAGTTACACCCATAAGACATGAAAGTGGTATTAGCATCACACTGGATAGGCTACGGATCCACTGTGACCCTGACTAGGAGAAAGCAGTTACTGAAGATGAATGAATGAAAGACTACAGTGCTAGTTCCACAGATAGCCTGCAGTTTCTGGGCTAGTCTGTTTCTAGATGAGTTTGTGCGTTAGTGTGTTTCTATTAATGCAAATTCGTGGACTAGCCTGTTTACTGCTTTACTAATTTGTTAGTGTGCTTCTGTTAATGTTAGTTCATGGACTAGCCTGTGTACTCCTACACTAATTTGTAAGTTAGTCTGTTTCTATTAATGCTAGTTCATGGACTGGCCTGTTTCCTGCTATACCAGTTTGTGCATTAGTGTGTTTCTATTAATGCAAATTCATGGACTAGCTTGTTTACTGCTACAGTAATTTGTAATTTAGTGTGTTTCTATTAATGCTAGTTCATGGACTAGCCTGTTTACAGCTACAGTAATTTGTAAGTTAGTCTGTTTCTATTAATGCTAGTTCATGGACTAGCCTGTTTCCTGCTATACAAATTGTTAGTGTGGTTCTGTTAATGCTAGTTCATGGATTAGCCTGTTTACTGCTATACTAAGTGTTAGTGTGTTTCTGTTGATGCTAGTTCATGGGCTAGCCTGTTTATTGCTATATTAATTTGTAAGTTAGTGCGTTTCTGTTAATACTAGTTCATGGGCCAGCCTGTTTCCTCATACAATGATGAGTTTGTGTGTTCACATCATTGCTAGTTAATGGGCTAGTCTGTTTTCTCCAGTGCTAGTTTGTGGGTTAGCCTGTTTACTCCTGAGATAGTTTAAGGTTTAGGCTGCTTAATCTAGCATAACTCTTTATTAGAGCTTTATTTAGAGACAATATGCTACTTATCTGTATTGCCTTGCAGCTGAATTATAGGTACAAATTAATTTTAAAATTTTTTGTCCTTTGAGAGCTCAAAAACTTTCAGTTAGCAAGTGTCCTTTTGATTTGAATTGGCACGACGCAGCAGAAATATATGTAAATTTATTGCACTTCTGTTTTCCGTTTCAGGTTACAGTCTTAAGAAGAATCATGATGTTTCTCGTAAGTTTAAGAATCATATATATTTTATTATACACTCATGTGTACAGTCAGAATAATCTCTCTCTCTGATCTCTCTGTCAGGTACTGCCCACTGTGCAATTGACAAGTGTGCTAAAGGTGCAATGGAAAGAAAAGACAACGCTGAAGGGCTGTTTTCTGGTAAAAAAAAGATTAAAAAAAAAAAAAAAATTCAAAGAATATGATGACATTTTTAGTGTGTACTTTCAAGTGGTTTGAATTACTGCAGTACTGTTATAGGCAATGGATAGTCAGATATTTATTTATACATTTTACTAAGTCAGTCACAATTTTCCAATTTTAGTAATGTGTGTGTGTGTGTGTGTGTGTGTGTGTGTTGTATTTGTTCTGTAGTATGGACGGAGCCCATTCTGGCTTGCCTGCGTTCAGTAAGCAGTTGTGTAAAAAATAACCCCAGAGATGAACTGTAACATGGAAGATCACGGTTAATGATGATGATGATGATGATGATGGTGGTGGTGGTGGTGGTGGTGGTGATGAGCTTATTTTGCACGTGTGTCCTTTTGATTTGGAGTTGCTCTTTTCATACAAATCATTTCAATATTTCTTCTGTTCTGCATTCCAGTACTGTCTTTAACACAGCTTATTGTTTTCTCCCTCACATATGGCTGCTGAGCAACAGTTTAGCCAACACATAGTCATCAAATCCTTTATACAGACAATGGAAAACCATAGCGACAATGAAAACTAAACAAACATATCAGAAACGTCAACATTTCCCTCAGATATCTTGGTAAAAACACGAATCGAAGTCTCTAAACGGCTAAAATTACACTCTTAGCGTTGACCGCTAACCTACATTCTGTGGGTTCAGTCACAATGAGAAATATCACTGAATCTGTGAAGTAATAAATATGACAAGAGTGGGCTGTTCATGCAAACAGTGTAACCACAATGCTATTATAAGTTTTCTGAAACCTGGATATTACTCAATCCACATCTTGTCTGTTTGAATTTTTTAAATCTTTTTTTTCATTAACTTTAATAACATTGATGCATAAAAAACAAGTAAGACAAGTTGTCCGTGTGAGTACCTGTAAGATCAACATGAGAATATATGGTTCTTGTGGGTAACTGTCCTTGTAAAAGTATCAGATTGAACTCAGGTAAAAGTATAAACCCCCTGAAATGATATTTAAAAGAAAAATCCATCCTGAATAGCCTGTATATTCAATATTTAATATTTATGTAACTGCGCTAGCAATAACACCGTCACCCTCTGACATCAATGCGTCAGACAACCGCTAACTCCTCACAGGAATAATGAAAATTAGCATCAACCAACAAATTAGCACCAGAATCACTAAACACAAGAAATAAACATGTTTAACCTATTAAATATTATCATATGTACGTGTTTTAGGGAGTTTTCCTTTATGTGTCGTAACAAAGTTTTACATTTAGGCCTACTTAGCACTTTCTATCTCTAGTAATACAAAATGTCAGGAGTTAACTTGATTTATTCTATAAATTCTATTAATATCGTTATCTATTTTTAATCTATAATGCCTTAATAGTGAGTCATAATCAATATTATAGTGATAGTTTAATTTTGTATAAAATAAACCACTGACAGATAGCTAACTCTAACAGCCATGGCAATGTTCCCATTTTGGCACAGTCCGTGTTGCCATAGAAACAACTAATTTCAGTAAGGAGACATGGACATGTTGTAAAATGTTGCTGGAAAGCAAAACATCATCGATTTTTCCACATCTTGCTGTTCTCCAATTGAACACCAAGTGGCGCTTTTTACTTTATAACCAAAGCCATTTCTTCTGTAGGAGAATCTGCATTTATCCGAAGCACTGATTACAATTGTTTGTGTGTTTGTATTTATTTCTTACCCTTAAATGTGTTTACCCTTTATAAAGACATGGTTCTTTTTCTTCATAAAATCATACTGAAATGTTAAGGATATACATATTTTAAACCTTCTGACATCTAGAAATATGAATACCTGAAAAAAGAGAAATAAAAAGACTTTGATCTGGATCTTGTGATCAGTTTATTTTAGGGAGTGGACATAGTTACACAAGTTGAGGAAAACACTGACATTAAGCACCAACAGCATAAAGCACATAAAGTACAAGAGGCTTTATGATAGTAAATAGACTTATGATTTATACATTAAATTAGGAGACAAAATACTACAGTACTGTATATTAGTAAAAACATTCATGTGTAGATTAAACATTAACATTTATCAAAACACATTGACAATAAAAACATGTCTGTCGATCTATCTATCTGTTTTTATGGTCTTACTTGGTTCTATGTATCTTTTTCTTTCTATCTTTCTCTTTATTCTTTCTTTGTTTATCTATCTATCTATCTATCTATCTATCTATCTATCTTTATGGTTCTATTTATCTTTCTTTTTCTTTTTATCTTTCTCTTTATTCTTTCTTTGTTTTTCTATCTATCTATCTATCTATCTAATTTCTTTTTAAAAGATAGGGTACACCACATTACTCTTTATATCATCAATTTTGAATCAAACTCTTACTCGAGATTTGCTCTGTATTTACACTTCAAGCACTTTGTAATCAAGAACTGCAGCACTACGAATTTAAAACACATTTATAACACTTGTTTTAGGTCAAAGGTTTAGGCACATGAGCTGTCATGATTTACAAGAATAGGTTCCTATCCCTGGTCCTGGAGAACCCCCTGTCCTCTACTGTCCTCTCCTGTCCTGTAGTGTCCTCCCCTGTCCTCTCCTCTCCTCTCCTGTCCTGTACTGTCCTCTCCTGTCCTGTCCTGTAGTGTCCTCTCCTGTCCTGTAGTGTCCTCCCCTGTCCTCTCCTGTCCTGTCCTGTAGTGTCCTCTCCTGTCCTGTCCTGTAGTGTCCTCTCCTGTCCTGTCCTGTAGTGTCCTCCCCTGTCCTCTCCTCTCCTCTCCTGTCCTGTACTGTCCTCTCCTGTCCTGTCCTGTAGTGTCCTGTCCTGTCCTGTAGTGTCCTCCCCTGTCCTCTCCTGTCCTGTCCTGTCCTGTCCTGTCCTCTCCTGTCCTGTCCTGTCCTCTCCTGTCCTGTCCTGTCCTGTCCTGTCCTGTCCTGTAGTGTCCGCCCCTGTCCTGTTCTGTAGAGTCCAGTCCTGTCCTGCACATGTTAGTGGTTTCCTGCTCTAACACACCTGATTTAACTCAGGAGGCGCTGTTAATTAGCTGATAATTTGAATCAGATGTGTTAGGACAGGGAAGATACACAAACATGCAGGACAGGGAAAATACACAAACATGCAGGACAGGGAAGATACACAAATGTGCAGGACAGGGAAAATACACAAACATGCAGGACAGGGAAAATACACAAACATGCAGGACAGGGAAAATACACAAACATGCAGGACAGGGAAAATACACAAACGTGCAGGACAGGGAAAATACACAAATGTGAAGGACAGGGAAAATACACTAATGTGAAGGACAGGGAAAATACACAAACGTGCAGGAGAGGGAAAATACACAAACATGCAGGACAGAGAAAATACACAAACATGCAGGACAGAGAAAATACACAAACATGCAGGACAGAGAAAATACACAAACATGCAGGACAGGGAAAATACACTAATGTGAAGGACAGGGAAAATACAGAAACATGCAGGACAGGGAAAATACCCAAACATGCAGGACAGGAAAATACACAAATGTGCAGGACAGGGAAAATACAGAAACATGCAGGACAGGGAAAATACACAAATATGCAGGACAGGGAAAATACACAAACATGCAGGACAGAGAAAATACACAAACATGCAGGACAGGAAAATACACAAATGTGAAGGACAGGGAAAATACACAAACATGCAGGACAGAGAAAATACACAAACATGCAGGACAGGAAAATACACAAACATGCAGGACAGGGAAAATACACAAACATGCAGGACAGGGAAAATACACAAACATGCAGGACAGGGAAAATACACAAACATGCAGGACAGGAAAATACACTAATGTGAAGGACAGGGAAAATACACAAACATGCAGGACAGGGAAAATACACAAACATGCAGGACAGGAAAATACACAAATGTGCAGGACAGGGAAAATACACAAACATGCAGGAGAGGGAAATACACAAATGTGCAGCAGAGGGAAAATACACAAATGTGAAAGACAGGGAAAATACACAAATGTGCAGGACAGGGAAAATACACAAACATGCAGGAGAGGGAAAATACACAAATGTGCAGGAGAGGGAAAATACACAAATGTGCAGGAGAGGGAAAATACACAAATGTGCAAGACAGGGAAAATACACAAATGTGCAGGACAGGAAAATACACAAATGTGCAGGAGAGGGAAAATACACAAATGTGCAGGAGAGGGAAAATACACAAATGTGCAGGAGAGGGAAAATACACAAACGTGCAGGACAGGGAAAATACACAAACATGCAGGAGAGGGAAAATACACAAATGTGCAGGAGAGGGAAAATACACAAATGTGCAAGACAGGGAAAATACACAAATGTGCAGGACAGGGAAAATACACAAATGTGCAGGACAGGGAAAATACACAAATGTGCAGGACAGGGAAAATACACAAATGTGCAGGACAGAGTTCTCATTGCAGGACCAGGACTGGGAACCTGTAGTGTACAGGACAAAAGGAGCGAGTTGTTACATTAATTGTCCACTAGGGGGCAGCAAAGCGCTCTCATTCAGCTCCCAGTCAGGACGAAGAATAGGAGTTTATTCATCAAGTTCTTATTTCGTATGATTTAATTTCTTGTTTTTGCTGTTTTTATGTATTTATTTTTTCCCATTTAGGGGTTTAATATCACTTTATTACTTACATGTGACCAGAATAGAGCCTTAAAAAATGATTTGCATGTTTGTGTGTCCAAAAATATATTAAAGGTTAAAGCTTATAAATGCGTAAAGCATGTAAGGAATTATCTTTGGAGAGGTCACGAGACGTCTTGTTGTATTTTTATCCGTTTTGCGGTGTTTAGATTTTTTAAAATTGTTTCCATGTGGTATTGATAGATCCATGTGAAGATTGATAAATAATATCAATCATGTTTACTGTCAGAAAATAATGTACTAAACTGTACCTTTCTTTTCCTTCACTCTTTCAGCTGGAAATGTGGACACCTTTAAAATTTCTTATACATACCTGGAACAGCTTTTAGAGTAAAGCTTTCTAGTTGAAAGATATATATATATATATATATATATATATATATATATATATATATATATATATATATATATATATATATATATATATATATTTATATTAAAGGTACAAAAGGTGTAGGTGTAGGTGTACACAGCGAATGTACACTGCGCATGCGCGTTATGTTCATCCCAGCAGCAAGCCCATGTTCTTAAATATTACAGGATGTCATAATGTCAGTATTTGTGGTGTTTTAATTTGATATGAGCTTTAGTAAAGGGGTTAAGGGGGTTTAAGGGGTTAGGGGGGTTAGTGTGCTATTTATTTAGGACCATTCTGTTTGGTTTGTGCCCAAACTTCACCCAAAGTGAACAACTTTCCCAAGTGAAGCCTGTCACTTCACCCTGACATTACAGGAGAGATTTCTGCACATTACTCTTCAAGGTGTAATTGCCTACTAGCCCATTTCGACACATTATCCATAGCCTATAATTTAGACCACAGCCACTTCAGACCCACATTTGGTGCCCAAAATATGATCATGCTTTAGGCAATGATGAGGCAAGTGAAAAGAGGTAGATTTTTAGAACAGGAGCTGTTTCATGGCCATGATCATCACATAATCCATCACATAATCAAAACATGGTGTCATGCTATGAATTCATAAAGCTGTAGAGAGAGAAAAATGATGTCTCCTGGAAGTAGGATTGGAGAGATAAATGTATAAATGTCTTTTTTCCCCCAATATGTTCTTTTTTTCACTGGTGTTAATGTTGAGAGACATTTATATATATACGCACACACACACACACACACACACACACACACACACATATATATATGTAAATGTATGTATATACACACACACACACACATTGATATATATAAATCTGCACAGGATGAAACCAAACCAGCTGGAATTATGATCTGGATTTCAATCTTTTGATTTTTCAGACAAATTTACAACAGAGAGAAAATGCAGCAAATGTGACAAACATATCAAATAAAATATAAAATAAAGTCGCGCTTCTTTACAGAGCGGCCGTGTGTGTGTGTGTGTGTGTGTGAGAGAGTGAGTGAGTGTGTGTGTGTGAGTGTGTATGAGTGAGTGTTAAAAAGATCACCATTTAAATAATGTCGCGTTAGTAGCTTGAGTAAAGACTAAAAATAATAATAATAATAATAATAATAATAATAATAATAATAATAATAATGATGATGATGATGATGTCAGTATTTAAACAGTTAATTTATTCTAGACAGCTCAATAATAATAATAATAATAATAATAATAATGATGTCGGGTTAATTCAGAAATAGCTCCTCTTTTTTTTTTTTTTTTTTTTTTTTTTTTTTAAATAACTATGCGATTTTTTTTCCTTCTTCTCCCAAATCTATGAAGTATCGTATCGTTTAGGATCTAATCGACGTGAAATGGCTGTTCTGAAAGCCCTCGGGATCGTTTTCAGTCTCTCTGATAAATATTTCATATTTAATCCGCGTTGCTTTCTGATGATCTCCTGCACCGGCTCCTACACACACTTCACACACACTAATCCTTCCAGAATGATTCATTACTAATAATATTAATAATAATTACTACTACTAATAATAGTTCTAATAATATTTTATTTTGTGCAAACAAAAAAAAAAAAAAAAAAAAAAAAAAAAAAAAAAAAAAAAAAAAAAAAAAAAAAAAAAAAAAAAAAAAAAAAAAAAAAAAAAAAAAAAAAAAAAAAAAAAAAAAAAAAAAGAAAGAAAAATCGAGTAGAGGTTGTAGATCTAAATAAATTACAAATCTTATCCAAATAGTGTAGGATTATTGTTTCAAATGATTATGAATATTGCAGTGTACATGCAAAAAAGATAAAAGGTAGAAAAAGAAGTATAATACTCATTCTTCTTCTTCTTCTTATTATGATGATTATGATTATTAGGATTATTATTATGCAGTTAAAAAAGCATGATATATTTTCCCATAGCAAGTTAATCAGATCAGTTTGATAGTGACAGCTGCAGTGTGTGTTTAACTGAAGTAAGTGCACTTGGACTCATCTGATGAATGAGACACACAGACATTAGTACCTATAACCCCTGTTTAACTCCTTCACCATGCACACCACCCCATGTTTACTGTAATCGATTATAATTTACAGTACAGGCTCTGGGATTTGAGAAACCTCAGGATTTATATTCTCAGTGCTGCACTGATCCTTTTCTTTTCTTTTCTTTCTTTTTTTCCTGGTGATGTGTCATAACCTGTATTTCCACATGACTCACAATATGACTGACTATAACAATGATTTTTAAGAATAAAAGCTCAGATTAAACTAGTACTGAAGTGTTCCTGGACTACTGACACCACGCAGCTCAGCGGTTTGGGACGGAACCTGGCTGCACAAGTTTCAGTAGCGACGCCAATCAGATCACTCCCTCACCTCCGATATGCAAATGAGCTCGCCTTTTAAGGCCAAATCCACGCCCCCCTCCTGGTTAGGGTCCCGCCCAGCTCCGGTGAGAAGGTGCGCTCCTGTCCGCGGGGACGCAGGAGCCGTAAAGAGACGGATGGAGGGGAGGAGAGGAAGGAGGGAGGAGAGGGAGTGAGGGAGGAGAGGGAGGAGAGGGAGTGAGATTTCTTACCCAATCCGCCTTTTCCCCGGGGAGCGCGCGAAGCCTTCCCTGCTCCATCCCTCCCTCTTGTTCGCTCGCTAATCACTGCATTTTTACTTGCTCCTCTTTTTTGAAGCACGCGCGTCCGTTTTCATCCCGCTGTTTCATCCGCGCGCGCGTTTGGTCGCTCTTTCCTCCTTCTTCTGAGCAACTTCTCGACCAGACGTTCGCCTTGATCCGGCGCTTTTCTCCTTTGAGATGCTTGGCGAGCTCTCTCCTCCCTCTTTTAACTAGACACACACACTCACACACACACACACACACTCACTCACACACACGCACACACACACACGCACACACAAACACACACACCGGTTTCATCTTGAACTTGCGAGGTTTATTATTGGGAATCTAAAATAAGACAGGAGCAACCCGGTGGGATACGGAGCGCTCGCGCGCCTTCATCAAGGACCCCTTTGGAGAGGATAAGGACCCTTGTTGACACTTTTTTTGTCGCTAATCTCTTTTTGCCTCCTCCCTTTCAGTTGGTTTTTTATTACTAGCTAATCCGGAGGATTTCTTTCTTCTTCTTCTTGTTTTTTTTTAATTATTCCGCTCGAATAGCCGGTTTCGAGGGCCGTTTTCATGTTTTCCATCCAGGACGGTCTCCCGCGGGGAGCGCTCACCATGAAGGAAGAACCGCTCGCCAGCGGCATGACTCCGGTGCGCTCTTGGATGCAGAGCGCCGGGATACTGGACGCCAACACGGCCGCGCAAAGGTGAGACATCACGTATGTGTGTGTGTGTGTGGGTGTGTGGGTGTGTTGGGTTTGTAGGGATAGATGGACATGCACAACGCTTTTGGATGACCATGCATCATGCACTATGCATCATACACCATGCACCATGCACTATGCACCATGCATCATGCAAACGTATCCGTTTAAGACGCACAAAGCAAACTGTTGGACTTGTAGTGCTCTGTAGTGCACGAGTGTCTCCACACATAGCGCGTAAAAATGAAGCTGTACATCCAAAACCTTCTCCACCCACGTGGATAAAAGTAGAGTCAATGCAGCAGACATGCAAAAGCTTACTTCATCTTACTGAGTCATAAAAATTGTTGCATACTGCAGAAAAAAAAAATCTCAAAAATGAACCTTGTTGCAAATGTACTTGAAAAGCACATAGTTCCTGAGTGCACCCTAATTTCACCTATAATAACAGCAACACTGCATGCACTAATACGATTTGTGTACTATAGTATGTTTTAAAAAAAAGATTAAAGCTTGTGTTCAAATGTTAGAGCATGAAAATGTTGAGTGCACGAGCAGGATTATTAACCACGGCTGGAGTTTTAAAAAGGCGCGCGTCCTGGAGCAGGCGCGCGTGAGGGTTCAGCTTGTGTTGCATGAGGAGAAATAATAATAATAATAGTAATAAAAATAATAATTAAAAAAAAACAGACATCAGTATAGTGTTAATGCGTTTAAAACTCACAGGATTTGATGCGCAGAGAAAATACTGCAAATACTGACTGAGCTGTAATTGAAGTGGAAGTCAAGGAGAGAAAAAGCTTGCAAAATAAAACAGCAGATAAAATAGAAGAAATGGTTGAATTAAGGATCTGGTTTATATAACATTTTTTTGAATGCAGATTACACCAGAGAATTTATTGCTGCGCATTTTTATTCCTGCTTTTGTGCATGGCAAACAAAACGCAAAGTTACTTTATTTATTTATTTATTTATTTTTATTTACAGCCTTGCGCGTGTATTCTCGTGCACACAGGTTGTCCTTCAAATATACACTCACTTAACCACAATGTCAAGAAATTGTTCCAAATGTAACAAAATACACGAGCGCGCGGATCATATATCAGACTCGAGCACAAATCAGTGCGTGAAATCCGACAGCAGCATTTCGGATTAATTGCGTCACGCGCGCAGCAGATTGATGATTTCAGTTTTCTCGCAAACTGTATACCTGTGCAGAGAAATTTCATAAACCTTAAAGACATTGTGCATTTTGTGTTATTATGGAATTATTTGTGGAATGAAATTGCATCTGATTGCACATGGACTTTCTGAGCGCATCAGGTGGAAAGAAACACACTTTCACGTTTGGCAAACTTGGCACGTTTGATAAAATGCTGATAAAAAGTTGTACACAATATTTCTGCATTAAAAGACAGCGCACAAAAAGTAAACTTAGCGAAGAATGAACGAAAAAGCAGATTTTTTTCGCGTTTAGGGGTCATGCGACATGGTCGCGTTATTATCACGTGCGTTTTTTGGGCTAATGTCTGCTTAATATTACAAATATTAAAAATCTAAAATACACGAGTTTTACATGTAGAGCTGTTTTGTTATTTTGGATGTAGAGTTATTAAAATAGTGTTAAAATATTCAAATGCTTTCATTGATATCATATGTCGCATATATGGGTAAAAAACATCATCATCATCAACAACAACAACAACAACAACAAAACTGAATAAATGAACTATTCCATATGAGCATTTATATTAATATTCAAGAACAAATCAGATTCTGAAACATCAGCTTTATTTATTACCTTTTGATTTCTTGCATATTTGCATTAGGAGTTATCTATAATATATCAATCCAAATGAACTAAAAAAATTAGTCTTATTATATGGATCATAATAAATATTTACAGGCAGGAGGTTTAGGATTTATGGAAAGTTTAGGTGAAAAAAAAAACATTATTTAGTGCAAGATGAAGGTTTTATAATCAAATTACCTTTTAGTATAGCCTATTAAGTCATAATTAGATAATGCACATACATTTTTTTGATACTTTCACCTTTATATATATATATATATATATATATATATATATATATATACAGCAAAACAACAATCACAAGTCATTTATAATAATAATAATAATAATAATAATAATAAGGAGTACACTCCATTATGAGAGGATTATTAATTAATAAGTGGATGATGGCAAGAGATCTTTCAGACTATTTCCTTTTAATTAGAAATTAATGAATGAATGACTGAGCGACACTTTGTGCTTGGTGCTGTCGAGACTGACGTGTGTGAGGTACAGGTGTGGTTTTACACTCCGAGGTGCTGATGAGCTGCTTGGAGAGGAAGTGCAGATTAGCGAGTGAGTCCTTGTTCATGAGAAAGAACTGACACGCCGAAATAAAAGACTTATTTATGGTGTTTTGGGTTCAGTTTGGGATTGTGTAGCTTCTAAGCAGGGCATAGATGTAGACATGTATATATATATATATATATATATATATATATATGTGTGTGTGTGTGTGTGTGTGTGTTGACACTCTGTGTTCAACGTGTGAGGGCGGTTTACTCAGGAATCTGATGCAAACTGGATTAGTCTTGATGGAAGGAAAGGTGGAGACAGACAGAGCAATTTCAATAGACTGTCTCGGCAGGGGGGTTATTTTCCCCCAAGTATCTCCACCATCTCTCTCTCTCTCTCTCTACCTCTCTCGCTCTGTTTTTTAGGCTGTGGGGTGAGCACACAGCTGGGGAACAGATTTCACTCTTTCACTTGACCCTTCTCTGGTCCCCTACCCCACACTGTAAAACCTGGCAAAGTGAATTATGTCGCCTCTGTTCCGTCTACAAGGGGAAGGAGGTGGAGGTGGTGGAGGGGAGGAAGGGTTTGGACCTAATGAAGTCCAGACCCTGGGGTTTAGAGCAGGAACGAGACAGTGAGACAGAATGAACGAGAAAGCGCTATTCAGGACAAATCCAAGCGAGCATCAGTTATCCGGCCGCCGTCACTTGACCCCGTCTGAAAAATGCACGTAAACATGCAGCATAGGCGAACTCTACTGTATGTGAGTCACTAAGACATGAAGCTAGGACATCAAGCAGAGCTGAACTTGTGAACGGACACGCTATGAGAGCGGATGTCTGCGTAATATGCTCTAGTAATCCAGCCGTGAATCACTTAGTGCAGTATGATACAAGCAAAGTGAAACAATCACAATATTTTTCTCATTGTTATTAAACCAGACATAAATTTGCCCATTTAAAGATGTTGCTATTGGTCCATTTTAACATCCTTTTTAGGACCATATTAAATTTAACATCTTGTATCACACCATAACAGTCGACAATCTTCAAAAAAGCTCACTCCACATGAAATCTACGTCCTAAAAACATCCAAAATGTTGTCTTTGTGCTCACTTGTGCAGCTGGACATACAGTATACAGTAAGCAATATGTCCATTAGTATCAAATAGCACGTTAAGAGAGCGGACGTCTGCTTATTACATGCTTCATTAGTCTGCATAAATGAAAAGCATTTGTAAAACAACAACAACAACAAAACCACACATGGTACTTGACTTTGTTGCTTTTTCTGAACTGAAGCAGGTGCTGTTCTTTTGCCTACTCATGCGACTAGACAGAAAAATCTGATGTCTGTAAAAGTCAGTGGTGTAGCCCAGTGCAGCCAGGGACCTCTTTAGCTTTAAAATAAATTTCACAAACCCCCCTGAGTGTGAATTTATTTCATGAATATTATTCATTATAAACTTTTTTTTTCCCCAAATAATGCTTTATGGAGTTTTCTATTCTATAAGGTATTTCTATAAGGTCAGAGTTTGGCGCTTGTACCCCTAAATATAATGACTTTGATAATGTGGGATGTGATTTCAAAAAAAAAAAAATCACTGACACCCTGGCTATGCTTCACGGATCCCTGGGGTTCCCCAGACCCTACTTCGAGAACAACTGGTGTAGCCGAGTGTATTAGATTTACGTTTTAAGACTTAAAATGCAGTTTGAATCGGTTAATTTCATGTTCTGATTGGTTTCTATGGATACCAAACCATGTTCAGAGGGTACTTCCAGGCATGGACGTAGCTCGGCTCGAGGTGTAGGGCTGGGCATTACTTTCTCCTGTGTTTAACAGTGATTATTAGCTGCTATGTTTCCACCATAGATATACGTTTTCAAGATGGAGCTAGCTGATATTATCAGAACACACACACACACACCAATGAGAAGCCACATGGTTTTATTGCTTAGTCTCCACTATGTAAACTGAACTGTTGTCTATAGATGTAAACATTTCCCTCTAGAACGAAATAAAAAAGTTTCTCTTAAATATTACCAAGTTTGCTAGAGAGCCTTTTCATGTGTAAAGATCTGTGTAAAAGTTGTATTTCTTAAAATTACAAGAGCAACTAGCGTTAGCTTGCGTGTGTATTGTAATGTCTAGCAGTAAGAAAATTAGCTAGCTGAGTTTTGTTGCAAACAAAATTCACCATGTTTAGCCTGTTTGATTAGCTAAGTGAAGTGATGGACACTTTGAAAACACGTCCCTGAGGTAAAAAACAAAAAAAAAACAAAAAACAAAATCTATAGGTCAACTACAGTGTCTTAAAGATTGTTAGACTTCCAAAAAAGCATCATGATACAAAAAATCCTGAGTTTATATATCTCATTTCTGAAACATTTCTGGACTGTTTTTTACACGCTAACACAGTTAGACAGGAATCATAGGCTACCTGAGACATTTTTTTTGTCTCCAAATGGTGACTATATGACGTTACCACTAAAAAAAAAAATGTTTTACCTCATTACCTGCTTTTTACTTTCATAACATACCAAACTTATACAATATTTTTAAATGGTAGATTTTTAGTAGTGATCAGGATAGCAATGTGACAAGCTAGCATCTGTCTAATCACATCACCATGCTAATGTGTAGCTACAGCTGGGTGATATTAAGTAGCTTAGCTAGCTAAAAGACTGCATTTTTAGCTTAAGCTCTTAAACTAGCACTGCCACATGACAAAAAAGGAAAAAATGAGGACGTGTTTAAGTGGCTCGGTCAGAAAACCAGGACGTCGGGTAAATATTTCAGCTGAACTAGCAGAAACGTCCGATTATTATGCAGTTTATTAATCCGTCTTTTACTTAATGTAAAACATTCGCAACCCAAATGATCAGGAAATGTTAAAAACACACACACTGTCACCTTTTCGTCCGGCGCCTACGAAACGAAGGTTCAGGCACGCAACACGGAGGAACAAGTGTTTCCCTCCAGCTGCCTCCATAATGACTCCATTAGAAACATACAGGTGACCGACTAATGGCTTCAGCTGTAGCCTGCTAATGATTTTTGGAAGTGTGTGTGTGTGTGTGTGTGTGTGTAAGAGGCTGAAGGAGGTTGAGGGCAGAGTTGGTCTGTGTGTGCTACACCAAACCAAAAGAAAACAGCACACACACACACACGCACATTACCACAGAAGTTTAGCTAATATGAGCTGCCTTGCTAGCAGTTTTAACATTATCTAGCAGAATATTAATGTTAATATTAATATTAATGTTAATATTTGCCTGCTAGCAAACTGGCTCAACACAATAATAGAACAATCAGCCCAACGTTAGCTAGTTAATTAGCAAAGTGGCCACTGGTTTCAGTTCCAGAATATCGTTGCTAGCATATTGTTATCTAGCTTGGCTAGTCATTTTAAGTACACAATATAACACTTAGCTTAATGCTTCTTAGCTTACTAGTGAAGGAGCTCCTGATTTTAATTCCACAACATAACAATTAGCCTAAATGTTAGCTAGCTTACTAGCCTGGCTTTAAATACAGAACATAATAGTTAGTATAATGTTAGCTTGCTTGTTAGCAATCTTGGCTATCATTTGTAATGGCATAATATAATAATTAGCGTAATGTTTGCTAGCTTTCTAGTGAACTGGCTTCGGATTTTAATTACACAATACAATAATTAGCCTGTTGGTTAGTGTGCTAGCTTCCAGTTTAATTACACAATACACTATAATGCAATCACACACTCATACACACACTCTACGACATCATCCACATACAGACACACACACACACACACACTTCACCTTCATTTGGATTTTATTGAGCTCTCAGTCAGAGGTCCGGCTCTGACAGTGAGTGTGTGGAGGAATTAACACGGCACACGCAGCGTGAAAACTTGTCGCACACGAGCGTGATATTGTTAAACCCTCATGGGTAAAAACTGAAGTCCTCACGCCGTCACATTTTCAATTAACGTGTGTTTAGCGTGTGAAACACTTTCGTGTAATTTAGCAGAGCAGCTCCGGGCCGGAACGCAGCTCGCGCTCGTCTCGCCGCAATTACCACCAAATTAGCCGTTAGCCGCAAGCGCTCACGCCGCTAACACACTGCTGTGGATATGGAACTGGTGTATTACATTTCCTACATGTCCGATGGTGTTGTCAGCTGGTTGAGAGTGTGTTTGTGTGTGTGTGTGTGTGTGTGTGTGTAGACTTTTTATATTTTATATTACTTTTTGTCCTATATATTTTGTCCTCGGCATGCAGGATCTTCCAGAACTGAGCTAATGATGAGCTGCCAATTGGATTTGCTGTGTGTGTGTGTGTGTGTGTGTGTGTGTGTGTGTGTGAATATGCTTGTGTGTGTGAAATGAAGCGCTCTGAACATTTGTATTTCCAGGATGATGTGGAAACACGCTGAAGAAAAATTTAATTTTTCATTTTTAATTCTTTTTTATATTTATTATTTATATATCTTAAAAAAAATCTTTAAAATTCTATTGCAATTATTTATTAAAAACTATACATTTATAAAATTTTATATATTATTTAATTTCATTATTATAATTTTATATATGTATTCAATTATATTTTATTATGCGAAGTGAATTGTAGATTGTAAATTTATGACTTATTTATTTATAGATTAATATATTTATTTATTAGTGTATTAATAAAATAAAACAAATTTGTTATTTATGTAAAATAATATAAATTTTTTATGTTTAAATTTTTTTAAATGATGCATTATATATTATTTTATTTATTGTATTTTTTATTATTATTTTTATTATTTTTATTACACTTTATTACCCCATTTATTACAATTTATAATTACACTTTTACAACCAAGCTCGTACCTCTCACCAAAACCTTAGACAGCTGTCCCACTGTGGAGTGTCTTATCCTCCATTTTGAACTTTTGTGGAATTAAAAATTAATTTTATTGCATATTTTTATTAATTAACTGTAAAATGAGGTGCTTTAAATCAGAAATCAGGACCGTACATCCTTCATTATTTTCATCATTATTATTTAGAGATGAGACTTTTTCTTTTCCGAAGCTCATACTGAAACCTTGAGTAAAGTCAGTTAAAGTCTTTTATACATAAATCACTTCCATAACAATAAATATAGCAAAATATGATGTTTAAATATAATCTTAAAAAAACACAATCTGGTTTCTTTACGTGTAAAAAAAGTTTCCAAAAAAAAAGATTTTCCAATTATTACAGAACCGGATCATATTTCTTCTTTATTCTCCAGATACTAATCCTGGGTATAGGAGCGGTGCCATCTCTATTATTATTATTATTATTATTATTATTATTATTATTATTCCCTGATGACATATTGACAGTGGAGCTCAGTATACACCACAATACATGCCCTTGTTACATTTAATTTTTATCCTAATGGCCTGATCAGTAGAATTGAATGGGTTTAAAAGTCACACTGATGTGGTTCTTACAGGAAGCTCAATAACAAGGATAAAAAACTTGAATCTAATTGCAATGTAATAAATAAATCTGTAAAAAAAAGTGCTGTTTATTTGAGACTCGTTTAGCACAAGGTAACTGATTTGAAGAGTTTTTTTTTCCATGCTGAAAACATTTTTTTGATTGGATTGGATATGAATGAGGTTGTGAGTTACAGAGCTAACCCCGCCCCTCAGACTCACCTTAACCAATCAGAACATTGTATAGTATCACGCTGTATCAAAACTACATGTTATATTGACATCATTTCAGAAGATTCACACGATTTATCCACAGAATGAAAGAGAGGTCAGACTCTGTTGTGCTTCAGGAAACGTTAAAGCAGAGAGAAAAGAGGAGAGAACAGGAGCGAGAGAAAAAACCCCGGAGAAATAGAGCGAGACCCAGGCAGATTTACGATTATTGTTCGTATCAGTGCGATGGCTCTGTGCCAAAACAGATCATTTCTGTTCTTGCATCATATTTGTGTAAACAGAGGGCGGGAGTACAGAGAGAGAGAGAGAGAGAGAGAGACTATAGTCAAAGACTTCTCTCAGTCCCAGTCCAACACAGATCTGATTGTCACTCATTCACACACACACACACACACACACACACACACTGTAACCGGTCCAACTAAACAAGACAAACAAACTACACAGTTATATTTATCTACTTTCTTTCTTTCTTTCTTTCTTTCTTTCAGAGAAACACACTGTGACTGATGCAGCTGTATATGTCTACTTTCTATCTATCTATCTATCTATCTATCTGTCTGTCTGTCTGTCTATCTATGTCTTTCTTTCTTTCTTTCAATCACTGACAGAAACACACTATTACTGATACAGCTGTAGGTCGTCTACTGGACACACACACACACACACACACACACACACACCCACACCCACAAATGACCAACATCAGTATTTTATTTATTTATATATCAGATTTATTTCACCTTACTACACTCTGAAAATGTCTGTAATTTAAACACGAGTTGTTGTGTGTGTGTGTGTGTTGTTGTTGTTTTGAGCTTGTGTTGGCTGCTGCTCTACACTGTGCTCTCTCCCTCACGTTAATGCAGCTGTGTGTGTGTGTGTGTGTGTGTATCAGAATGCGTGTCACAAATGAGCATGTAAGTTACTGTGTGAGTGAGCGAGTGTGCGTGTGTGTGTGACTAAGTGTATGAACAAGAGTGTGTGTGTGTATACCCCCTCTGTCACTCTGCTGCTGAAGTGGATGTAGCAGCAATTACTTTAATTAAAATAATAACCTTAATGAGCTTTCCATGTCGATGGGTGCACATAAAGATCAAAGTGTCGCGAGTGTCGCGAGTGTGCGTGTGTGTGTTTTATTTTCCATACTCTAACTGTGTGTTAGCTCTGTTGGATGTAGTCTGCAGTGAGTGATAAGAGATAAGAATGGATCAATGTTAAAACTGTATAAATCACGCATTTATTTCATAAATGGAAATGACAAATGGAATATTTTAACAGTGTAGTTTTCAGAAAGTCACAACACAATATCTATCTATCTATCTATCTATCTATCTATCTATCTATCTATCTATCTATTTATCTAGCTGTTTGTCTGTTATCTTCTGTTTGTCTGTGTCTAATTGTCTTTAAAATCAGTCTGTTCTATCTATCTATCTATCTATCTATCTATCTATCTATCTGCCTGCTCAATTCTTTTTTTCTTCCTCTGCCTTCATACTCTCTCTCTCTCGCTCTGTCTCTCTGTCTCTCTCTCCATACTCTCAGTCTCTCCCTCTCTCTCTCTCTCACTCACTCACTCTCTCTCTATGAGTACACGCTGAGGGATTGATCAGGGCTTCCTATTGGTCGAGCCACGGAGAGATGTGTTTGATTGACAGTTTGGGTAAAAAGTGTAGAGGAGAGGCTGCCAAAACAACAGCAGCAGACGGAGCCTTTGGGGTGTGCAAAGTTAGGAGTGTGCATATACACACACACACACACACACGGGCCAGATACAATACAGGCCAAAGAAAGAAATCCTGTCAGAATATATCTGCTGTTGTTCATCCTCTAATGTCCATCCTTTTTCTAGGTGAATGATGAAAGCAAAAACTCTTCTCTTCTCTTCTCTTCTCTTCTCTGTACAGTGGTGTCGGTTTGGCCCGAGCTCACTACGAGAAGCAGCCTCCCTCCAACCTGCGCAAATCCAACTTCTTCCACTTCGTGTTGGCGCTGTACGATCGGCAGGGGCAGCCGGTGGAAATCGAGAGGACGTCCTACGTCGACTTTGTGGAGAAAGACAAAGTGAGTGGTCCCTTAGCGCAGTCACTTAGACTTTATTCTAAATATTTGAATGTATGAAATAGAGTAGATTTAAATAGAATAGATTTAAATAGAATAGATTTAAAAATGATGTTTGGAAATTTTAATAAATAAAGTTAGTTGCCTATTAAGATTATTACACTTCTGTTAACATTACATGGGTAATTACATGGTTATTACTGTGTAATAACACAAATTATTTTGCATTGCATACTATTTTACATTAATAACTTGTATAGATTAGGATTTCTATTTGAATAAATACAAACAAATGTATAAAGGTGATTTCTTCAGCTCTTGTGTCTCCTTCCTGAATACTTTATGCCAGTGTTAGATGTTAGAAATACCTAAGTCTGCCTGTAGGGGGCAGTGAAGAGACCAGACTCATAAACACACATGCAAAAAAAAGAAAAAAAAAAAAGAAAAGGAAATAGTTCTGTCTTTACGTTTGACAAAAACGTTCCTTTATTATTTTTATTAGTTTATCCCAAAGCTTACAATCAGCCTTCATGTTACTGAACTAACATGTTACTGTGTGTGTGTATGTGTGTGTATGTGTGTGTGCAAGATTTCTGCCTTCCGTTAGTGACCGAATGATTAACTGTCGCCTCCTTGCTCTCTGGTCCTGCCAACCTCACAGTGTGTGTGTTGTGTGTGTCAGGAGGTAGTCCTGCTAGGCCTGCTGTGTGCGTGCGTATGTGTTTGTGTCTGAGCGCGTGTCTGTTGTTATCGGTAAAAAGGTTACAGAGAACAGCTCCGCCCCCGGCTTGGGGCGGGACGGTGTCCAGCTGGCACGGTCACTTGTCCGTCCTCACTGTCTGTTCACCTCCGTCTCGACCCCTGATACGCCCCCAAAACACATACACACACACACACACACACACACACACACACACACCTCCTCTCCTGTTCGGTCTGGGACTCTGCCAAGACATCGCCACAAATCTTGGCAATAAGAGAGAGAGACAGGGAGAGAGAGAATGAGAGGAAGCAGCACAGTGTCACATTTGCATAGATTTTTGTACTACATCTATCAAAATCATGTTAAGAAGACATTTAGTCTTCTCTGGGCCACTGTAAAGATTGCTGTCTAGGGGTCAGGTATTAGGTATTTTCTTCACCTCTAACACCTATGAATAAGCAACACAACTTAATAATGTACTTAAAGACAATTCTGACAATTCCCAACCCATTACCCAGATCTTTGCTGATCGCATGATCAATCAGTAAAGGCGTGGGCAGTTTTGTGCTTGGAGGAGAGTACTAACTGCCTCTAAGTGGCCAACATTGCACTTATTGACTGGCAGAAGAAAACTAGGCCATCTTTCTTACCCAAAGAGCAGAGAGCAGAATTATGAACTTTTGGACTCCCAAACAAAGATTCAAATTAGGGCTCTCCCAGTGACATGGCAATACATTACGCAGCAGTTAAAACTGGCAATAGTCACTAAAATTGGAAAATACACTGAATAAAAAAAACGAGGTTCATTTCAATAGGTGAGCTCTGAGCAGCGAGTTTGCAAAAAACAAGAGGCTGTATTTTGTTTCTATCTATAAAAGCCACATGGAAGAGCTGTTAATTATAATGTCTAATTATTCAGCTGAGAAGTATTTGTAAATATGATGGTTATGGAGATTCAGAGGGTTAACCCATGCTAGCATTAGGGCTAAAACGGTTTAAGCCATGCTCAAGCAATATGGTGTGTATATGGGTCTGTCTTTGACTTTTCATCTTCTGACATCTTTTTGTCCATTTTTTTCTTTTCCTGTTTCAGGAATATAATGGTGAAAAGACCAACAATGGCATCCACTACAGGTTACAGCTCCTCTACAGTAATGGTAAGAAACCACCAAAGTGACTGAACATTTAGTCAAAGTTTTTAAAAAAAAATCCCCGAGACATTTTCTTTCATTTTCAAGCTGTTTGAAAATGTTCTTATGAAACTGAAATCTATTTGCATATCCACTTTACATTTATTGATTTATTTATTTAGTTGTTTTTTTGTTTGAATTTATTTATTTATTTATTTATTTATTTATTTATTTATTCTTTCTTTCTTTCTTTCTTTCTTTCTTTCTTTCTTTCTATTTTACTTATGTAATTGTAAGACAATTCATTGTCTTAATTATTCCATATAATTTATATTATATTTTACTCATATTGCTTTGGACTTTATACTAGTTAAAGGTCTTTGTTGAGAAATATGATTTTATAAATAACTGCGGCAATAAAACAGTTCTCGGTGCTGGATTCAGGCTTTTGCGCCCGACTTTATGTCTTTGCACATCTGGAAGAGTATTGAGGATCCCATCTGTTTATGCTGGGATGATTTCATTCACATCTGTCCCTTTCCTCTGTTCTCGAGTACCTTTTTAACTTCAGAATGGTATTCAGTATGCCATTGCAGAGTTTCTGTCTTTTGTACTTTCATTTATTATAATATAAGTACTCATTAATGTCCAAAACGATTACACACACTCTATCTGTGAATTGAAATAATTATATATACCCGATGTGAATGTCAATTACACCAGCCTGCTGAGAGATTAGCCCACGGGTCGTCTTCCCAGCATGCCTTTCTGCCCCTCACCCACCTCCAACCCTGTCCCATCCACCTCCTTTTCTCTGTGGAGTGATGCTAATAACAGTAAAGATGGATATGGAGTTTGTCCATGGCTGCGTGCGGAGAGACAGTGAGGGGCCGGGAAAGCTCCGTCTCTTGCAGGTTTAAGACAGAAGTGCTATAAATAATAAATTTATTTGATTAACTGCAGCACTGCTCCTTGTTTGGATTCGCTAAGTGTGAGTGTGTTTGGGGGTTAATGAACAGCTCAAGCAGCATGACGAGCAGAATGGTGCATGCTCCATGTGGGACACTATGGCAAATTTGTTTTTCTGAAATGGCTGAAATGTTCTATTAGGAGCTAATTTGTTTTTTGCTAATGCCTACTTTAAAGAAATGAATTTTAATTTGTTGGGGAATGTTGAGTCGTATTACTGAAACCTTTAACCAGTATATTGTGCGTTTATGGAGAAAGAATCCAATGTACTTGTTGTAGTAATTGACCCTGGCTAAGTATACACTATAAAGCTGAACATACCCCTACTTAACCTCTTAAACCTTCTTAAAAAGGGTACATCTTTTGTACCTTTAGTATTGATCTTTTGCCTGAAAACCTTTAAAAATAAAGATTTAAGGCACATAATTGGACCTAGAATCCAACTTAAAAAATACATACGAAAGGTACAAAGGATAGTACCACCTCAGCGACAAGGAAAAGTGCCGTTTAGTACAATTATTTCTGAGAGTGAGGCATAAAAGGCTAGTGGGTTTGCCTCAAATAAGTATTTGCCTAATAAAACTTGCCTCTTGATAAGTAGGCTAGTATACTGGGCATTCGTTGAAATGGTATAAGACAAGTGTTTCTCAGATTAGCTCCCGAGGACCCCCAGGGATCTGAAACCTAACCAAGGGGTCCACATTTTTCTACCATTATCAAAGATGTTATGCTAATGATTGAGTTGTGATAGTTATTAGCCTGTTTGACTTGTAACTTTAAGCCAAACCTCCATAACTCAAAAACTAGTATACTCTTAGAAAAAAGAGTACTATACTGTACCTCTGCTTGTTCCTGGAGTAGTACCCTCAAGCATACATCTTTTGCAGGTTTAGTGTGGTGGATGTAGTGTAGTGTCACTATATACACATTTCCAGGCAAGAGATACATTTTATAGGTATAAAAAAAGGTGTACCCGTGAGGGTATCACTAGTAAAATAACTCAAAACAGATGTTTTGATATCTACAAAGACTGTCCATGCAACACAATTTTTAATATTTTGTTTGCGTTGATTATTTTTTAACCAACAAAATATATTTCTTGATGAATTTAACAGGAATCAGGACAGAGCAGGACCTGTATGTACGGTTGATAGACTCCATGACTAAACAGGTGAGTAATGATATTCATAGAACTTTGATAAAAGCTTTAGGCTTATATGAGTTTTGCAGTTTCCTGTTTGGTTAATATTACGCCCCTCATCAAGCATTTGCCATTATCTCGAGGCAGTGAGGTCATCGGATGAGCCGTGAACACTGAACACTCAATCAAATGCTAACTCAATTTTCAGACTTAACCATAACTGTTTATGAGTTTTGGCGCAATGTCACTTAACGAGGAGTTTTTTTTTTAGTCTCTTGTGAAGTTTCTTCCTACCCTTGATTTCCAAGCAGCCCCATTTCTCTTTTCATATAACTCACTTTTACAGCCTTCGAGTTCCCTGGAGTAGTTACACAAATGCACAGAAGTCTTTATAAACTCAAGTCTGTCCTAAACACAGTCCCTCTCAATTGAGACTCGATTCCACTCCATCCCTCTTCATTCTCTAGTGAAATGGACCCTAATTTTAGTCCCACCCCCTCACGTCCCATTGGCTCAACGGGGCTCGTTGTCATGGTGTGTCAGGCTACCTCGGATCAATACGGCAAGCAGGTCCTCGACAAAAGCGTCAGCCCCGGAGACCAATCAATAGGCCTTAATGTATCTGCAGAGGCGGCACACTGGAGACTATAATCCCCAGCACAACAAAAGAGATCTGCAGCCATGCACGGCTGTCAAATCCCCTCCCTTCTGCTTTCTGTAACACACACACAGAGCAGCAATCTATGAAAGCACGAGGTGTAGATATTGATTGATTATGGTCCTGCTGTCTTGATTTGTCTTTTGTTATAAATGATAGATATGAAAGAGGGATCCCACGTTCACTATGTTCAGCGTAAATACACTCATCTCTGCTGATCTGAATGTAAAATGTTTGTTCCTAATCCTAGTCTTTGGGTTAGTCTAATACAAGTTTAGGCCACAAGGTCGATAATGCCAACATATAGTAATGGAGCCACTTCTTACGGATGATATCATGGACCACTTTGGCGCCAGAAACGTGAATCAAGTATGATATACAAATATCGACCTGTTCTCCCCTCTCCAAAATCCCCTCCCCTTTCTCGAACTGGGTGGATGTTAATAAAGAGGCAGAGGACCTACATAGACAGCATCAAGAGACAGAGAAAGAGAGAGGGAGAGAGATCAATAATGTAAAAGTGGTCGTTATCCTGAAAGTATTGTCCCCCAAGGCATTGGGTCGGCTGACCAAAGGCGAGTGAAATTGGGAATGTTGTAAGGTGGGTTATGGGTGTGTGTGGGGCTGAGACCGGGTTACTCTCCTGTTATGGTGTACGCTAATAATCCGTCATACACACCGGGAACGTCAGCTCCGTGATGGATGCCTTGGAGAAAGCATCCGTTTGTGGACCTTCTGGATCTCTCCATATGCCCACATATTAATGACCAGAGTTACCTTTTAGCATATGTTACATTTTACAGCATGCTGTGCACCACAAAAACATGACTAATGACCTACTGTCAGCTCTGTCACAATTATATTAACAACACTTTTGTAGTCATGTTCAGATGATACTATTAGCAATATAAAGTTATTTGACAATGGTGATTTCATGATTTGAACTTAAAAATGTCAGAATTTTGCATGAATGGAAATAAAAATGAGGCTTTTTCTCTTTCACAGCCAATCATGTACGAGGGCCAGGACAAGAACCCAGAGATGTGCCGCGTCCTTCTTACCCACGAGATCATGTGCAGGTTGGTTCAGCTAAAATGTAAAACTTATTTTACATTTTAAACTTTAAATTTTAAACTTTCACCCTGATTAGTTTTTCTTTCTTTTTTGTAAACCTATTTTTCTCATTGTTACTTAAAATTTGGACATTGCATTATCAGCACAAATGTATTTATGTCAAGTCTGGCTGTGGAACGGTGAAACATTAATCAGGCTTTGGCATGCACCTCATGGGTGCACCTTTAAGTTGGTATTCAGACCGATGTAAATGTGCCGCTTTCCACTGTGCGGTTCTACAGGGCTTCCCTCATTACAGAGCACCTATAGGCTTTAATACCGTGTAATTATGAGCTCTGTCGGCTGGAGGCCCGACCAGCGGGGGCTTGTTCATGCCGAATGCCCAGTTGGGGTCAGGGGGATGTATCCGTGGGTGAATTCGGCGGGTGTGTGGGTCCTGGACGTTAAGGGGCTCAGATGTTTGGAACCTGGCTGGGTAGTGACCTAGGAATGAGGGTCGAGGGCTTGAGGGCCGTGTTAATAATGCAATAGGGGGAAATGATGGGGGCTTTACTGGGCACTCAGGAATCCTGGGATAGGTATCCATTACTATACAAAGACCCTGCAGGAAAGGAAGTAGGCTTCTTTTACAGATATTCCTGATCCAAATTTGGATGGGCACAGAAGATCATCTAAGCTAACATCCTAGATTTGACATAGTGTGTTTATAGTGGTAGTCTTAATACCACTATAATTGATCTCCAGTTAGAGATCAATTGATATATAGTGTACATGTGTTACTCAGTTAATATACTCTATACATTATGTACTCTATACATAATAAATGGCCATATAATGTACTCAGGCAGTAGATATAGAGGTGAGCATAACTGTTCTGTTGGACTTGGGCCAACCCGAGAACAATTTCTCTCACAAAGACTGGGCCTAAAATTTGCCTCAGAACTAAATATTATCATGGTACTGTATGTAAAAGCCATAATCGAGATTGAGATGTCACTAATCTTTTCATTGCTCGACTGTCTCAGCCTGCCTCCCTAAATTGCTTAGCATAAATCTCACTACTGTCTCTCTTTTTAAAATGGATTTCTCCGCTTAGCAGCCAAAATAACCTGTTATTATGAACCTCGAAGCGTCAGGCGCTGAAATTCTCTGCTGCGTTTTTTTTCTTTCTCCTGATGGAACCTGCTTCTCTCCTCCAAGATGATTTTGATACAGGATCCATTTCCATAATGACAGCTCACTTTGAGGCGGTCATTACGTGATTGAGTGTGATTATTAGCAGCCATCCCCTGATGAATGGTGTGTTTCCATTCGCTAATGAGAGGGAGATGAGACATGCTTCCCCTGTCTCTCTCTCTCTCTCCCTCTCTCTCTCTCCTGGGTGATAGCACTCTTTATCAGGTCCCCAGCGAAATCTGCTTCACCTATCTGCACACATACACATATATTCTAACAAAATATGACTAAAATGAGTGGTACATCTCATCCCGTTGTGTAAAAATATTCACACATGTCCTGACATCTTTTGATATCAATGAAGAGTGTCAACTTTTATTTAGTTGTGTTCTTCTTAGAAGGGAGTGGGTACAACGCAATTAAGCTAAGAGATCAATTTTGACTGGTTAATTAGCGTCTCTGAATTACGGACAGACTATGACAGCAGCGTAGCCACAAGACTAAATAATGAGCCGCAATGGTTTTCCAAAGGCAAGAAGTGATTTGTCATGGGATCAGGCTTCCGTTGGCTGTAGATGTCCAAGGTCTTCACCAGCTATTCTCACTGCTTGAAACTGGCACCCTGAAATTGCCAAATGAGGCATGGCGGAGGTTAGCTGGCACCGAGCAGCGTCGAGAGCCCGACGCATGGGCACAGAGGGAGGGAGTTGGAGGATGGAAGGACGATGTTGGACGGCCAGGATGGATGAGAGACTACTGCCAGGCAGCCAAGTAGCCAAGTGGCTATGCTTTCCATCCACCCTGGGCAATTACAATACTTGCCCTTTGAAAACAAGCCCTCTGTTGACACCCTCCTTCTCTCAATATCTTTACAGGCTTCCTGTATCCCTCCATATCTGTGCTTCTCTCTGATGCTAGTCCTCTGGACTCCCCAAGAGGCTTTGAAGCATGGTTTATTTAAGCTTACCCTTGTTTCCTTCTTCCTTAAGTAAATCAGCTACTGGGTGGCCCAGCCTAGGGAAGACATAGTTGACCTATCATAAAGGTACCAGGGGAACATTAGTTAGTCTTTGCTCTTAGCTAAGTTTGATTCTTGCCTTCATGGTTCTTCACGGCTTAAGGCTTGACACCAGAACTGCACTTGTTTTGTGGACTTTGGTTCAGAGTCATTAACAGGACTAGTACTAGCCACCATGGACCCCCAGTGGGATCGCCATTAAGGTGGTATTACAAACGTTCTGCCAGGGTTTGTTTTGGTGTGCGAGGGGCCACCGGTGTCCCAGGGGAACTGCCTGGTGCTCTTGGGGTCCAGTTTGTTTATAACACTTCTTTCTCAGTTTGAGGAGGTTGTCACCACAGCCGCACCATTGGGCTTCCAATGCTAATTGGTCTCCTGGAACTTTGCTAATGGGTCCAAGTAGCTCGGGGAATAAATTATGGTGGCACTGCTCTATGGCAACAGTGACACATACACAAGGAGAAGGAAAAAACAACGCCTGTTTTGGGTGGCTTTTTTTCATAGATCAAACAATGTGGTAAATGATTCATAAAGACAGATTATTTTGCATTCACAGCCTTGGAGTGAGAATTGTTTGTCAAATGTTCTAAATGTTTGTCAAATTATCTCATTTATAACAGCAAGAAGGGAAATTCTATACTAATTTATTTAGTCTTGTTTAGTCTATTATTCAGGCATTACCTCAGTTACACAATTATATTTTAACAAGCTACATCAAGCTAGTGTTTTTTTCACTACAATTGCAGATAGCATCACATAGAGCACTGTAATTTATAATTAATGATAATAAACTGAACTGGAATGAGGGCTAGACCACTTTTCCAGTGGGGTACAGAAGTGGCAATGCCAGTTTGGCTAGCCAACAATGAGTCTTTTTTTTAATTTGGAGGGGAATGGTGGTTGTATTTAGGAGAGCCACATGCCACCAGATGAGGTGCCAGCCCCGGGGCGAGGGCACAGGCAAGGGCAGGGGTGATGGCAGCGTCAGTGAGGGGCGTTTGGGACACGGCCGCTGCACCAGGACGTCTCTGGGCGCTGTCCAAACTGTCAGAGGCTGGCTGAGTGACCTTGGCATGAGCCCAGCCCAGCTGGAGAGGAGAGACAGAAAGAAAGAGGAGAGAGAGAGGGCAACCTAGCAAGCAGGAGCCAGATTGAGAGAGAGAGACTCGCCTTGGCCACTATTCAGCCACATTCTTGCCTTTATAAAAGACCTACAGAGATTCAAAAAGATATATAAAATATAAATCATAAAACTTTTACATTAATATTGAAAAAAACACTATTTAGCATCCATGGGTGTAGCCTGAAGTTCAGTATTGAGACCACAAATCTATCATAGTAATTACTATATCGTGTATCTTAATGAGAGAAAGATTTCACACAAATGGAAAACATTTTGTCTTAACGCTCATAGCTTTTTGTATGACGTAAACTGGACTTTCATCCAAATTTCTGAAATGAATTTACATCAAAATTAAGTCACTAACGATTGGTAACATTTTAATACAATCTTTACAATTACAATTTTGAAGATGGATGATATGGCAAAAAAGTTTGAACTTGGGACACAAAAATAGCAAAACAGCAGTGCTGTTTGATACATGATTTTATTTATTTAGAAATGTTAGGAAAATAAATATTGCCCCACCCTACTAGATACTATTTTATTTACTTATATATACAGTTCTTATAATGATCTATATGACTACCAGGTCCATATGAATGATTTTTGTGAATAAATAAATGTGAATAAATTCTTTTTAATTGCAGTCGGTGTTGTGACAAAAAGAGCTGCGGGAACCGAAACGAGACACCGTCAGATCCAGTGATCATCGACAGGTAAGAGAACCTCACATGTAGGTGTTCAGAATGAAGCTCTAACAATCTCCTGTATAGTTTTCACTTTGCTTTTTAACGAAATATTGCAAGCGCCTTAGGACAGTTTTTAAAAAAACCTTAAACAATGAAGTATGAACATGGTTTTGATCTGAGAATGAGAGTAATAGGATCTCGGCTTCTGGCCCTTTATCAATTCTCTCAGTTCCTTCAGACGTCTTCACTACAAGATAAAGTATTCATAAGTGTGTCTATTTTGCATGCTGCAACAGTCGTACAGCTGTCTGTATTGAATTTGTGAAACATGGATACTGCAATACAGTTTTGCTATGATGAAATCAGCACAATCTGTTTGGATGCAGACAGGGACACGGACATTTCAGAACGAGGTCGTATTTATAAGTGACTCTCAAATGAACTCCCTGATGAGCTCCTCAGATTGACACTACCAAGTCTCTACCTGCTAAATTTCTCTTAAGGGAGCTGCTTTAATGACCGAGCCAGAGTGTGTGAGGGTGTGCGTACGAGCATTAGTGGGTGTGTGTGTGTGTGTGTGTGTGTGTGTCCAAACAGGACAGCAGTGAGTGTGTCCTCTTAGGGCACAAGGGTCATTACCAAATCCATGCTGGCTCGTTAGAGTGGCCTTGGAGCACGTCCAGTAGACAGTCAGGAACGAGTGACCCTCCCTCTCCCTTTACACACACTCACACTCACACACACACACACATGTAGAAATACACATTGAGGTTACACATATATGGACATACCAGTAGACATGTGCAGATTGGTGTAAACCTACAGACATGACGTCACCTCCTTCCTACAAAGTGTATAACTAGAGCACCACACTCCGTTGTGGTGCTGTTAACAGTAAACAAAGCAACATTAGAGAGGACAGGCAATCAAAAAGGGCAGAAAAACGCGATGAGATGGTGTAAAAGAGAGAGTTTGTATCTTTCATGTCTTTGCAATGAGGCAGACGTGGCTGCCTTGAATGTCTCCCTCAGGGCCAGTTACATTGGATACCTTATAGCCTATTGTGTGTATGTGTGTGTGTGTGTGTGTGTGTGTGTGTCTGGCACGTCTGAGCTCCTCATTACGCTGACCAAACCCATTCCGAAAGTGTTTACCGGTGACAGTGGATGGTTCTGATTTAAGGCGGACCAAAGCGTACGACTGCATTTCAGTGCCCTATTAAGAGCACCGGTATTTATGGCCTCCTTAAACCAACAGATAAATCAGCTGGACGCGAAGCGAGGCCTCTGGCTTGCCATGCAAATCAGCGGCACTGCTCGTCACTGTAAAAGCCTTAATGGGAGCCATTCATCCCCAACACACAGACACACACACACACACACACACACATACACACACACAATAGTGCATGCTGCTGCCACCACCTTTGCCCAGCTCCGTAAATCAACATCTGCCGTCAGGTTATGCAGCCCCACGCGTTATAATTAGGCATGCACACATGTGCCAGTTCACATATGTGCACACGCATACATGTTTGCATGAACGCATACATCTCACACACCTGACATACACAAAAGACACGTATAGCAACTGTACAAACTTACATGAGAAATAATAGCAATAATAACAAAAATGTTACAGACGTTCCTTTCTCGTAACTACATATCTTAGCTATTAGTTACAATGTAGCTACTAAATAATTCATAGTAATTACCAAATAATATGCTTAAGTGTAAGCTGAGGGGGTGGAGTTATGTTGTGTTTACATTATTACTAAACATAAGACAACAAACTTGATGTTTTACGTTTTTGTCGCAAGGCTCAGCAAAACATTCCATCATGGGTTCAAATTCCCCAGTTTTTTGGTCATGGAGTATGGTTCTTAAAAAAAAATGTATACGAATTTGAACTAACATGAACAACCTGATTACAAAAGATGATTTACGAAAAGAAAAAAAACGTAATTTGGTTAGCTAGCTAATCCACTAGTAACGATACTTGACAAATGATAACCTACTGTAAGAAAATAAGTTAATCTGAGGTGACTAGCTGTCCCAACCACACCGTTGTGCCACACCATTGCTCAACTCAGTTAAGGCTCCAAAATTTCGATGCTATTACCACGGCAATGTTTACAAGTCTGCAGCTTTAGCGTTGTATTACTGTAACTTTTCCTACAACATTATTCGTCTCACTGGTTAAAAATTCCTATCAATTTTGCATGAGCTCGGATTACTTCTCTCTTTTTTCCTTCACTCTTTTCTTGCTGTGCCTCAACAGGGGCAATATTTCCTCCTAATCAGTCTGAATGATGGCGGGGTTTCTGATAAACAGAAAGCCTCAGCTCATTGATTTAGCCATCCTGGGAAATAAGGTAGAACTAATTATGACGAGCGAATCGTTCCATGCACCTCCTGCTCCTCTCGCTTTGATCTGCGAGTCAGATCTGGCGCCTGAATGGGGTCAAGTGCCGGTCGGCGAGGTCGAAGGTCATTGGATGGGAGCCTTCGTCACAAGGCGGAATGCTGTAAATGCTCAGCCGTTTGCGCTGAGGCAAGCAGAAAGGACCCGTGGCGCCGATGATCTATCGCCTGCCTCTAAAACAGGTGTTATTACAAGCTAATATTGCAATTAGATCGCCCAGCAAGCTCCCCTAGTGGGGCTATAAATTCTCCAGGACTGGCAGTGCATATAGAGGGCGGGGGGCTCTGTCTAATTACGACCTCGTACCCTCCTCCATTTTCTTAATGTTTGTCAAGAATGGGGCAAACCTGGGCTGAGAATATACTCCACATAATCCAAATATACAGTTGATATATATCAGCCAAGGTATGTTTATTATCCAGTGATTACTTGTTTAGTTTTGTACTGGAGTTACAACACTAATGTTGATACTAAGTAAAGGAAGTCTATAGCTACTAGTTTAGCATTGTGCGTGTCTAAATCAGTCCACATTCACCTCATAAGACATTATTTGCCTCAGTTCAACAGCTTCATAACATAGCAATATTAGCATTATTTTATTACATGTCTAAACATTAGGACACGCCTTTTACAGGTTTGATGCTGACACAAACTGTGCTGTGGATGGAGCTATGACTGATTTTAGCTCTACAATGTCATTTTTTATATTTTTTATAGACATCAGTGTGTCGTACAGTATCACAATCCACATAATTAACTCTTTGAGATAGTGAAGAACCCGACACAATTTAAAATGCCCACGAAATGGCTTGAGAGCCGTGACTTGATTCCGTATGTCGATGTATTTTGTTTTAAAACGGGAAGTTTCAAAGGGCGTGATTGATTCCTACAACAGCCAATAGCATTCGAGATTTGCTACATCTCGTACCGATTCAAAAGAAACATCAACAGTAGCTTAGCAAAATGGCTAAATGACGCAAATGAGAGTTTGTCCATTGCGACGTTGTTGTTTTCCGTTTTTTGTTTTTGGAGAGGGAATGAGCACAGGCACTCATATAAACTCCAACCATTTTGTTGTTGTGGAATGCTACATGACTAAAACTATACCAACGATCCGTGTTTTCTGCTAACTAGCTACTACTGTAGCACAATTCCCACAGTATGTTTACGAGGGCGGGGAATATGCATTTTAGAGAGCGTTTGATTGGATGCGAAATGGACGTGTATGCTCCATACATGTTAGTTTTTTTTTTACAGAAATGACCAACTGTATAATTAAGATAAGAATATGTCCTATTATTTATTTGTGTCCACAAAACCACTTTGAGAGCGAGCATGACGATTTAGACTAAACTGCTAAACTAGTAGTAACTAGTAGCACTTACTTGTTAGCTACATTAGCTTCTTGTGCAAAACTAATGAAGGAAACTTCAGACGTGTCTTGGCTGATTGACTACATTTGGGATAAGAAGAAATGGTGTAAAATCCATTTTTGCTGGAATTATTCCTTTAACACACAGCTAATTCAGATTTCAAGCCAACATGTCCAACCATTCGACAGTCGTATGGAAAGTGCCGCAGACTGCGGCTGCTGTTCACTGGATGTTCTTTATACCGTCCAGATATTAAACCCTACTGTGAGGATTATTAAACGAATCCATTATGGAAGCGAGTACATTTTATTGTCAGGCTACAGACAAAATAACAACACTGGTATCACAAGGTAGCCATTTACCTATCCTTCTGAGACCCTGTGTTCTCATTAGAGGACATTCTCACAAAACCTTTCTAACACACTGCTTAGTTTCCGTAGATATCAGGTGCTTTAGATACAAATGGCAATGAGAGAGTATAGTCCAGGTCTCAGGACTGTTTAAAGTGCTAAAATAGGCTTTATCAGACCATTACTGTAAAACAAAATGTGAAAAAGTGTGAAAAAATGTATAAAAGATGGCTTCACACCAGATTCTTCAGGAGACTATGGCCAATCCAGTCCAGACCACATATTCTCGATTCTGATTGGTCAGAAGGTATTGATTTATTTTCTATATCAGCACATCTGACAGTAGTGCCAGCTGTAATTTGCATTATATTAGTGCGCTTTGTCTAATACATTATCGTTTCATTATCGTTATTGGATGCTAGACATAATCTAAGACTAATAATGAAAACCATGGAGACATTTATTTAATGGAAGGAGTCTCCAGTGTCAGCACTTTGTAACAGTCAGTAGGTTTTCCACCATAGGAAAGTCTTCAGGACAGAGGAATTTTATACTTTGTGGTTTCTCGGTAACATGACAAGCTGAATTTTTTGTCTTATTAACTTCAAGAGAGGAAAAAAAAGAGAGGCTTCATCATGCCACCCCATTGTTGATTATTTTCTGAGCATTTTCTTACTTACATGTTATTTAAAATTGGCACAAGAAAACCTGAACTATAAAAATGTTTTGCGCTATATTAATGAATAAAATATGGCACCAATATTATCTTGTTTAATTATGTTAAAAATTGTTGTATGGTTAAAGAGTCATGGTCATATTTCTGAGTAAATGATGATGTAATGATGATGTAATGGTGATGTCATGATGACGCCGACGTGTTCCAGCCGTTCCGTGACCATGTGTTTTGGCGCTCTTTAATGACCTCGTCTTTACACGCACAAAAACTCACGCAACTTGCTTGATGTTCACATGGAAACACACCTCCACAAAGCCCCCGCCTCTCATCTCCTTCGTCTGACTCATCCCCACTTCCAGGAGCTCATCATTTTTTTCAATTTTAGCCCGGCTGCCGAGTAATGTCCTCCTTTTATTGCTAATCTATACTCTTAATCTGGCCGGCACCAATGCGCTCCAGGCTCGATCAATAGAGCGCTATTGCTGGGAAAAGTCCACAGGGGCTGATAACGAGAGCAACGCCCTGAGGGTTAACCCCTTTCACACACACATACGCATAACACACAAAATATCTGCAGGGTTAACTTATAACACACACACACACACACACACACCTGCAGGGCTAAACCCTTGCACGCATACATAACCACCTTCAAGGAGAACATTCAACACTTTGAGGGGTTTACTCCTAACACACACACACACACACACACACAGTATTAACACCACACATTTTAACATGGATTTTAACATGGTATTACAGATGGCTGTGTTTTAACGTTTTTTGTCGCAGGAATATCGTGAGAAATGTTAGCACAAAATACCATAGCGAAATCAGCGCTAATTATGATTGTATATGGAGATAAGTTGAAATTCATCAGAAAAAAGTTAAGGACAAACAAAACTAATCCAGTTTCTATGTTAGAAAATGTGTTAATTAACTGGTAAAGAAAAAAAAAAACAAAAACAAGAGAAACATTATGCATGGAGGGTCCGTTTAATATGGAACATTTTGTGGAAATCGAAAAGGGTCAAAATGTGCTTTCAGGTAAAACGAGAGACATTATGTGTAGGGATTATACAGATGTTTTGTAATAATTTACTTAAGTCACATAATGACTTTTAATATGAGACATATGTGTGGAAATTGAAACGGGTCAACGTGTGTTGTCAGGTAAAATGAGAGACATTATACATGGAAATAATAGAGATATTTATTAATAATTAACTTAAGTCACAATGTCTTTTTTAAAATATAGATTGTTCTGTGGAAGTCAAAAGGGGTCAAAATGTGCTGTCAGGTAAAACAAGACAGATGTTACGCATGGAGGTTATAGAGATATTTTGTAATAATTCACTTCAGTCACAATTGTTTTAATAGGGATTATTTTCTAGAAATCGAAACGGGTCAAAAAGTGCTTCGTTGACGCTATCTAAGGTTTACAAAACACCGAATACTCTGAGCAGGTCATGGTTTAACACTTCCTGTATGTGTTGTGTGCCCTTTACTCATTGCAATATAGTTGATTTATGTTGTGAATCTGGATTTATGTTCTTTGTAACAGGTCATTTATAGCTGTATAGTCTGCATAGGGCATCTCTTAGTGTGTGTGTGTGTGATTTTTTTTATTTAAAAAAAATCTTTTTTCTGCATTTATGTGAGAAGTGATGTCCTGTTAAAATTTCCCAGCATGTAAGGATTGTTTTTATAGCAGAAGTTACAGGCTTGGCATTTTTATTGACGACATAAATTCCTCTGCATATAAGACATTATTGATCTATTGTTAGAGTGTGTTAAAGGTGTGTTTGAGTGTGTGTGTGTGTGTGTGTGTGTGTGAGAGAGAGAGAGAGAGAGAGAGAAAGAGAGAGAGAACAGATGTGTGATCTGGTATTATTTTCGACTATACAGCATTGGTGCGTGGAAAGGCAGGATGGGCCACGGTGACAGGTGTGTGTGAAATGAGGCCAGACGCCACGGAGATGTGGAGCGTACTCATCCCGAAATGGTCACCTGTCATTAACCTCGAATCTACTGAGCTGTTTTAGCACCAAAACGCCCTTTTACACACTTAAAAACGCAACAATCATCAATCCTCAGAAATATCGTTACTCTTAAAAACCACTGTTTAAGAAAAGTGGAGTGGAATTGTCCAAAATTGTCATTCCATCTTCACATATAAAGGCTAAAGTTAGGTTAAAAGGTCACATCTCAATCACGTTGTAGCTTGTTTTCCTCAAGTTTCTTTGTACAAATCTCAATTAAATGCTAGTCGTTACCTAAAATCTCCTGAGACAATTTCTCCACCTTAAAAAAAATTAAAAATAAAAAGACACAATACATAAGGGGAAAGCCTGCATCATCAGTGAAGTTCTTTCAGTTTGCATAATTATACCTTAAGGACTTCTGTTAAACCTTTGAGAGTATTTTAGATGGATCTGGATGAACAGATGGATGGATGGATAGATGGATGGATTTACTTTATAGATCCCCATAGGGAGAAATTTGGGAACTATATTAGCCAATTACACACACTATATATGTGAAGTAAGATTCACAGTAATCTGTAGGTTGGGGTACTTACTTAGTACTTACTGTATACAGGACATTTCCTAACTCAAACTGTAAATTTTTTTTATCAAATCACTGTCTTTTGTTAGAATTTTACATGAATATTTTTTTTGGAGAACGCTGTGTAGAAATGATTTGTAGTTTTATTATTAATCCTACGAGCCAAAAGCTAAGCAGTGGTGTAACGTATCTGATACACACAGCCACAAGCACACACCTAGCAAGGGAATTTGTGTGTGTGTGTGTGTGTAAAGCGAAGACGACCTTGAGGGATGAGAGAGGGGAAATATTTCAGCCGATGTTTGCTGTGTAGCCCCTCTCCTGTTTCACACCGGCTCTCGCTACACACAATGCTACACAAAGCAGGCCTGCAAATAGAAACCCACAGAACCGCAGGCACCTTCACACACACACACACACGCAGAAGGTTAACCCAACTGGAACTTAACTGGAACAGAAACACTTCCACAGCTGATGGAAAACATCTGGATTAGAGTTTCTCCACTGAAAACACCTTCATGTCAGATTATATTGTACACTGTAAATCTCAAGAAACTGCTTTTAGGACCATACACATCTTTTCTTTTTTAACTTTATCCTACAAAATTTTTTTATCATCTAACTCAAGTAAAGTGTGAAAAAGAACTCTACAGTTTTAGTAAATACTGTAAAGTCAAATCAGCTTGAAAAAGTTTGCTTTATACATTTTGCTCAAAAATCAAAAGTTTTGATTTCTCGATTCTGATTGGTCAGAAAGCATTGATTAGTTTTCTATAACAGCAGCTCTGAGAGAAGTTCTGGCTGCAAGGCAAATCACAGGTTAATATTAATGCACTCGTTCTAATACATGACCGTTTCTATAGCAACAGCTCATTGACAGAGTGGATACTCCACATAAACGTATTTAAAAAAAATGTGTAAGTAAGGAGATGTTTAACATTTATGGAAGGAGTCTCCAGTGTCAGCAGTCAGACGTCGAGCTGTAACATTTTTTCTGACATCTTCAAGATAGAAAAAAAAACGAGGCTGATGAAGAGGAAACTTGTTTTGTGACAACTCAATCAAATGTAACTATAAACAGACAAAAAATACACCATGTCATTCCTTAGTGAATAAAAACAGTTGGGAAAGAAGTAAGAGGAATAAAACACTTTTAGGAAAAATAATCAACTTCATGGTGGGAACAGTAACTCAGCTTTTTATGGCGAATGCATCACACCATCTTGTTGTTGATCATTTTCCTATAACAGCACACCACCAAGAGTTTTATTCCTTACTAATACATGTTTTTGTTTTTGTTGTTTTTGTGGTGGTGCAGGATTACAACCTGAGATCCGCTTACTATCAAAACCCTTGTTTATCACCTCATAGTTTTCAGAACAAATTCCTTTCTAGATCATAAAGAAATGTCAAGATGACTATAATTTATGCAAAAACATTATTTATGTCCAATCACTACTAGAGCAGAAGTGTGTACTTGCTGGATTTAATTTAACTACACCATAATTGTGTGTCTTTGCAACACAGTGAAGCCAAAGTAGAAGTAAAGACAGAACTAGGAAAACGTGTGTGTGTGTATGAGTGTGTGTGTGTGTGTGTGAGGAGAGATACAGCTGCGCTGGCGGTGGATGCTTCTCCCGCAGGAGTGATGCTGGTGTTTGCATCCAGCGCCGCAGGCTGAGACGTGCAAGTGCGACTGACTCCATCAGGCCCGCGTTCAGTCGCAGCCCGGAGCCCGGCCCCAGGGCATGCTGGGAACTTCATGCATACTGGATATGAGGGAGTCTGGCTTGGTCCAGTCTGTGTGTGTGTGTGTGTGTGTGTTCATCTTTGGCAAGTGCACACAGTTATCTTGGATTACGATGTATCCGTGTGTTGTACCTTGTAATCCACTTTATTTTGGAAAGCAGTGGCTTGACTAAGAAACAGAATGTTGGTGGCATGCTGTTATTGGAAAATAATCAACGACAGGGTGGTGTGATGCGGCCTGACACCAAACGTATTTGCTGTTCCCACAACAAAAGTGATTATTTTCCTATAACAGCATGTCGTGAAGTGTTTTATTCCTCTTATATGCCAGCAATTTGTCAATGATTACAGTTTTTTCTTTATTAAAGAACTTGGTGTGCTTTTTATCCATTTATAGTTATATGTAATGGTGTTTGTGTGCTTTAGCGAGCTACAGTTTGAGAAACTCAGGATTTTGTGATTCTATCCATATTTATAGATAAACATAAAAGAACTGTCTCTTGTTCATTTGTTAAGCAAAAATCAGTGAATCAACTGATTCATTTGATTCATTGATTCTTTGATTCATTGCTAACCCCACATTGCATTGAGGTAGATTTTACTTCATAAGAAGAGCATTTTTTTTTGCAAAAAATTCGATCTTGTGTGTAAAGTTATGATGGATAAGGCTGGCTTGAGGGGCGGGGCTAGCACTTGTTCAATTTCATTCGTAGAAAATTAAACTTTTGCTTGTTACAATTCCTACAAATTTTGTATGAAAACGTTGTCATATATGTATGTGTGTGTGTGTGTGTGTGTGTGTGTGTGTGTGTGTATATAGTAAGGTTTTAGGATCTAGTGTGTGTGTGGTGGTTTGAATCTCTGACGGGTCAGAGGAGAAAGTCAGGGTGTCACTGTCATGGCGTGTGATTTGTACTCTTTGAGTCCTCCGGGTGTGACATAGTGTTGGAGCGCGATGTGGCCGCGACATGCCTGGACCAGTTAACAGTGAGCAGGGAATTGTGTGTGTGTGTGTGTGTGTGTATGTGTGTGGGAGCAAAGCAGAAGGGTGTGGAGGACAGAAATGATGGCCTGCATGAAAGGTGTGGAGAGAAGAAGGCGAGACAGAGAGGCCGAAGAGGAGGAGGAGAAAAAGAGAGAAGGAAAGTGAGAGAGAGAGTCGGGGAGATTAAGAGCGTATTGATTTCTATATAAAGATCAAGAAATTTGATATGGAGGGGAATGTGGCAGTCACAGGAGGACGCTTCAGGGCCACCTGGTGTCTTCATGACACACACACATACACACACACACACTCCTCGTTAAAGAGAGGACCTTTAAATCTGTCACATATACTCACAATACTCCGCCTACTACACTGATCATGCTCAAGCAATCATCATCACACCATTCAGTGAGCCCTCGTTCCCTGTGGAGGGGGTGGGGGGGCGGAGCCATCCTGATAGAGACCACGCCCATCAGAGAAAGAAAACAAGAAAGAAGGAAACCAAGAAAGGGTTAAAATGATGGAAAGATGAAAGAAAGAAAAAATTATTCAGGAGCAAAGGGTTAAAGGAAGGAAGGAAGGAATGAAGAAAAAATAAAGAAAGGCACAAAAAGAAAAAAGGAAATCATGAAAGCAAAGAAGACACTGATGGAAGGATGAAAGAAAGAAATAAATGTTTTGTGGAACAAGTGAAATAAATAAATAAATAAAGAGACAGACAGGATAGAAGGAAAACATGAAAAGAAAGAAAGTTTGAGGAATAAATGATAAAAGAAAGATGTAAAGACAAAGTAACAAATGATCCACAAAAGAAGCATGATAGAAAAAAGAAAGAAGGAAGCCAAGAAAAGATAAAAAAAAAGTTAAGAAAGAAAGAAAGAAAAGAGAACAAATGATAAAAAGAAAAAAGAAATGAGTGTGAAAGAAAAAAAGGAAAAACGAAAAATACAAAAGGAGAGCAAAACATGATAGAAGCAAGTGAAGGAGGGATAAAAGAAAGATAAATGGTTTTAGCAAAACTTAAAAGAAAGAAAAAGGAAAGAAGAAAACCAAGACATGATCGAAAGTCATGGAGGGATGAAAGCAAGAAAAGCAAGAAAGCGAGAAAGAAAGAAAGAAAGAAAGAAAGAAAGAAAGAAAGAAAGTAAGTGAGTGTGTGTGTTGTTTTTGTTCCCGATGTACACCACCGGATCAGCATCTATATTTGATGTCTGCCTGCAGAGAGTTAGACACTGTGGCTTTAGACCCCAAAACACACACAGATACACACACACACATACACACACTCACACACATAAACACACCCATCACACACATCACATGAACATTCGAATATATATTCCCATAGACACACAGCTATAAGTCACACAAAACTGCACATCCCTAGTGAACATTTTACAACCTCAAAAACACACACACACAGACACACACACACACGGTGCCCCCACCTCATTTCCAATACACATACAATACCTCACGCAGCCACACACACACACACCTTCTCAACGCAGACTGAAACACTACCTCTGTATGATCCTTCTCACACACACACACACACACACACACACACACACACACACACACACACACAAATCAATACCAATTTATAATTCAGGATTGCTGGAGTTTGGGTTTTAGGGCAGGCCAGCTTCCAGTCTTCATAAATATTACAGTGTTATTGACTGAAGCCCAATGAATTGGAGATTCCCTCCTCCTCCTCTCTCTCTGTCTCTCTCTCTGTCTCTCTCTCTCTCTCTCCCTCTCTCCCTCCCTCTCTCTTTTTTCTTGTTTTGGGGTTTGGGATGAGGCAGGAAACTCTGTTTTCATTCTCCACTCCGCAAGTTAAGAAATGGGGCCAAACACGTCGGACCTGTGAAGTGAAAGAAAGTGGACACAAGTGGACGGAGAACCTCTTTAAGAAAACGTCAAACAGTTTACGTAGAACATAGAACGTAGTACGTCGACCGTAGACTGGCTTAAGCAGACTGATTTGGCTGGTCACACTTTTAAAACCAGCACAGTCTTAAAATCGTAAAGGATTCTCCGAAACCAACTTGTACAACAACAACAACAACAACGACAACAACAATCTGTTTATTTTTTCAAATTTCTTGTAAATTGTTTTTAATCCATTAGGTTATGTATTTCTTGTTGTTGAACTTTCTGATGCAGACCTGATAAAAATAACAAACTAACTAACAAATAAACATTATTATTATTATTATTATTATTATTAATTTTTGTTTTTTAATTTATTCTCAGGTCAACATCAGATAGTTGTGCTTTCAACTGACTAACTAACTAACAAATAAACAATCAAAACAAACAAACAAACAAACAAACAAACAAATAAATAATAATAATAATAACAACAATAATAATAATAATAATAATAACCTGAGACAACCTGAGTTTATAAATCTACATAAAATCTACATAAACATTGATGTTAAAGAGTTATTCTTACTGGTTTTGTCCGTTTTGATGTTAACACCTAAATCACGTGACATAGAGTTTTGTCCATATGAGGATGTGTTATAACACTTTCCAGTCTGACTTATATAGTGTACTTCTGGTATGTCCGAGTCACATCCTGGTTATAATGTGACATTGAATACCATGTGACATTAATTAGAAGAATTAGAGAATTAAATAACATTGACCACTCCTAACAGTCATTTTGCTCTCAAACTCTGCTTCAGGATAAGAGAAAATCGACATAACGCTGTCACTACATTGTTAAAACACTGTCATAGGTCTTCATAAACATATTATAAACAGTAAAATTAAACTCTTTATGGAAAAGCCAGAACAAAAAACCCATTTTCATTTGACTTGACTTGCATTATGTCTTTATGACACCCGTACACAGACATTTATAAGACTTTTCACAACAAGTCTTATGTATGTTTATGTATGTTTATGTCAGTTGTCATAAAGGGCTTATGTAGCCCTATGAAGTCTGCACTTAATTTTAGCATCACCAAAAGTTCAACTACTTACCAAGTACTTGATTTAAAAAGTAGGGATGGTAGAAAATGAGTTTTTCAAGGGTTCTTTGCATGTTAAAGGGATTCTACTTGGAAATCAGTCTGATGGAGAAACATTGTTTGTGTTATTTGGGTTCTACATAGAAGCTTTAAGAGGAATAAGTGAAAGGGCTAGATAACATTCAAGAATTAGCTTTTTTAAGATTTATTGCTGGGGAATGTAGTTAATAGCACCACTCTGTTGAACTTTTAAGAGATTAGTGTTCTGTAATTCTCCTGTAACCTTCTGTACGAGTGACCAGAAGGTTGTGTGTTCCAGTCCCAGGACTGTTGTTGCAACAAAAAGTGCAAAAAAAAAAAAAAAATGACAACCATTTTCTCATGGAAATAATATTTTATGACAAGTATAACGATTCTACAGCACTGAGCAGGTCTGACAAGTGATAGATACAGTACACACACACACACACAAATACTCATCACTTCATTTCTCCCTGACTTTCACCCCAGGTCTCATGTGGATTCTATCCGATGAAAGAAAATCAATCATGTCATAAAGCCAAGCGAAAAACACACACCTCTACTTCTCTAAATAAAAAAAAATGCTACAGAGTATAGCCATTAGAGATAAAAACAGCAAGCTAAAAAAACCACATCGCACATCTTCACACCTTGTAGGAGCAAAGGATTAAGAAGTGGAGTGCTCTCTCTCTCTCTCTCTCTCTCTCTCTCTCTCTCTCTCTCTGAAGTCAATACTGAACTCATCAAACACCTTCACTATTAATCCCTTAATCAGGCTGCGTGACTCGCGTCTAATTGGGCAGCAGCTAAGCCACTCTCCTTTTTAACGCTGCTTGCTAGCGTTAGCACTAGTGGCTAACATGGTTGGATCAGACCACAGTGACAAAGGATTACCCACATTTTGTTTGATGAAGTTGTGTAGAAATTGTCTACTGTGTAACAAGAGATAGTTGGACATGCTAATAATGTGTCTAACAAATCAGCATGTCTCAGCAGCCTGAGGTAAACTGTGTTAGCAGCTCAGGCTAAAGCCTCAAACTGCATCTTTTTCTCCACTTTATTTCTGCTGATCTGTCCAGTTTTTTTCTGCCCTTCCCCCCAACCCGTCTGAAAAAAAAAAGAAAGAAAACGAACCTATTGATTTCTGTCCAACTACAGACCAATTTTCCCTCTTCTCCTGAATGGAGGTGGTTGAACTTTTCAATTTTTTTTGCAGTGCATGCCGTCTGAGAGGCTTCACACAGGGGCTATCGCTAAAGCTTTAGCATTGAAATCCCATGTGTACTCCAAAGGCACACTTTTGAGGGCACTTACTACCTGGTTGGAATATATCTTCATTCAAATCTTCTTCTGTTTCTTGTAGTAATAAAAGAGGAAAAACAGTCAGGGGAAAAAAGAGACTGGGAGAGACTGCAGTGTGTGCTGGCAAAGGAAACGAAGAGAGAGAGAGAGAGAGAGAGAGAGGGCGTGAGAGAGACTGTAAGAGAGACAGAGAAAGATAGTGAGTGTGAGAGAGACTGAAAGAGAGACAGAGAGAGATAGTGAGTGTGAGAGAGACTGGAAGAGAGACAGAGAGAGATAGTGAGTGTGAGAGAGACTGGAAGAGAGACAGAGAGAGATAGTGAGTGTGAGAGAGACTGGAAGAGAGAGAGACAGTGAGTGAGTGTGTGTGAGAGAGAGAAAGGGAGTGAAACAGAGAGATAGAGCTTGATTGAGAGAAAGAGAGAGAGACAGTGTGAGAGAGACATAGCATGAGAGGAAGAGACAGTGAGAAGAGATGCAGTAAGAGAGAGACTGTGAGAGTGAGACACAGAGTGAGAGAGAGTGAGACAGTGAGTGAGAGAGACAGTGAATGAGAGTAATAGAAAGAAAGACAGAGTGAGATAATAAGAATCGGTAAGAGAGAGAGAGAGAGAGAGAGAGAGAGAGACACTGAGTGATTGAGAGAAAGAGAGAGTCAGAGAGAGAGAGACACTCAGAGAGAGAGAGATGGTGAATGTGAAAGAGAGACAGTGAGACAGTACAAGAGAGAAAAAAACAGAGAGACAGTTAGTGAAAGAGAAACAGGGATGGAATGTGACAGAGAAAGAGACAAAGAGTGAGACACAGAGTGAAAGTGAGGGAGAGAGACAGTGAGAGAGTGAGACACTAAGTGAGAGTGACAAAGAGACAGAGTGAAAGTGAGAGTGAGACAGTGAGAGAGTATGAGAGAGACACAGAGAGAAAGACAGTGAATGAAGGTAAGTGACAGAGAGTGAGACACTAAGCGAGAGTGAGAGAGAGACAATGAGAGAGACATTGATAGAGTGAGACAGAGTGAGAAAGAGAGAGACACTGAACAAAAGTGAGAGACAGAGAGTGAGATAATACGCAAGAGTGAGCGAGAGAGACAGAGACACAATGAGAGAGAGACATTGATAGAGTGAGACAGAGTGAGACAGAGAGAGAGAGAGAGAGAGAGAGAGAGAGAGAGACAGTGAGCTACCCAGGCATCTTTAGTGGCAGTAAAAGCTTCTTAGTGGGGAGTGCCATCTGGCCCGGCCCCTCGTGGGGGCGTATTGTGCCCAAAGCTCAGGGTCGAGATGCTTTACTGCCCAACCCTGCCGGCTGCAGATGGCACAGGCCAAGGTCGGGCACACACACACACACACACACACACAGTCATAGCAGAGCGGGACACACGGCAGGCGCTAAATGGCACGGAAAGCATTTGATTACGTGTTGGTCAGCGCAGCATCTGAGGGCTCGGGATTCGAGTCGTCTCATGCACAAGGCGGCCGTGTGTGTGTGTGTGTGTGTGTGTGAACACTCATGGGAATAGTTTAGCTCATTTGCAGAACCTGCTGTATATAAACATAAGAGTGAATGATAAAAAATGTATCACGGTTTGCTAATTAGCAGCATGTTTAAAAAGCCTATAAAAATATGCAATATTTAAAAAATATAAAAATGAGGAACAAGGTGGAAATTTAATATTGGGTACAAAAACAGATTTTAATCTTAATCAGCTACTTTCTTACTGTTTTATCTGCTTACGTTGATAGCTGTGGTGTTAAAGCTAAAAGCAGAAAGCTAGACTCTGATTAGCAATGAGGTTAGTGATAAAAGTGATTTTAGCCACCATTTTCTGAAAAACAAACAGCCTAGCATATGCTAACTGGAAGCTGGAGTCATTTTTGTGGAGTTTGAAAACAGGGCTAGCATAAATCCTCTGTGTTAGGAGCTATGTCAGGACTTAGCGCTAACTTTATTCTCATAACCAGTTGATATAGAAAAGCTATTATTCATACAGTGATAAATAAAATGCCAAACTAGACATTTTGAAGACTATAAACTGTAAAAATGAGGTTAGGTTAAAAAACCTCAAAAGGGAATTTCTGAAGCATCAGTTGTAGCTAGCATGGTAACAAGCTTGTTAGCTGGAATCTGTCCTGCTAGTTTGGAGATATTTTGAGAACTAGGATGAAGTTAAAGCCTCAACAGGAAAACGGATTTAAAAAAAAAGGAATTTTCTGAAGCTGTGCCAGATCTAAATGTGTTATGTAAACAGTTATTTTACAAAAGCTTTTTTGGGGGCAGTGCTAACACACTGACTAGCCTTTGCTAAATGGAATTGGTCCTGGAAATCTCGAGGCATTTTGGAGGCGTTTTGAGGAGTAGGATGAGGACAAAGCCTCAAAATGGGATTTACAAAGCTAGGTCCAAGTGTATTTATATAAAGTTATGTTACAAAAGCGTTTTTTTGGGTACAGTGCTCATAAAATGCCTTCCTGGTGCTAGTTGCAATTCTGGAGCCATTTTGGGGACTTGGACAAAAGCTTTTTCTCTTTTAGTGCTAACAAACTGCCTAGCCCTTGCAGAAATCTGTCCTGAAGGTTTGGGGACACTTTGGAGACTGTAAGTAGAGGTGGCGTGTCAAAAAGGAGTTTCTGAACCTGTGCCAGAGCTAGTCCATATATGTAAACAGTTATTATACAAATTTCAAAAAAAAAAAAAAAATTAGCCCGAAGGTCACAGAGAGTCATCATGAATATACAGTATATGCTTTATGCAAATCAGTGAGCAGTGGCTTTATTGTGTGTGGGTGTCTGTGTGTGTGTGTGTGTGTGAGAGAGAGAGAGAGAGTGTGATGTCCCCCGTCACTACTTCCCAGGGACTTTGTTGCCGTGTGAGGCAGCTGGCGAAATGAATAGCCATTTTAGCGCCACTAAGAGAGGCCCAGGCGCCCGGCACAAAGGAATTTAATAAGTATGCGTCTCTGAGTCGCGAGAAAGAAAATGACTGATGAAACATGAGGGACAAAGCAACTGGGGGGAACTCATATAAGGAAATCGTTTCCTTATATGAGTTGCGGAGACACACATGCTTCACACACCTCCATCCAGGCCGTCGCAAACAAGGCCGAGGGTCCCAGGGCTCCACGCCGCCTTCAGCTAAGAGATCAGACTGAAAATTAATTTTTGGGGGGTGCAAAGGGTTCATTAAATTCACTTTTTGGCCCATTTCCTTGAGTGATCCCAGAGCTCGACACCCTGGCACGGATGGTGCCCGTGCCAGCCCAGCGTGATGCCCACTGAGAGAGAGAAAGAGAAGAAAACCATATAACAAAGAAAAAGGAACGAGGAGACAGAAAGATGTTTCGTGTGCAAATAAATAGCCTGTGCTATGTAAAGAGCCACATAAATTTGATTCAGTTGATCTTTTTGTTTTATAAAGCAGAAATTAATTAATCCAGCAAACTTTATTTGATAGAAAAAGTCAAAGGAATAAAATCTTTACAAATTTTTTCTAGATATACATGAAAATCTACCATCATTTAATTATCTTAGTAATTTTTATATACTTTTATTGTCATTTAAATTGCATATTAAACTTAAAATATTATATATGTTAAATGTTATATGTTTATATTCTTATTCTTTTTTCTTTGCTTTTTCATTCCTTCTTTCAGAGAGCAGTGAAACTTTCATTGTGATCTTATATCGTCAGTCATTAGTATAATAATCACATTTTTTTTAACATTATTTATTTTTTCAAATTCGTTATTTACATTTTATTTGTATTCATTGCAGATAAAACAAATGTTTACTTCTATTTTCTTTTACGTATAGACAGATGAGGCTTTGATAATTTCTCAGAGATCTAGTGTGGTCTCTTACCTGTTTTGCTACAGTATATGTGTGTGTGTGTGTGTATATGGGTGTTCCCTCACACTCTTTTTTTCGGCCCACTTTCTGAAAGGCTGTCAGAAAGCTTGCAGTAATTCCTTTGTTGTCGCTGCAGTGTTTCGGCACAAATTCTTGCCTTTTCTCCTTTTCCTCGCTTTTAGACAGACTCAGGTAAATTGAGTTTTCAAGGTGAACGTCCCATTACTAGAGAAGGTTGACAAATTAATTTGGAGCGAGCCTTGTTGCGGTGTGGCGCGCGATAGAGAGCGGCCTGTCAATTTGAGCAATGAGGGCCTGCCTGGCCACGCAGATGGGCGAGAAATTGAACAGCACATTAGCTAATTACTTATGCAAATCAGGCCCGGCTGCACCTTAACTTAAGCGTGGCGCAATGATACTTAGCAAGCCTGGAGAGTTTTAGATAATGCTAATCCACCTCGCATCATGAACACACACACACACACACACACATATTTGCTGGTTAGATTTGCTTAATGAGGAATTACTTACCAAAAACTGAGTGATTATACACACACCAGGTACAAACATCTTTCACACATGACCAAATATAGAAATGTGAACACGAAAAGAAAGAAAAGTACCTCACAATGGCAAACAGTACAAGAGACAGAAAAGCATATACCTCTCGTAGGTCCCAGGGGTCCTGCAGGTGGTATTGATTCAGGATGGAGTGTGTTCTCTGCACTTCCAGCTGTCAATCTCTTCTCCTCTTCTTAAATCCCTCCATCCTTCCATCCTCCTCCCTCAACACCTTACCCGCTCGTCCGTCTTGGGCTTACAAGGGCTTAGAGGGATCTACGCGGTCTCGTCCCTAATCGCACCTCGCTAAGCCCAACTGTCAAAACAGAACGCCACACAAGCTCTGGATCCAGCTCACTTGCCCTTAATTAGCTAATCCAGGCCCCAGTGCACACTCGGAAGTCCAGGATGGGGGGTTAACGAGCTGTACTCTTTCGTCCAGGAATCATGGGCAGAATTTAGAGATGTCTCGCCAAATAGATGATGATGGGAGTGGAGACGGACAGAGTTTACTATATAGGACAAGTAGAATAAGACAGAGAGAATGTGTGTGTGTGTCTGTGTGGATGCAAGCAGTATCGATCTATCGACTTGTGTGTGGTTGACAGCCCCAGAGCGGAGGCTTAAGTATTATTAGTGATTTGGCAGGTTGGTACTTAATGAATGCACTCCGAGTCTCTGATGATTTCTCAGGCCTGAGTCTAACATCAGTCTGCAACTGTTTCCGTCCATCAGACCCTGACCTTACCCTTTCACTCCCCATCATAATCCACCTCTCTCCTTCTATCACATCTTCACCCCTCCATCACACTACAACTCTTTCTCTATCAGATCCTTACTCCTATCTTCAGATCTATGACTTCACTGCACTTTACATTCTCTGTCAGATCCCATCATACTTCCTCCATTACACTCTGACTTAGCCCCTGACTCTCTTGCCCATCAGATTTTGTCTTCATTTTGCTCCTGAATGGCTAGACCCTGACACCATTCAAATATCAATTCTGACTCTACCCTTTTATAAGACTTAGACCCTCTCCCCATCCCTCATACTCCACCTCTCTCCAGACCCATAACTCCATCAGACACCATCTCTCCATCTTCCCATGCATTACTTCATGCATCCCATGCATTACACAGTAACTCTCCATCAGATTCTTATGCTGAGTTTTTCTGTCCATCAGAGTCTGATAATCTCCCTCCATTATAATCTATCATTCCATCAGACCACTCTGTCAGGCGCAGATCCTTTCATTAGACACTGATTCTACACTAAATCTCTCCACTAGTTTTCTGACTCTCTTTCTTTATCAGATCCTGACTACATCCCTCCATCAGACTCAAGTGGCTTCATTAAACCGTGATTCTGACTTGATTCTCCATCAGATCAGTCCCCAACTATTTCCCTGCATCTTGACCCTTCCATTACACCTTAACCCTATCCCACCATCTAAACCAGTTCCTGGCAAGTCTTAGCTTTTCCTTAATTGGATAAAGTTTTGTTTTTACTGAAATTTTGACTTTCCAGATGAATCTTAGGTCAGGGGTGTACTTCCTCACATCCTTCAGAATATCAGCTCTTACTTCCTCCACCCACTGGCTGCTCTGAGTCATGAGTCGTATCCTGTTTCGGCTGGAAATAATGAAAAGTCCCTTTTACAGAGTTGGGCCTGATGATGTTAATTGTGCTAATGGTTTGCTCATTTATACTTGGTTTGCTCAGACGTTACAGTATATGTCTGATGAGAGGAAATGTACTATATATGTAAGCCCCATTCTACCAGATGTTGAAAAGTTTATAACATCATAAGCACCCATCTCTATTTCTGAGAATTAGTAAAAGATCAAGTTGATTTGACCCACTGATCCAAGTACGTATACACTTCCCCAAACACTCTGTCTTACGTACATTGATCACTCAGAGAGCTGAATACACATAACTTCTAGTTCCCAACACTGGAGTACATGGCAGAGAGCCAGAGAGAAAGGAAGTGGCTTTAGTTTCCCTCGGGAAAGAGCACTCATTCTCAGCGGGATTTTCGGCAACACCCTCGCCTCAGACGCACACACTCCGACATTTAACCTTTGCAACTCCAACCCTGAGAAACCATATGGTACTTCCTCCCAGTATGGAGGCAAAGAAATAGCCTGTGCCTGAAATGTAATGTTTCTAGTGTTGCACAATCATGAGAAATCATGATTGTGTGAATTAGTCTGAGAAATAGATGTGAGATAGTGTTTTAAAAGCTGATATCAAACCCAGACTCAAAGGAGTTCTGGGGAAGAAAGTCATAGAACATTTTTTATTAGACAGTTGGAACAATAAACAGACATTTTGGGTGTAGTTTTATGAATAGTTGGAGTAAAACACCACCAGGAGTCATAGTGTATGGAAAATTGTGAATGCATATAGCATATTTCCCCTATGTAATATATATACTTTTACTAAAAGGGTTCCTTAATGGTTCTTTAGATAGGTCAGGGTACTTAGCTTTGTAAAGAGGTTGAAATGGGAACTCTTTTGCAGGGTTCTCCAAAGAAGCTTTAAGGATCAACCTTAGAGAGACAAAGTGAATAAGGCTTACGGGTTCTAGGTTGGTATATTGTATTTGTACAAAAGCAAAATGTCTGTTTTTGTACATTTATAAATATACTTCTGATAAGCAAATAAAACCGGTAGCATTAAGGAAAGGACTAATTGAGTCAATATCAGGTGTTAGTCATTAAGAAATGACAATTAACACTGCAATTGTTGTCATCTTAAATAATAATGAATTTGATAATCCTGCTAGTGGACTCAGACTTTTGCGCACGTCTCTGTCAGATGTTGCCTTAATTATAATCAGGAATAATTTTGACTTCCTTCATTACATCCATAAATCTTCCGCAGCCAACCAGCATCCTCAATGCAATAAAGCAACGAGTGTCGTTCCGACCCACGCCGCCTCCCTCCCTCGTAATTAGAATGGCATGTTTTATTGACTGCAATAAGAGATCGTGTTTGTGCTAATGGAGAGATAATCTTACACGAGGACGTAGCGGCCGTTATGATCATCTCATGCCGTCATGAGAAGCCATTAAATCGTGGGCTGCACTTCAGATAGAGATAGAGGAAATGAGCTGAAACCTTGTGCATTTCTTGCTTGCGTGTGTTTTTGTGTGTTTGCATGCTTGAGCATTTGATCGATTGCTACTTTGAATGAGAGATGGCATAGGGTCAGTTTTAAATGTGGAAATCTTTTGCTTGGAGTGCAGGACAGGTCGTGTAGGTGCCATGCCTGGCAGAGAGATAAAGTGAGATCATAGTTAGCTTGGCTTTGGACTCACATCAGTGGGTCAGTGTATTTGGGCATTCAGTAGAGAATGTTGGACTCTATCTGTGCTTCTCTGGCCCAATATTGGCGCAGGACTAGTGGAGCAGGATGATGATGACATCCCGAACCCTTCTGTCTAGAGTGTGTAGAAATATTTGCGATGCAGGAAGTGAGCACGTGTTGGTGTAACGCGCATGTGGGGCACTTAAAAAACCATACCGCATAACTGTAAAATCAGCTCGTTAAGAGAACGCCTTTGTCTCGGAGATATCCTGTCATCACTGTCACCTGCAAACACAACCCTGCCTCAGCTTTAATTAATCTTTATCATTAAAGGCCACTCTTTCTCCTTCTCCTCCGCACGCATGTCGCATACGTTAGCGCCTTGAAAACACACTGCAGCTGACGAGAGAGAGCGTCAGGCACAGAGAAAACTCTTTATAAATGAAGGGGAAAAGTGCCAGCACTTTGATAAACACTCGGCTCGATGTGAATCGAACGACGCACGCCATGTCTCTTTGAGATTTCAGAGCAACTCATCAAATGTGCGAGGTGTGTGTGTGTGTTTACACCTGAAACCTCTTTTGTTATTCACGCTGATGCAATGCTTCTCCATGCAGACGCTTTAACGGCGTGTGGAGTTCAAACGGAGCAGAGTAGTTTACCAGATAAATGAAATCCAATTTCTCAAATGCGATCAGTGTTTCCCTTTCATCCGTGACGAAAACACACCTCCTTTCATCTCTCTGTTAAGGAAGAAACATCCTGGATAGGAAACAAACTGTTGCTGCAACACTGCAGCTAGGTACAAAGTGAAACTCAGCTGAGATCCACTGCTTTGTAGTGGAATTGAGTTAAAGTTCCCAGCCTGAATTGGCTAAAGGATCCAGACCAAACCACAAATCACTATTATCACTATTGTAATATACTACTGTTATAATCACTGTTCGCCCTGTATTACTGTTTATCCATTTATAGTTACATTCAGTGTTGTATGATTATTTTCCTATAATAGCATGACACAGAGTGCTTTATACCTTACTTAAAGAGGATGAACTGAGTTAAATTCAACACATTGTATTCAGACCTTCAGTACTGTAGATGTCTACTTAAGAACTGTTTTTTATTTAATCAAACATGATTCCCTAATATGAGTTTTAAAGCAAAGTAACTTGAACTAAAGATACACGAATATGAAGGTATGTCATTTGGATTGAAGGATGGCTCAGCGAAAACTGACAACTGGATCAGCCGGATCATGTAGATCTATTACAGTCTGGATGAATCAAAGCCAAAACAACAAAGAGTGAAACAGGAAGAGACAGTCGTCTGGGACTTCCTGTTTCCTGAGTGACCGTGTGAGTGTGTTTAGCAGTGTAATCAAAGCGAGGGGCCAGGAGAGCCAGGAAAGGAGGGGGGTGTAAAAAAAAAATAAAGATTGACACGGACCATGCAGCCGGCGACAAGCCGCCTCGTCGCGTTTGTTCAGCAAAATTAAACACCCCGGACTTTTTTCACCTGCGCCGGCAAGCAGCCGCGCATATGGCCCGCGAGTTAAAAATAAAGACAATGCGCATACATTACCATGCATAATGCAGCGCGACCCCCATTTAATATGCAAATGCGCTGAAATATTACTGAACACCTTCTGTTCGGAGCGAATACATTTGAATTTGCAATTAGAATTATCCTGTATAATTAATGAAAAGCGTCAATTTTTGGCCGTGCGCTAATTTGATTAAACATGTTGATGAGGCATTTAGCAGGCCGAATGCACCGAGTGTGAAACCGGACTGGTGGAAGATAGAGAGAGAGAGAGAGAGACAGAGAGAGAGAGAGAAGCTGGTTCAGGTCTCTCTAACCTGAATATGTGTGTGTTAGTTGTAATGACAGTATGTTTGTCCTGACCATGTGTTGTGGATGGCACTGAACAAATTGCCTCGATTGCGTTATGGCTTTGCTACAAATCTGGCCCTGTGCGTATACACACAAACCCACCCACACACAAATACACACACACGATAGCTATAAAGAATTCCGCAAATAGTGTGTGTGTGTGTGTGTGTGTGTGTGTGTGTGAGAGAGAGAGAGAGAGAGAGAGAGAGAGAGAGAGAGAGAGAGAGAGAGAGTAATGCATGTGTATCGGCATGTGTATTGTTCCTCATATGAGCCATCACACTCCCTTCCAAAACACACAAATCACAAGAGATGATAAAATTCCCAGGCCTGTGTGTGTGTGTGTGTGTGTGAGTGAGAGAGAGAGAGCTCTGGCTCCAGCGACTCTTGTTCAGTCTGTGTTTTCTGTTGTATACATGATCCATATATACATGCACTTGAGATCCTAAGAAAGAGAGAGATTTTTGGCACGAACAGACATTCTGTGTGTGTGTGTGTGTGTGTCTCAGTGTGTTCACCGGTGAACCATGTACGTCTCCATGTGATCGAGTGTGCAACAGTCTGTATATTCATTTTACTTTTTGGTGAGTGTGTGACTGAATGTATGCTACTATTGGAAGTGTGTGTGTGTGTGTGTGTGTGTGTGTGTCTGGGACACGTCCAAGTTTTGCACCTGCATCATACCTCATAGGGACCCTTCAGTCTTTCTCTCACTCTGTTACGGATTCATAGCGATTGCATCTCCATCTGTATAAATATGTATATGAATATAAAGTAACTCAGGTTTAACTTACACAACTAATATAACACAAATGCACATCACACACACACACTCAGACTGGAATGCAACCTCATATGTAGATGCTTAGAGAAAAATAATACATGTTCATGAAAAAATGATGTCATCTTACCCAGCTGTACTTCCTGTGATGTTTTTTTTACTAGGAAAGTCTACCAAGTGTGTATATGTGCAATACATTTCGTATGCCCTTAGTTGTAATTTGCACCTTTATTAGTGTATTTATGGTAGGAGTGCTATTCCAGCAGTTATGGTACTTAGCCGTACCAGTAAGACAAATGCATTCATTAGATAATAATGTAATGTAATAAATTGAATAAACATATAAATGAAAAGCAGCCTCAGATGAGTTAAGAAGCCTATTTTGCCTATACATGCCTATTTTGAGTTGTATTTTTATCTCTTTATATTCATAAATAGATAAAAAATAATGCAAAACAACTCAAATGCTCAGTAACATGGGTCTCTTAGATCTCAGAATAAGACCATGAATCCTTACGTCAACTCTCAGTTCGAATTTTTTACCCATAATCCTGCATAAGATGAATGCCACAAATTTGGCAAACAATGCAAAACCAGAACTGTTTGTGCCACACAACTGAGTCAGTCACACATATTTAAATACAAATGTGATTCATAAACACTAGAGGAATCCGTTCCCTGAACGTTCTGCTGCGTGCGTGTGCAGGTCCGAGTCAGTGTGCGTATGTGTGGGTGTGTGTGTGTTTGCGTGTGCTTGTCCTCGTCTGGTCTCTGTCGTCCCGTTATTAGTGTTCGAGGGAGCAGCTGCCTCCCCAGCTGCACACTGACGAGGTGATTTATTAATTGGGAGGCTGTTTTTTTTTTCTTTTTAATCTCGCACATTGTGATGTGACGTGACAAGACCACAGTCTCTTTGTGTTTTCCTCAAAGCCTGAAATCTGTGTGTATGATCTGAGAAATGATGAACTGGTGAGAATAAGTGAGATCAATCCTGGGACCTGCTATCTTCCAGTTAATGGTGCAGAACCTTAAACCAGTATAGTGGTGTATAGCCAGATATGGACAGCATGGTGATAGATAACCATAGTAGGGTGGACAGTATGGTAATATGTCACTATAGTATAGTGGATAGTATGGTGGTTTATAACATTACAGGACAGTGTGGTGGTAGATGATCATAGTACAGTGAACAATATGGTGGTTTATAACAGTATTGGACAGTACGGTGTTAGATGACCATAGTATATTGGACAGTATGGTGGTGTATAACAGTACTGGAATGTATTGTACAGTACGGTTGTTTTTAATGAGAGGAGACCATGGTATGGTGGACAAGATGGTGTATGACCATAGTGTAGTGGTCAGTATGGTGGAGAATGAGCATTATGACCCTATTATGATGCACCGTATGATGGTGTGTGACCATAGTATAGTGGATAGTATGGTGGTTTATGATAGTACTAGACAGGATGGTGGCATATGGCTACACTATCCTGATGGGTATAGTGAGAGAAGACCATGGTATGTTAGACAGCATGGTAGTGTATGACCATATTATGGTGGTATAACTATAGCACACTAGATAGTGTGGTTTGTCGAATTATTATCATCAGTATTTTTGCATTTTATGGTTTATGTCCAATGTTTGCTGGACAGTATGCTGCTTTATGACCATAGTATAGTGAATAGTATGCTAATGTATGACCATAGTATTGTGGATAGTATAGTAGTGCTTGGCCATTGTATAGTGGAGTGTGACCAAAGTATGGTGGATGGTCTGCTGGTGTATGATCACAGTATAGTTGACAGCATGATTTTTATGACCATAGTATAGTGCACAATATGATGGTTTATGATCGTAGTATAGAGGAAACTATGATGGTTTATGACTATAGTCTAGAGGACAGTATGATGGTATATGGCCATAGTATAGTGCACAGTATGGTGGTGTATGACCATAGTATTATGGAGAGTATACTGGTGTAAGACCAGTGGACAGTATGCTGGTGTATGGCCATAGTATAGTGGACAACATGATTTTTTATGACCATAGTATAGTGAAGGGTGTGATGGTATATGGCCATAGTATTGGAGACAGTATAATGGTTTATGACTGCAGTATGGTGGACAGTATGCTGGTGTATGGTCATAGTATGGTGGATGGTGGTGTAGTGAATGGCCATAGTATGTTAAAAAATATGTTGATGTATGACATATTAGACAGTATGGTGTGTATGATGACATGTTTCCATGTACTTCTTAAACATATACAATGTCATAGAACATAAATGATCAAAATAACAAATCTTATGCAAATTTGTTAGAATCCTAATGAGCTGTAGTGGTTTATCTGCATTGCATACGAATGAATTCGTGATTACAGCTGTGAGCACTAACACCGCCCTCACCCTAAGAACTCATGCAAACTCTTAAAAATCATACGGCTATGCTGGATAAAAAGGGCTCTCCTACAGTGCGTAACCTTTAGAATCAGCATCCACCATTTCACATGATGAAAATATCAATATCCATTTAGAGGAAACTGATGTATTTAGATAACCATGCCTCGTAGCATCTGATTAATCGATGTGGCTGAGATGCAGCAATATAGCGGGCCAGACAACACTTTAGAATCCTTCATTAGCATTTCTCCTCAGGATAGCTTTGTAGACTCTTTAAAATATGCACGATGAATAATTGACAGGGTTGAAAACGCAAGACCGTGAAATGCAGACCAGCTTCAGGAGGAAGCAGCAAACAAGTGTCAGTACTTTCTTGCCCTCATTTTTCAGACTTTTGGCACTTTTTATGCTAAGTCAACTTGATTTCAGTAAAAAAAAATAAGGTTCAGGAATACTACCTAGTCATAAGAAAGGCTGCAAGTGCTAACCCTGCACCTTAGGCAAACCTTCGGAGTTGTATCATCCACAGTGTCATGTCTTTACAGATATTTCTAAGTGTGCTTAGAGTGTGGTTTATGCTAGCAGGCATGAGCAAGCCAGTCTTATGCAAATTTTCAAATAACTCTGCAACTCATGCTAACCTTAACTATCCCTAAAAATAAAGGGCAGTAGTAGCCCAATGGTTAAGGTTTGAATCCCAGGACTGCCAGAACACCATGAAGGGGTCCTTGATCAAGATCCTTAAATGACAACAAGTCAGACTGTATCCTCCATGAATAGTGAGTCTTCCCATTGTGGTTAAACCAAGTGTACTGTATCTGTATGGAGTTTAATGGTAGCAGTACCCAGTTTACACGCCTGCAGAGTCTCAAGAGGCCCTCGTCCTATAAATCAATACAGAATCTGAGAGTGTGTCGTGTAAATTTACTCAGCTGTCTAGAGCAAAGTGTGCAGATTCGACATATTAAGGCTGGGTCATGCTTACAGAATGTAAATTCCTGAAAGCCTGGAATGTTCTAGGTTATCCGAAGAGAAGAAGATATTTACAAGCTGTCCATCAAACAAGGTGGGAAGGGGTAGTAAACAGGAAGTAATAGGTGAAGATGTGTTTTGTTGTTGTTTGTTTGGTTTGGCTGGTTATTGGCTTACCTAAGCATGGATGTTTAACTAACGTCAGCTATTTTCTACAGTTTGCTGAATAAAATAGCTAGCTAATGAATTAAGGCTAGACTCGAAGCATTTACAATTTTTCCCCCAAAATATACACTCAGCTGGTTGCTTAAATCCAAACATTTCGTCAGATTGAATTTAAATACCAGTTCAGCTAATACACTGCTATTAGCATGGAGCCGACCCATCCACTGACATGTGGTGGTGTTTTTGTGGCAAAATTCTTTTTTTCTCTTTCTAGGATTTTCTTGTTAGCAATGGTGGTACCTGCCTAGTGGCTAACAGGTTAGCGTCTAGAACGTTAGTTACATAAGCAAGCTGGTTAATTGTACCTATGAGAAAATAAGCCATGGCCCAACAAAGTATTCTTTGGTTGGAGTGACAGTTTGGTCCACCATTTTGTAAAAATTCTGGTCTGTTGAACAGAATTATGGGATTTTCTACATTGTGAAAGATACGTAAAATGTTTTGCCAGAGAGTTATCGAGATCAAGGTAGCTTCCTGTATCTCCAAAAACCGAGGCACGCATGAAGGACTCTAGGATGTTGTAGGAACCGTGAAGTCCTAACGAGGAACTGGTATCAACAAGGCACTTGAAATTACCGAAACAAGGACTGAATGCAAATCATGAAGCTCTCTCTCTCTCTCTCACACACACACACACACACACACACACACACACACACACCATCCGCTGCTCATCAAGGCCCTTGAAAACACTCCTTCATTAGGCAATCGGAGAAGATGGTGCGTGTTTTGCGTCTTGTCTCGAGCCTGTACGCGTGCTTGGTATTGTCCAAGCCAATTCAGAGCCAGATGGTGGAGCTGGATGTGTGTGTGAGTGTGTATGTGTGTGAGTGTGTCAGTTCACCTTGTCCGTGACCGTCTCTCCAGCGCAGCAGAGAGGTGTGCCAAACAGATGGATAATACGGACCATCTCGGCACTGCGATTTTAAAACCCGCATCTGGAATTCGTTTTTTTGTCTTTCTCACTCTCTCTATCTCTTTCTCTTCATCCCGGAAAAACCACCGAGCTGCGTTTGCTCTTTTCGAATCATCTTTCGTTGTTATTTTGCCGTTTCTCGCTTGCCATGCTTGTTTGCTTGTTCTCTCTCTTATTATTTTCACTGCTGTCGTGTTTAATTAAAACCTCACAATATGCCTGGCGCTCAGCTGCACTTCAGAGCTGCTATAACCAAATTGCATTTACTTTGTGAGGATTGCATCACGAGGCCCATCTTAGAACAACATATCCAACAAACTGCCTCTTATTGCTTCTTCTGAACTTTTCTCTTTTAAATGTTAGCATAAAATTAGCGACACGGACCACATGTAGCATGCCCTGAAGACACTTAGCTTATCTAGTGACACGAAAATAGCTGCTATGTAAAAAAAATTTGTTATGTTTGTAAGTGTATGTATGTTAGTTTGAAAGTGTGAACGTTTGTTTGCTTCTCATTTTTTCACAAACAATGCAATAAAATTAGCCACACAACAAAAACTAGCATAACCTGAAGCTAGCATAACCTGTTAGATTTTTAAGTGAGACAAAAATTGCCTGCTCTGTTTGAGGTTTTTCTTTTTTTGTGTGTGCTTCTGTTTTTTCACAAACATACAATAAAATTAGCGACACACAAAAGCTAGCATAACCTGAAGATACTTCTCTTCTTAGCGTATTAAGTGAGACAAAAGATGGCTGCTTTGTAAACTTGTTTGAGCATTGTTTTTTTTAAATTGTTTTGTAGGGTGAAAGTGTGTGTACGTGTGCATGCGTGTGTGTGTGCAAGTATCTCTTCTTACAAACACGCAATAAAATTAGCAGCACACACAAAACTAGTGTAACCTGAAGGTACTTCTCTTCCTAGTTTATTAAGTGAGACAAAAGATGGCTGCTCACTAAACTTATTTGAGAGTTGTGGTGTATGTGTGTGTGTGTGTGTTTCTCACACACAAATGACGGCCCCGGCACTCAGAAAGGTTAAAGTGGCATAAGCGATATTAAACCGCCATGGCTGAGAGGCAGCCCCCGGGCTGTTATTCAAATGCAGGAGTTATTTTTAATTTCGCTCCAATAAAGCGAGACGTAAGTGGCTTCCCCGCGCCGATCCTTAATTAAATACTTCACGCATTATATTAGTCTTGCGATGGCAGCCGCCGGTTCGGAATAGTAATGGCCATAAAGAGAAACATTTGTCTGACAGATAAAGTGAGGGATAAATCAAAAACCCCCCACCCCCTCCAACGTGCCCCCCCCAACTCCATAGATACGATACGATTTAGAAATAATAAAATACTCCTGTTTGCTAGCGTGAGAGAAATTAGATGAGGTGTTTTTTTTTTTTTTTTGTAAGGGCCTGGCCTCTTCTCAGCTCACTCAGACACCACAGCGCTGTGGAATTCTCGATTCTGATTGGTCGGAAGGTGCTCATGTGTGATATTCACGCGCTCGTTCTAATACGTTATCATTTTTATAGTAACGAAGAATGTATAATCAGTGATGTGATGAATCTTTCTGTAAGGAGATATTTATTTATTTATTTATTTATTTATTTATTTATTTATTTAACATTTCTGGAAGGAGTCTCCAGTGTCTTTCAGTATTTTCTCAGTAACACGAAAAGTCTTATTCACTGGCAAAGAAACGACTGTTTATACACAAGTGTTATAATGTAAATGATGACAGGAACTAATTCATTGTAATTAATAAAAAGCTTAAATAAATAAATTGTTGCCAAATTGTTGTCAACTTTGGGTTGTATTCTTCACTTTCTACCCTAATAATAACCCACTTCCTGGTCAAAATTACATAATATGTACATTATATATATATTGTGATTGGGAAGTTAGCATTAATTATCTGCATTATCCATCTTTAATTATGTTTTCAAGCACTCCATCATTTTGTTTCATGCCAACATATTTATTTTATCTCACCCTTACTACTTTTAAAAATGCCGTGGCAAAAATACTTCATAATCATGCTAAAATACTAACTTCTGTTAAAAAAATTGCAATTAGCAGCTTGAGCAGCTTTAAAGCGAACATGGGACAGCTGTTGGATATTTTTAAAGTTTAAACTTTTTAAAGATTTTTTAAAATTAAATGCTCATTCATTTATTCCTTCATTAGCCTCCTTAGTGTGGGCTTGTTTAACATTTAAGACTAAAGATTTTTGGCTTTTCGGTGTCCATCATTCCTTCTCACACGTTTCCTTTCTTACAGCATAGCCATCTTGTCGGTGTGTAAGAAAAGAAAAAAAAAAGCCAGCGTGAAAAATGGGGCCATTTGGACTTGTTTGTAAGTCCTGTCAAGAAGCAGCACCTCTAGCCTGCACCGGTTAACAAATTGGATGTTTAATCTGGTGACATTCCTATCTGGGCCAAGGGCTAATGTATGTGTCTAAGAATAGGCGTTCGGCCTCTCTGATAGATGGAGGGCTATTATAGGCCGTATTTAAATCCGAGCGAGTGATTCCTTCAGAAGCGAGCGACAGCTTGAGGAGGGACTGGATGAAACTGTCAGTCTAAACGCATCAGGAAGGAGGTTTTTCTTTGTTTTTTCTCTTTCTCTCTTGTCTTGATAGACTGGGCAGGATGAAAGCTGAGGTGTTGCAGAGAGAACCGATGGTGTTTTGTAGGAGCGTGATGGAAAGTTTGCCGTCAAGTCTATAGGAAGAAACGTCTATCATGCTACCGTCCACACCTCACATGTGTGCACTGGACCAAATCTTCCTCACAGAATAGAGCGGCACTGTTGAATTGGTCAGGAGGTGTTGATTAATTTTCTCTGACAGTAGCGCAACTGCAAATCACGGGTTTATACAGAATTAGTGCAATTCTTCTGATATGTTACTATAGTAACAAATTACACAGGGATTTTCTATATCGGATGCTCCACATAAACAGGATTAAATATGTGTTTAACAAACAAAAAAACGTGTGTAGTTGTCGATATGGTTACATTTCTGTAACCATACGGAAGGAGTCTCCAGTGTCAGGGCTTTGTAACAGTCAGAGGTAAAGCTCTAACATTAAGTTTTCAGACATTGGAAAATCAGAAAATCTGTTTCCTGTACTGTAGGACTGTGTAACTGTGTCAGGGCTTTAAAGCACATGATGAATCCTGATAGTGTGTGTGTGTGTGTGTGTGTATGAAGAAACATGCTTGAGTCTGATCTGCGCTCTCACTATGAGGTCACTGTCCACACATATTTCTCTTCCTCTCCAAATGTGCATTATGTCATGCGGTGAGACAAATATGTACTTTTCCATGGCAACAGAGCGCAAAGTGCAGCCAGGGGACCTCGACAAACCTGACTGGTGTGTGTGTGTGTGTGTGTGTTTGTCTGGAAGAATATATGAGTAAGTCAGGTATGTATGTGAACATGAACATGTGTATGGAGTGTGAGAAAATGTGTGTGTGTGTGTGTGTGTAACTGGATGTCTTGTATTTGGTCCACGCTAAGTAAAAAACAGAAGGATCGCTGGTTTACTCAGGCAAACACACACACACACACACACACAGATGTAAACGAGTGATTAGTTGTGTTCTTCCCCTTGCTCTGCGCTCCAGGAATTGTGCCTGTGCTTTAGCTGAGGAATTGATATTGACTGAAACAGCTGTGTGACAGAGAGTGTGTAACACACACACACACACACACACGTCTTTTCTCTCTATCTGTCTCTATCTGTCCCTTTTTCTCTTTTACTCACTCTCTCTCTTTTTCTCCCTGACTTTCCATCCCCCTCTCTTTTTCTTAAAATGTTTCTTTTAATTTCTCTCCCTTTCTCTTTCTCTGTATCTCCCTCTCATTCCCTCCCTTTCTTTATCTTAATCTCTATTTCTCTCACTCATTCTTCCTCTGTCTATCTATCCCCCAGTTTATCTCGTTCTTTCAATTTCTCTCTCTCTTTCTATTTCTATGTCTATATCTCTCTCCCTTGTTCTCTCTATCTATTTCTCGTTATCTGTTTCTCTCTCTGTCTCTACCTATTACTATGTCTCTATCTCTTCCTGTCTTTCTCTCGAGTTCTGTCAATCTCCCCCTCTCTTTCTCTTGCCCCCTTTCTATATTTCTCTCTCTTTGTGGCCTTATGGCCTTTATGTCTGTCAGTCATAGTAAAGGAGGCGTGGTCTCTGTGTCTCCCAGTAAAGGAGACATGGTCTCTGTGTCTCCCGCTGTGTCTGTTAGTACTACTTAAGGAGGTGTGGCCTCTGCATCTGTCAGTCCTATTGAAGGAGGTGTGGCCTCTGTGTCTGTCAGTCCTATGGAGAGAGGCATGGCCTCTATATGTTTCTGTCCTATTGAGGGAGGCATGGCCTCTGTATTTTTCAGGCCTATAGAAATAGGCATAGCCTCTATATCTGTCCGTCCTACCGAAGGAGGCGTGGCCTCTGTATCTGTCAGCCCTATGGAAGGAGGCCTGAACTCTGTACCTGTTAGGACTAAGTAAAGAGGCATGGCTTCAGTGTCTGTCAGTCAGTGAAAGAAGCGTGGCCTCTCTATCTGTCAGTCCTATAGAAGGAGGTGTGGCCTATCTTCCTGTCAGTCCTATTGAAGGAGGTGTGGCCTATGTTCCTGTCAGTCCTATTGAAGGAGGTGTGGCCTATATTCCTGTCAGTCCTATTGAAGGAGGTGTGGCCTATGTTCCTGTCAGTCCTATTGAAGGAGGTGTGGCCTATGTTCCTGTCAGTCCTATTGAAGGAGGTGTGGCCTATGTTCCTGTCAGTCCTATTGAAGGAGGCGTGGCCTCCCACTGCTCAAAACCTACCTGTTTGCATGATCAAAATAGCTCTAAAGTGTATCGCATTAAATATTTGGCTTCTTTAAGTTTATTTGTCATACTTTGGCTCATATTTTGACCATATAATAAAATGTGAATCATATTTTTTTTTTAACAGAGACACACAGCCTTTGCAATATGAAGTTGCTGCATGTCAGGAGGACTGTAAAAGATGCTTTCGGATATAGAAACTGTATGTTCAGAGCTAATACAAGAGAGCAGGAGGACAGAGAGAGAGAGAGAGAGAGCGAGAGAGAGAGACAGACAGACAAAAATACGGCACTGTTTTAGTGCCTTATTAAATATTTAGTTTGATTGTACATGGTCCTGTAATTGCCATCTTGGCCTGTGAATTATTAATAGCATGTAGCAGAGCCAAGGAGAGTCCCATTCTCTGAGAATTGGCTAGGTGGTCTCACACGGGCACACGCACACACATACACACACACACACACCTTTATTGTTGGTCGTAAATCTGGATAAATGCTTTAGGGTTCAGGCGAAGACTGAGGTCTGAATATGAATATCATCTGTCTGCTCATGTTCCTGAAATTATACTGAAGGAAAAAAAATAGCTGAATAAATTAGCATGTTTGTTTTTGTAGGACTGATATTCCATGATTTAGTGTCAAATCAAGGTTTGTAGAGATTTCAGAATTCTAGAAATGTCCTTTTTTGGGTAAACACACTACAGAAAGTTCATTGCGCATTATCTGACACTTTTTCATGTAACATTGCATCCCAAAGTGTTTCATTAACTTTATATAGCTTATTTCTATATAACACTAATTTCACGAGTATGCTAAGTATGCGAAACAATTTGGAACATAGCTAATTTGTAAATCGTATTTTTTACAAATTATGATTATGAAGTATGACGAGCTGAGTGCTAACTCCGCCCCTTTACTTCAAACTCATTTGTAACTTTATGTACATTAAACTTAACCTTTCCAACCCAAATTTAACCTTTTGTAACTATTCGTGTTGTACATCGCTAACATTTACAACAGGCTAGTTTGTCCTCTTTATAGCTCTACTTCACATGATCAGGTTAACGCATCCGATAGGAAAAAAAAAAAAAAAGACGTTAACATTCCTGTACATTATCCCGCGCTGTGAAGTATTTTTACCTGAGAATGGGAACACAGTGCGTTTTTAAAAATACCACCTCTGAAATGGAGCTTCTTCTTCTTGACTAGCGTAATAAGTGCGAGACTCTAGGGAAAGGTGCGTGTAGAGTGTGTGTATGTGTGTAAGAGAGCGAGAGAGAAAAAGAGAAAGAGATAGGTCAGAGTTAAGGTGCTTCTCTTCACACGTCAAGTTAGAACAGTGTTGTGTGTCAGAGTGGCTTGATGTCGGACTTTCACCTCGCTGTTTTCTTCAGGCGGAGTAGCCATGGTGTGAGTTAGCTAGCTTATGCTAGCTTGCTAGCAGTGTCTGACTGCACACACTACATAATCCTGCAACAACGTGAATATCAGTCCTGGCTCCGTCATTTATACTTCAGTGCAGTGTTTATAAGTATTAGAGCCAAAGTTGTATGAAATGCATTGTCCCGAAATAGCGGTAATTAACAGTTCCTCCATTTTGTTTTAAAAAGAACCCTCTGTCACATCATTATTAATTATTATCGTACGCATTCAAGGTTTGCCAATTTGCAAGCTTTAATTTTTAATATTAACTTAGACAAACTTGCCAAGAAGCAATGTTAATGACAGCTAACTAAGCTAGCTGAGAATGTCTTTACAACATTTTTTTGTTGCTTTTTTCTTATTTTCAAGACAAATTTAACACACTGTCGTACTAAACAAGCCAACCTTCAGGAGGTTTTCTGTAAGGAGTCTCCAGTGCAAAGACAGAGGGCTTTGCATTTTACGGTTTGTCGCTAACTTAAAAAAAAGAAAAGCAAAGGAACAACATTTTACAGCTGCTAAAACATAAGTAAAACAAAGAACTAACTTTGACAGCATTAAACGTAACTATAATCGGATAAAAATTACGCTATTCTTAATTCTTAATTAATAAAAAATTTAGCGCTGTTGTGTAAGAGGAATAGAACACTCCAGGGTGTCCTGTTGTAGGAAAATAATCAATGTTGGCATGTTAACAGGAAATCTGCTTCATCATCCCACCCTGTCGTTGATTATTTTCCTGTAACAGCACAACATGGAGTGTTTTAATACTTTCGTAGTGTGTATATAGCGCACAATATCAGACTATAGACATTGTACCCTACTGTACATCACAACTGCTGTTTATTTAGTATAATAGTTTCTGTGAGAGATATATAGCTACACAGAGAGAGAGAGAGAGAGAGAGAGAGAGTGAGAGAGAGAGAGGTGTATTTAGGGGCAGCAGTAATTCCTGACACTGTGTCGGAGGCACATTAGGCGAGTGACAGGGCCACACACTCCTCTTGTAATTGATGGCAGGCCGATGTAATGAGGTGATGGCTTACAACAGAGACTCCACTCAGCTCATTATCTTTACCTACTTTATAAGAGCAGAGAGACGAGAAGGAGAGAGAGAGAGAGAGAGAGAGAGAGAGAAAGAGAGAGAGAGGCCGTGAAACTAATAACTGACTCTTGGCTCTAGATGGACATTAATAATTGATGTTGTTTTAATAAGTTTTCGATGGGGAGGGAGACTTTCAACATGAAGGCTTCTGTCTCTCTACATCTCTCTCTCTCTCTCTCTCTCTCTCACTGTCTCGCCCATTCTTCCTCTATTTCTTCTCACTGTCTCAGTCTATGGATCGGTTTTTATTCTTCCATCCTGAGACGTACGGTCCCTCATGTGGTCCACAAATATGTGCTCTACAATTCATGATTTATTATTGTTTTCTTTAGACTTGTTGTAGCTTGAATTAGAAATGAAAAATACCAAGTATTTTTTTCTAATTATCGACGAAAATAACGATATTCATGCTAGAGAAAATATACGCTAAAATTTCTTTATGCCTTCAGAGATCTTCAGGCTTCATATGTAGCTCATGTTGTTACTAGCATGTCTTCCATTTTTTCCAAAAGTCCCAAACTACGTATATATAAGTGTTTTGAAATAAAACTATAGCTACGAATATCTACATTACCTGTAATACTTTATGTTGCTAGCTTGTTGCTTTATGCAGTGCTAACTGCGATGGTAACTTGTCTGTTTGCTAGCACCTAACTAGCTACTGGCTATTTCACTAGCTAGTATTCAGCAATAATTTTACCTAAATAGCTAACTAACTGCTAATTTGTCTGTTGGCTAGCAGCTAATTAGCTGCTAGGTATTTCACTAAATATTAAACTAGCTAGTAAACAGTAATTTTGACTTTCAATCAGGTCAGAAGTATGATAATTGCGATTTCAGTAAAATTTTTTATAGTATTAATATGTCAGAAATGTGTAATAATCATACTTCTGACATGGCTGAAAGGCAAACTTAAACTTAAATACTAGCTAGCTAAAAAGCTAACTAACTAATAATCTGTCTATTTACTAGCAGCTCATTAGCTAGTAGCTATTTCCCTAGCTATTAAGCTAGCTAGTATACCACAATTTTGCTTTTCCTTACATTAGAATTATGATAATTACGAGTTTCTTGCGTATAAATATGCTTGACATTTTTCACAATTACTTCACAATTTGGAAAGTGAAAAAGGCAGCAGCTATTAGAATAGAATTTAACTTTAGAATTTAACTGCATTTAACTCTATGAATATTTATCAAAATGTTTACCATTTTCAAACAAAGACCTCGTAATAAACAACGTAGCGTAGTTTAACTTGCTTTCTTAGCTTTTTTTCATATTTTTGCTTGTTTTTTAGCTACCACAGTAGGTAATTTTAGTGTTTATTGGCATAGAAACGATTAATTTCCGAGTTTGATACGATGAACACCGCTAGCGATGTATAACTCTCTGAGACTTCATATCATAATTACGCTAATACACTACAAAGAAGAGCGTAAAGCTAACATTCTCGTTTGTAGCTGCTGTTCATCATGTGTTATATTTATGTAGGTTTCCCAGACGACGTTTTATTTTCTCAGAAAGCTTTTGTTTTTTAATTATTGGTTGTCATCGTCAGACACTAGCACTGAGGGTACACCCTGAATCACTCATTCGAGTCCGAACGTTTTAGAGAAAGTTTATACTTCAGAGTTACGTCGTGTGCTGATTACATTTCCATTCAGTTTCCGGAGACTGTTTTTTTTAGCACTAGCTCTCCCCAGAATCTCTCCCTCTCTCTCTCTCTCTCTCTCTCTCTCCCCTCTCACCCCCGACTTCCTGTTTAAGACCTTCACTCTGCGCTGGGTCTAAAAGTGAGCACTAGGAAACTCCAAAGAGAGTGAGCTTTGAAGCGCTGCCCGTTCTTCCACGGTGGGATCGGGAATCTCGCATTCCTTATCAACTCTTGCCCAGTGGCAGCTGGAGGAAATGAGGAATCTGAGTCATTGATGTTCTCTCTCTCTCTCTCTCTCTCTCTCTCTCTCAATCTCGTTCTTTTTATCCTCTCGCTTGTCTTTTTGTCTCCCAAAGAGTTTGTCCAAAAATTAAATGTCCCTGCAGCTGAGACGTGTATCTGAGGTAGTTTTGCGTTGGAGTTATAAAGCTAATGTAGCTAACAATTAATGCTGGCTTATAGCCACCAGTTTAGCAGGTTTCTGTTATGATTACGATGCAGTTTTTTTCCAGGTGTTTTGAGTGAGATTATGTCAATACGGAGACAATCAACATCCTTTAGACACAATGCTAAACTGGTAGCTATAAGCCTCCTTTACTTGTTAGCAACATTAGCCTTGCAAATGAAAAACTGCAAAACTGAAAAAACAAACATAAGACACCAAACATGGTTGTATCCAAGTCTTTCTTTCTTTCTTTCTTTCTTTCTTTCTTTCTTTCATCTTTTTGTTTTTTTCATCTGGACATCCTTGTCTTCTATCCTTTCTTGTTTTCTATTTTTCTTTTTTCCTTTTTGCTCCTTTTTTGTCATTTGTATTTCTTTCTTTCTTTCTTTCTTTCTTTCTTTCTTAAACCTTTTTTGTTTGTTTGTTTGTTTGTTTCTTTCTTTCTTTCTTTTTGTCTATACTTTATTGGTCTCCTTCATTTTGTGTTTCTTTAATTCTTTTTTTTATCGTTTCTTTCTTTCTTTCTTTCTTTCTTTCTTTCTTTCTTTCTTTCTTTCTTGCTTTCTTTCTTTCACCCTGCCCTCTTTTTTTCTCCTACTCATTCTTTTTCAACTGGACGCTGTGTCTCTGTGCTATCTCTCGCTTCACTTTACCAGCGCCTCGTCTCCTGCTGCGTTTTAATTCAATCCCTATTGATCCATATCTCTCCTCCCAAGGACTCTAATATCATATGAATGGAGCTCGGGGATGGAGCCCCCATATTATTGTATTCCGCACCCATAAAGGGCATTAGCAGCCTTCAGAGCAACCCGGATCGAGTGTCAGTCGATACTGGCTAAATAGAGCAAAGCCCCTCACTTTCTCTCTCTCTCTCTCTCTCTCTCTCTCTCTCTCTTACTCTCACTATATCTCTCCACTGTGATTACGAAATGCACATATTTCTTGAGCAACAGGACACTCGTTGATGCCTCTCTCTCTCTCTCCATCTCTCTCTCCATCGCTCTCTCTCTCTCTCTCTCTCTCTCTCTCTATGAGTGCTGTGGGGGAAAATGGGTGGGGGGTTTAAAATGTACGTGGCGATTATGTCATGCCAGGCAAAGTGAGGTTTTAAAAAATCACCCGAGTTACTGGCGTGTGTTTTTAAAGATATTGTTACTGTCTTATTAGGGGGGAAATCGATGCGGTCAGCAGATGGCAGTCGTTTATATCACTGACAGGGGTTTCTCCACTCCCACAATCCCCCTCTCTCTCTCTTTGTACAGACCAAGAAGATGGAAGGAAAAGAGAAAAGGGAAAGGTGTAGCAAGAAAAGAGATGGGGGAAAGAAAGAATGGAGAATGGAGACAGTAGGAGAAGAGGATGGCGAGGAAATAGAAGCAGGAAGAAGAAAGGAAAAAAATGAGGAGGAAGGTGGGAGAAAGATGGAAGAGGAGATGGAGAGATGGAGAGGAAGAAGGAGACACAGAAGTAAAAGAGGAAGTAGGAATGAGGAGGAAAAAGCAGGAAAAGAAAAGGATGTGGAAGCAGGAAAAAGTGGAGAATCAGAGAAGCAGGAAATAGGAAAGGAGGAAAAAGTGTGTGTGTGTGTGTGTGTGTGTGTGTGTGTGTGTGTGTGTGTGTGGGGGGGGGGGGGGGGGGGGGGGGGGGGGGGGGGGGGGGGGGGGGGGGGGGGGGGGGGGGGGGGGGGGGGGGGGGGGGGGGGGGGGGATACAAGGAGGGAAGTGAAAAGAAAGTGAAAGAAAAAGGGCAGAGAAAGAAGGTAAAAGAGGAAATAGAGTAGGAAGTAAAACAAGAAAAGGGGAAGTGATGATAAAGAAGGAGACAGGAGGAAAAAAAATGAGAAAATTCAGAGAAGGAGAAAAGGGGGCAAAGAAAGAGAAGGAGAGAGGAGGAGAAAGGAGGAAGAAAGAAGAGGAGGAGGGGGAAGACACAAGGTGACAGGAGGAAAAGGAGGAAATGCAAGGCGAACAAGAGGAGAAAGAAGGAGAAAGGGGGGAAATAAAGGAGATAGAATAATAAAGGAGGAGTTAGCTGAGAGAAGAAATTGAATGATTGATAAAGAAAGGAAAAAGAGGAGAAAGAAAAAACAAGGGAAAAGAAAGAAAGGAAGGGAAAAGGAAAAAGATAAGAAAATATGTAGATGAAAGGAGAGAGGATGATAAAGGAATGAATGAATGATAGTAGAGGATGAGAAGAGAAGAGAAGAGAAAATAAGGAAGAGAAATAAACAGAAATGTAGGAAGTAGTACAAACAAGAGAAAAAAAGAGGAAAGAGAGGAGGAAAAAGGAAGTGGAGAGAGGAGGAGGAGGAAAAGGAGAGGAGTAATGTGATCCTGGGTTCATGAATGAGGTTATCCTCTGGTTAATGTGACATGACTGTCAGCGACCTTGGCCGCCGTTAACCGCTGGATTATTATTGTGATAATGCGACAATTAAAAGGGAAGCACTCGATCAAAACGCCGGCGCTGGTGATGGATGCGCAGAGATTAGCGGGTAGAGGCTAATGCGCTAAAAGTGACATCCATTTCTTACTGTAAGCTAGCTCTATCAGAGAGAACGGTGTCTCAGGTCAGCCTCATCAACACCCGACCCTGAGCTAACGCTGGAAAATAAAAGTGTGTGTGGACTGTATGTTTGTCTTTACCATCGTTCTCAGGGGTCCAAGCATTGCCAGGAGGTCTGCGATTTTTTATTGATTTATTTTTTACTGTGGTTGAAATCACAACCCATCAATATCAAAGTTATTATTTTTTTAATTAAGTTCCTGTAATTATTAGCCTGTTTGACTACTTGAATTTGTTTAATCCAAAACCCAATAATAAAAAATTAATAAATTAAAAAAAAACAAAACAAAGAAATTTCAGCTCCATGGCTCCAATAAATATCACAAATATTATTGTTAACATTTATATAAAGAGATTAACGTTTGATCAGTTGAATTAGGGGGTCCATGGAAATTTATTTATTTATTTATTTATTTATTTATTTTTACACTTTGGCTGTGCAAACACATTGGAGAGCCCCTGGCACAGAGGACAATTACTAGGGTTAGGGTTATGAAATCATGAAATGTCAAAATGTACTCCAATAGGATGTACCCTACTTGGTAACGGAATACCCATAATGCACTTCAACAGCCCTCATGCTGCTTAAGCTTTGAAATATCAGCTAATTTGCATGCTCTATCAAAAATAAAGGTGTCAGAAATGCTTCTTTAGAATGACACTGTAGAGGAACCATATTTGGTTCCCCGATGAACCTGTCGGTCTGTGATTATCATTAAGTGCTTTTTGTTGTTGCGACATTAAATGTAATAATTTCTTTTCCACCACAAAGGTCCTTCAACATAATGATAATATTTATTGTGGGAAACAATGCTTAAAGAAAAATGCTAAGAATGGTTCTTCTAAATCTAGAATCTATCAGAAATATTTCCAAACTAGGAACTAAGAACCCTTAACTATACAAAGTACTCCTTAAAGAACCCGTGAAGGTCTCATCCCTCCTCTACTTATTCCAACTATGGAAAGGAATCACTTTTTTTTCCAATTTTGTCTGCAGAGACCTTCAAATTTTCTCGTTGTCATTATGGACAAATGATACAACATCAACAACATAAGTATTAACCAGCTCCTTTTATCCCTTTTGTCATTTTTTCTAGATTCTTCCTGAAGTTTTTCCTCAAGTGCAATCAGAACTGCCTGAAAAACGCTGGGAACCCCAGAGACATGAGACGCTTTCAGGTGCTCCACATGAACCCATGAACCCATGAACCAAGGCCAATTCCTGTCCACTATAATTAACTATGGATTATGTAAAATCTGCAATTTCAGATCTCTTTCTAAAATATAAAGCTTTGGCTTTCTAGGTGGTGATTTCCACTACGGTGAACGTAGACGGCCATGTGCTGGCCGTGTCAGACAACATGTTCGTCCATAACAACTCCAAACACGGAAGACGCGCTCGGCGCCTCGATCCATCTGAAGGTAAGACACTGCATTTGTTGTCCATAAGAATTCAAATACAGTCAAGATATGAGAAGCAGGAAGTAAAAAAGGTTCCTGGAACTAAAGTAAAGTTAAAACTAAAAAAGTAGGACTGTTCATACCTGAGACATCCAAATCTCCAAGCATGTAGCTTTGATGCATTCAGATGAAAGGCAATACTATATGTCACTTTCCTCCACTGATCACAATCCGTCTGTTTGTAAGACATCAGGTCTACTGATTAGCTTAGCGTCCTGTTGCTCCAGCACACCTGACTCAAACTCAAACTCAAACTCATCAGCTCTTTGATGAGTTCCATCGAGTGCACTAGAACAACGAGAACGCCGCACTTGAGATCGCTGTGGTCCTGAAAGACTGGAACTGAGAAAAAAAAAACCTGTCACAAGTGGACCGACACAATGCCGGCTTGATTTCCCTTCAGAAGAGAAACGGCGGCATTGTTTTAGCTCTGAGACACAAATCCGACAGTGGCGTGTTTTGCGGGAAAATGGGGAGCTTTCATGTCTAACACACTGGGATGATTTTAGGAGGAAGAGCAGGATTTAAACAGCTGCTCCAGGTTCGAATCAAGTCCCCAACAGGTGAACCTGAAGCCATTACGACTTTGGTTAATTCATTTATCAGTGTTTCAGAATTCCCTGGTTTGCAGTGAAGTTTACAACACACTTGATTTGAGAGTTTAGAGACACTCTCTGTAAATGGTGATATTTTAAACCCAAATGGAAAAGTCCAAGTGAGACACTTATGCATGGCTCATTCACTATGCATTAAGGTTTATTCATTATGACCTATATTCGTGCATAATTGTATATCTGGTATCTGAACATGACCGATTTTTAGTTGTAGTAATGCACAGTAAACACTTTGCATTACTATACTTTTTTTTTTGCATTACTATTACTATACTTTTATGCAAAGTATAGAGGATGATTAATTATCTAAATTCCCATCTTACTGATGTACTGTATAATTGGCAACTTTATTCCTAAAGGTCCTAGCTAGTGTTTGTTTCATTTTCTAAAGAATTATAATTTTAACATATTTTCAATATGTGAGTTTACACAAATTTACACAAATTCAATTCACCTATGACTACTAAATCAATCCAGTATTTCTGACTTCCATAACTTATTAGCGACATTAGATTCAGAAATACACTGCAGAAATAATGCAAACACCAAAACGGCTTGGCTGATTGACTACATGTAGGCATTTAAGTGGAAAAGTTTCCTAAATATTTGTTCAATGTTCATTTAATAAACCCAAGCACAGTTTTATTCTCAACACTCCAATTTATTTTCCAAACCAGCCTTCTCTGAGTACATGTGTGGAAGTACGCTAATAGAGAATCCAAATACAGCTGTATAGTTACATTTCAGAGAAACATTTTGATAGTCTAGGCTTCATCTCTTGTCATTTTAGCCATGGTAATGAGAAAGAGTAATTTACAGATGAAGTTGTAGTCAACGCTACAATGGCCCGTCTCATGATCATCTTGAGGTTCTCAAAGGTTCACCTTCCAAAGTTTCAGAGCTTTCTCCAAGTACGCATGCAGCCTTTCAGACATCAGTCGAATCAATTACTGTCCACAGTCCATCATACACACACACACACACACTCAGTCTGCCTGTCTCCATCACACCAAGCCAAAAACGACTTTACCATAAACGACAAAAATGCCCAATGAGCTCTTAATGGCTTTATTGAGCTGACCATTATGCAGGAGATAAGAATATTAAATGAGCTTTTATAATTGTTATTACAAATCACTCCCACTTAGTCTGTTTTTCTCTGTCACTCAGAAGCTGGGAAACAAGTTAAAAAATAATAATGAGGTGTGTCTACGAGACTCAAACACCCTGCTTGTACAAAAATTAACGATATACCAACGTGTCAGTATGCCATCATGAAGCAATCGGAAATACATAGATTTACATATTTATCTCACAGAAACAGTTCACAAAACTTTGTATGGCCAATAGGAAGGCAGTAGGCGTGTCTATTTTGTAGTTTCTACTCTCATAGAATATTAAACAACACCTTGTGGCCAATCAGAATCAAGAATTCAAGAGCTCTGTGGTATCAACAGACTGTAAATCGATTATACAGTTTCCATAATTGCACGATCTAAACTGTATTGTTGGTTTTAATTTGTCATGGTTTCTCTCTTGTCGTGTGTGTGTGTGTGTGTGTGTGTGTGTGTGAAGCAGCCACTCCATGCATCAAAGCTATAAGCCCCAGTGAGGGCTGGACGACTGGAGGAGCCACTGTCATCATCATCGGAGACAACTTCTTCGACGGGCTACAAGTTGTCTTCGGAACCATGCTTGTCTGGAGCGAGGTGGGTTCTTTAGATAACTCACACACACACACACAAACACACACACACGTACACATAACATCTTAACATCTTAAGCAAAATAGTAGCAATAATTCAGTACTGTAAGAGTTAATTAAACTGCGTAGGTGCTAATTTATCAGTGCTGAGTGTGTGTGTGTGTGTGTATGTCTGACTGAAGGGTCAGAGTGGACTCTCGGCAGTGCAGCGGTGTGTGTAATCGATGTGTGTGTATCGAGCTGAACGTGTTGTGTGCTGTGTTTTAGCTCATCACACCCCACGCCATCCGTGTTCAGACGCCACCGAGACACATCCCCGGGGTCGTGGAGGTCACACTGTCCTACAAATCCAAGCAGTTCTGCAAAGGAGCGCCGGGACGCTTTGTCTACACAGGTACACACACACCAGAACACGCTACACACTCCACTCAAGATTAGAGGTGAATTATGTAATACAACTTAAAGATTATTTAATTTGAAGTTTATTATTAGACTTGGATTAGTTGAGAGTCCACCATACAAGTCCCTCTGAAGGAGTATTACAGAAACGATAACGTATTACAACAAGCACATTAATAGAAACCTTCTGACCAGAATTGAGAATTCAACATCACTGTGTTTGAACTTTATTTAATATCTGTTTGTGTCACTACGCTTCCCCTTTTTGGAACTCTTGAGTTTCCCCAAGTCACTACAGTGTCCTCCTATCCGTCCGTTCTCCAGCGAGTATCACTCTGTCTAATCGATGCTTTTTTATTCCATCGGAATAATTCGAGATGCCATTCAAAGGTCAGATGAAGGACTGTTTAGCGCGATAAGAAAATGTCACGGCGTAAAAAGCAGGCCTTGTGTTAAAGCTCTGTGTTAAACATGAGGTTTATCTCCGCGCCTCGCCTTTGTCCTTGCTCGCATAAAGACGAGTTTACAATGGGACAGCGGGACTTCGCGATGTCCGCTCTGACTGACATCTCCATGATTTGACTGACAGCGCAGTGGCGCATTATGAGGTTTTCATGAGATGTACATTGTGAATAGGGCTCGAGAAGGAAAAATGCATTGATGAGGGTAAAGAATAGACTCTGGTGTATAAAATGCACATGTGAAATAGCGTGCACTTTTATCATCGCAATAATCTGAGCTGAATGTGTGATCCAGTGACAAGTGAAGACTTATCACAGACTTATATAAGACAAATACAATGTGCTCTGATAAGTCTTTCTTGGATAGCTTTCTCCTAGCAGTTACTTTTTACATTATGTGTGAATTCTGACCTGTGAATTCACAATATAGCCAATAGAAAACAAGAGGGCGGGGCTTCTGGATAAAACTGCAGGGTAGAATATGCTGTTTAACATTTGTGCTGTTAGCATGGAGTCATCCTGTCCCTGAGATATGCTTTAAAATCAATTATGCTAGAATTTTCTTCTTAGCAATATTGCCACCATCATAAGTTCAAACACAAGTCAACTTTTTTTTTTCCCATTGTGAAAATGTTGGCCTCGTTTTGCACCGAGAATCATCTTGTGTTTATATTTTTCGATAGCGGATGAGCATCACCGTCAGTCTCTGCATCTTAATTACAGCGCTAGGTACGTGTGATGTGAAATGTGAAGCAGGATTTAATTACTAAACAGGCAAGACTCGAGCGAATCCAAACCCAGCCGTGTTTTTCTCATCAGGGAGTTTCCGACCTCCTCCTCTCTCGCCAGCCTCGTTTTCAGCTCACGGCTTCCAAATGAAAACAAGCCAGCTTGACATTTTTGGAAGGAGTGCATTTAGGTCATTAGAAAATTAACGGTCCAAGCTGCAAAAAAAAGGAAGGAGAGAGAGATAGAGAAGGATGGAGAGGGAAGATATACATGTTGGCAAATTTTCAGCACGTTCAGGTTTTCCTGAGCTGTCTTCTTTTATCTGGCACTCAGTAACGATAAGAGGCTGAAGAAAAGCATCAAAGAAGGTCGTTTGGTAGATTATGTTTACATTACTTATCAGGAAATGAGTGGAGAAAATGAAAAATTAAGAAATTAAGTGCAGATATCAGATGCAGGTTGTGCAGTGTCTTTCTTGAACTATCCTTTCTCTCTTTCTCTCTGTCTCTTTCTTTCTTCCATCTATCTCCCTCTTCTATGTCTGATTCTTTATTTCTACCCCTCTCCAATCCATTCCCGCCCACTCCACCCCACCAACCACCTCCTTCTGTCTCCGGAGGCCGAGGCTCCCCAGGTGCGCTCTGAGGTGGGAGGGAAGGAGGAGAGTAAAAAGAGTGAGACGAGCCTGAGGGTATCGACTTTCCTGGGAAAACACATCTCTAGAAAGAAATCAGTAGCCAAATACTGCAATAACTCAACCGTCATTGATCCATGGTCGCATTGATCTGTGCATTACAAACTCTCAGACTGGCAGCGTGGACTCGAGGCTCTCGAAAACAGCAATCAGAAATAAATTACTGTCTTTGCTCCTTCACAGCCTAGAAATAATAATAATAATAATAATAATAATAATAATAATAATAATAATAATAATAATAATACTACTGATAATAATAATAATAATAGGCACTTAACTAACCCTTACCATCTGTGTAATAATATGAAACATCTTTTTAGACTCCTAATCAAATCCCTGGAAAAATCTGCATCAGTGTACGCTCCAGTGGTGCTAACAAACACAATCATTTTATCGGGGTGGTGGGACATGAGGTGTTTTTCTGAGGGACACGTGTCACTTCATGTCCAGACTTGCCCAAGATTTTCACACACCGTACACAGGAAAGGGCTTCAGAAGTGTTGGGTTGGGAGGTTAAGACCTTTGTATAAACAACACAGTGTCATGATTGCAAATTTGTAAGAACTGGCAAGAGCCGATTGGTGTGTAAAATCACGATTCAGCTTAACATGAGGAACAAATCTTTCTTAAATTTCTTACGAGTCCATTTGCAAAAACAACTAAATTGCTCTTGCATGAGCTCAGCAGACCAGAAGGTCATTTTGTAGTTTTGTCCCTCTCAGAGAACCCTTAATGCTTTTATGTAGAACCTCACGAGAGATGATGTCCTTTTTAGAACGGATTCCCTTCAGCAAGCTAGAACATTGAACAATCCATACAGCCATTGATGAATCCTGATGATGCACATTTTGTATAAGTACTGAGCTGGGTGAAATATAGACATACCTTCTTAACAAAAGTTTGGTCTAGAACCCCAATGGGTTATTTGGTTTGTCCATCTCTGAGAATTTTTAAAGGTTTTATGTAGAAGCCTACTAGAGATGGTTTCCATTTTAGAATAAGTCCAAGATTCTATGTAGAACCCCTGATCTGGGTGAAAAAAAGTTCAATTTAGGATCACAGTGTGTTCTTTGCATTGTTCTTCTGGGGAAGCCCTTAAAGGTTATATGAAGAACCCTACATCTGTGCATTTCCATTTCAAAGAAAGTCCAGAGTAGAACCCTTTAGGAAGCAGAATTATCTTAGCTATGCAATGAAGCTTTAAACCTGAGTGTTGTGTTGCCGTCTTTGCTCAAGAGCACATGTTTTGGATTAAGAGCTTTTAGGTGGAAAATGTTGGACTTGGACGTTTCAGTGGTGTAAATAAACCCCATTATCCTTGATCAAGTCACTCAGCTTCCAATCCTTGAGGACTCCCAAGCAATTCACAGGTTTGCCGGTACAGTTGAGTATTAATGCTGAAACAGGAAAAAAAAAACGCCTGCTTGGATTGTGAACCACTAGGCTAGGGCTGAAACATTTGGCATTTGGGTCTGGGTCTCTATTTCCCTACAATGTCCTTGATAACCACTACCAAGTAAACCAGATTTTTGCTCTCATCCTCCACCACACCTGAATCAAGCAACCATGCTGAATATTTGTTACAGGTGTGTTGGATGCGGGGGAGAACAACAATAAGCACCATCTGGGGTTCCCAGGGGACTAGAATGGGAAACACTAGGCTGGATGTATGTAGGACTAATGGCAGTGTTTATTAACGCCACTGGAGCATGCACTGATACAGTGCAGTCAAGCGTGCTTTTCACGCTTACAGTAAATAATATTCTGAGAGATTATGAGATGCTTCTTAATGAATTTATAAGCAATAATTACATCTTTTGTCAGGAACCTTAGCCATTGTCCATGTAAAGCATTTAGCCGTTTGAGGACCTGTAGGATCTTTTGGGTGTGTAAGGATTTGGTTCAGTATTGGCATTACGTTCATAGGTGATCTAACGTGTGCCATCAAGAGTTGGCAATCATAATCTTATGGGGCATGGGTACCAGGATTCATACTTTTATGATGAAAAACTGGATGATTTTTTCCCCCCAATACCTTTCGACTAATAAACCAAGACTCTTTCGCTGGCTTCTGCCAGGATGTAACCAAACACTTTATAACTCTTACAGTGACAGCAGGCCATTCTGTGCTAATGTGGGACTTTAAAGCCCACACATATACACACCATGTTCAGAGACCTGTTGTAGAGCAAAGTGAGCTTGAACAGAGTGGAGAAATGGCGTCATCCCTCGTGGGACCTCCTGGTCCTATGAACTCTTTTTTGTGTGTGTAGGGGACCTGCTCAGTCCTCAGCCAGAATTGGTGGCGCCGTGTGACGCACGACTTCTTTAAAAGGCCTCTAAAGCTTTATGAGCCCAGAAGTTCGGGAAAGGCAGGGAACCAGAGTCCAGGAGTGTGCAGGGTTCTGAAAACAAAAGAGTTCTGTTTTGCCTTGCTTTTTTTTTCATCACCACTCACACACATTTTGGTTTTACTATCTTTTGGAGGTACTTGGCTATTAATGTAGCTTGAAAACACAATTCCTATACCGAACCTTCTTCAAAAAATGGTTCAATCTAACACCCTAAAGAGTTCTTCAGTTTGTTTATCTGAAGGGACCTTTAAGGTTCTACGAGGAACATGACAACAGGAGGTTTTTCCTATCAGTGGTCTCACATGCCAACCTTCCAGATTTTGCTAGATAGTGTGGTATCTTCTGAGCTTAAACATGGCCAAGAACAACCTACTTCATCAGGAAGAGGCTGTTTAAATGACTTTGCAAATGGGAAACTATGTTTATGTGCTACTTATATTTTCAAACCAAACTCTCTAACAACTTTTAAAGAAGTGATGCTGGGAATGTTTTTTTCAATTCATTGACCTTTCAAAGGTTTTTCTTCCCTGTTTTAAAGCAGTGCACTAAAGTGTGAATAGCCAATCAAAGTACAACCATCAATATTCAGAAGCTTATGGCCAGCTAAGCGTGCTAAATGTGTCACTCTTTGAGCCATGGAGTGTCTGAGGTTGAGACTTCCCGTTCACAAACAGCTCTAAGTAGTATCCTTTTATGAACCTAGAACATTATCCCTCCAAAGAACCTTTGACGTACCTTTTTGACTTAAAGTACAAGGGGGGACACTATCAAGTGTTCTTACTATCACGGGGACACCTGGTCCACACAAGGAACCATCCAAAGCCATCCAGCACACTTAAGGGTTCTTTGGTATGTCTCTCTGGTGGAACATGTAATGGTTTCACATAGAACTGCAAAATATATACTTTCCCTTTCAGTTAAGAATCCAAATAGAAGGAAGCAACGGATTTTACTGATCTCTTTTGGAACTTGCATACTAGAATGCAAGATTGGTAAGGGTAGATGACATCATTCTGAAAGCATTAGTGAATGCAATATTGACTGAATATTGATTAAGCTTTGTTTAATAAGTACATGAGAGCATGCACACACATTGTCGAGAACTGCGTTAACCACAGGTGTGGGAAGAACCGGAGATAATGGTCCAAACCCGTAAAGTGGTCACTTCACTCTGCTGCTTTCCTCTCATGCTCTATTCATCCTATTTTTTCATTCACACACACACTGCCTTGCTGTCTCTGCCTCACACTGTCCTCCTCGACCCTCTCCCTCTCTTTGTGATGCAACCCTCCTGATTACTGCAGCATCCATCCGTTTCAATATGCTAATCACCCGTTGGCTAATTGCCTCAGTGCTGCCTTGATTAAGCTGAGTGACACCTACAGGAAGTGTGTATCAAAACCCCTCAATTCCCCACCTGAGGAGTGTGATGTTATCGACTAACACTGCAACATAAAGTTCCTCCTGAAATTGGTGCCACGTGTGAGGACATACGTTCATCAAAGGAACAGAGAACGAGTACACAGATGTTGCTGTCCTCTGATACACTCTGCTTCTTCACACTCCTTCTCAGTGTCCTCATACATTCTTTCTCGCTGTCCTTTAAAATTACTGTCTTGCTGTCATCTCAAATTCCATTCTTCTGAAAATCCTCTCTGAATCGCTTTCTTAATATGTTAATGTCCTTCTCCCTGTCCTTTCACATTCCATCTTCCTGTCCTCGCACACTCCTTCTCCCTGTCCTCTTACACTCCTTCTCCCTGTCCTTTCACATTCCTTCTCCCTGTCCTCTCACATTCCTTCTCCCTGTCCTCTCACATTCCTTCTCCCTGTCCTCTCACACTCCTTCTCCCTGTCCTCTCACATTCCTTCTCCCTGTCCTCTCACACTCCTTCTCCCTGTCTTCTCACATTCCTTCTCCCTGTCCTCTCACACACCTTCTCCCTGTCCTCTCACTATCCTTCTCCCTGTCCTCTCACACTCCTTCTCCCTGTCCTCTCACATTTCTTCTCCCTGTCTTCTCACATTCCTTCTCCAAGTCCTCTCACATTCCTTCTCCCTGTCCTCTCACATTCCTTCTCCCTGTCTTCTCACATTCCTTCTCCATGTCTTCTCACATTCCTTCTCCATGTCTGCTCAGTTTCCATCTCCCTGTCCTCTTTTATCTTCTCCACCATCCTTTCCTCACTATCCTTCTCCCTGTCCTCTCACACTCCTTCTCCACGTCTTCTCAATATTCTTCTTCCTGTCCTCCCACAATCCTGTTTGTTGTCCTCACACACTCTTGCAATGTCCTTTGACATTCCCTTTTTACAGTTCTTTCAAACCTCTTGCTGTTCTCATACACTTTTCTTGCTGTCTTCTCACATTTCTTATTTTTGTCCTCACATACTCCTTTTTGTCTTATCACACCCCCTCCTACCTGCACTTTGTCCTCTCACACCCCTCCATGTTTTATATATCTCCTTCTTTAGCCTCTCACAACCCTTTTTTGCTGTCCTCTGACATGTTTGTCCTGAAACACTCAGTCCTTCTTTCCTGTCTCGCTCTTTCTTGCTGTCCTCTCACACACCATCTGTAAATTCAAATTCCTTTCTATCCCATCTTCTTTCTGTCCACTCACACCCCTTCTTGCTGTCCTCTGACACTCTGTCTTTCTGTCCTCTCACACTCCATCCCACTGTCCTCTCGCAGTCCTTTTTTGCTGTCCTCTCACACTTTTTTTTAAAAATCTGTGGCTCGCACTTGAAAAAGTGTGAACTTGCACATCTGCAGCATGCATGCTGGAGGTAAACAGAGGTCACACCACAGCATACGTGCTGCCGTAAAAGCCGTATTTGGCTGTAATTAACTGTGTGTGTGTTCGGGATTTCTCTCATCTCCCCTGGTGGTTTTCTGCTTCCACTGCTTCTCGACTGTCAGTCACAGTTTAAAGTTCATGAAATTTCTATGAGGATTGATTGGAGGTTCAGTGATTGATCAGGCTGAGCGCCATGCTTCTGAATCTGCAGCAAAGTGAGCAAGTGTGTACTCGCTTCCATGCTTCATGTGAATAAGGGAAGGGAGCAGAAAACAGAATCAATAGCAAACAGCGAAGGGGTTTTAGACGTTTGTCAACCGGCCACTTTGCACGCAGTCGACAGGCTGAAACAGGAAAACAAATCACTTCCTGTTGTCTCCTGCTCCCTCTGCGTGCCTGGAAGCGTCTTCGTAATGACCAAAGGGACAATCAAACCAGATACACACAGTCAACTCGCCCTTATCAATAAACCAGCACATGGAAATGCGAGATTGAGCCTTGCTGTGCAGGAATTTGAACCTTGCAAACAAATTGCGTCGTTCCATCACAGGCGAGGCAGCTTTGATGGAGTGGTTTGTACACAGAGCTGGAGCTGAACACAAAATGATTCAGAAATAGCCTCCTGAATGGCTAAGAGGCGCCGACTGGATTGTGGCCGGCGGGGGCGTGACTGCGCCTTCAATCACTTCATCAGGTGAAAAGGAGAGCTGTCATTTTCTCGGGGAACGTAGCTGGACGCTGATGTTGAGGAACGAAATGTAAATAGCGAACCGAGAGGGAAGGAAATAGATGAAAACTGGAATAGTTGTTTCTCGAGATCGCAAAGATGGAAGCACGATCAGCTGGATGTGGGCAAAATAATGCAATAGACGGAAATAGATGTCAACTCCCTAGAGAAGACACATGCTATACATGGGAAAAATGCCAAGAAACACACACACACATTGAATGTATCCTCAAAATGGCATAGAAAGAGCGTGACAGTGTAGTGTGTGTGTGTATGTAAGATGAGAGAGAGAGAGAGAGAGAGAGAGAGAGGGACTTTAATCACAACACTGAGTGCTTGCTCTCCCACTCTGCCCCATTTGACCTCTAACCTTTTGCGGCGTGTGGAATAAGAGCCGAGAGATTGATTTTACGAGGTGTGTATGCTGTCTCTCATTTGCCAGCTAGATCGAGGAGCATCTGCTGAAATCTGATCACACAGACAGTTAGCAGTGCAGGTTAACACACTTTTACGGGATGACACTATGCTTAGATGAGCATTAAACCCGTGATTGTGCTGGTTAGTGCAGATCTCGCCGTGGTCATTCTGTTCTTTTAATCCAGGATTATATCTGATTCTTTAGACCATGATAAATAAGATGATTCTGTAGAAGATCTGGCAACCGAACACACAGCGTAGAGTTCACTATAAAGAACTTTGTATTCCATTTCTTGTACAATTTTCACAAATTTAGAAACTTTTTTAGAAATTTAGAAATTTAGAAATTTTCACAAATTATGCTACGAAGAAAAGTGTTTAATTACGCTTTCCTGAAGACTTGATAGAAAAACAGACAATTACACAAAGTGCTGACAATGGAGACTCCTTCCATAAAATGTTACATCAAAATCTCCTCACAGAAAACTTCACCATATGAAGGATTTTTAAAATCTGTTCATATGGAGCTGTTACAGAAGCGATAGAAATGATAATATACTAGAACGAGTGCGTTAATATAAACCTGTGTCTGCTTTACTGCCAGAAATGCTGTCAGGGTTGCTGTAATAGAACTTTCTGACCAATCAGAATCGAGAATTCAACAGCGCTGTTGTGTAATCTATCATAAAAACATGATAAAATGTTGGCATCTGCTAGTGCACAAAGAATCAAATAGTGAATTATATTCTCTCTGCTCTGTGTGTGTGTGTGTGTGTGTGTGTGGAGAGAAACATGATCTGTGACCTCATACCTCATTGCATCCTGATTACTGACCACATGCTCTCGGCTTAAAGCAGAAACGGTGGTTGGTTGAGAGACATGGCCTCACAATGAGAGCAATAAAGGAATGATCAAATAAATAATAAATACCCGTACCCATTTTTTTCTCCTTCTCTCACTCGTTGGTCTTCCCTCTGAACCACATTATCGCTCCCCCCCACTCTCTCTCTCTCTCTCTGTCTCGCAGTCGCACGTCAAAAAACCCAGCCGTGCACGAGAGAAAGAAAAATCAATACGAATTACAACAGAGAAAGTGGCGCTGATGGCTGGAATTGCAGCATATGTTTACACTAAATCAGGCAATCTATCTTCATACGCGCGCGGCAATGTGCGTGGGGTCAGGGTTCGACGCCAAGCGCGCACCCGCCACCGCGCCAATTACTGCAGCACGCGCTCGGTAACGCTCACGTATCGATTGGGCACGAGAACGGGGAAAAGGGGGGGTCAGAGTGCAGGGGGATTTTAATAAGAGAATGAATGGGCTTAATTTCTCGACAGATTGATGGAGGGTGAGAGATGCAACTGATACACACGTGCACACACACACACACACACAGGTTTGTCATACTATCCTTATAAGGACCTTCCATTGACATAATTATTAATGCAGATAATTAATGCCATGCTACACCTAAATCTAACCCTAACCATAAAGTTTTCCTTGTGAAAACCAGCTAAATGTCCCCTAATCTATCTAACTAGCTGTTATTCAGAGGACAGTAGTATAGTTTACAGTATAGTATAATGTTGTGTTCTAATCTAATATACAGTTTACATGGTGAATAAACAGATGTCACATGCACAGCATGCTAAAAGTTGAACGTGAGGCCTGTCGAGGTCCCTTTCTTGTTAAAACGCTGTGAAAATTGTGAAACTTACACAAAAGTTTGCAAAAGTATGTATCTGAGTGTCAACAAAGGAAAATGTGCAGTTTATCTATGCATAAGAAGAATGCAAAGAAGTGAGAAATGAAATGTAGGTGAGATGTTTGGAAAGGGAGATGCAAACTTTTGATATCTGACAGACCATCACACTAAATATCTTCTTGGTATAAATAACATTTCTTTGCATTCTTTGCTTCATTTCCTAAAGGGATGCAAACTTTTGCACTTAAATATATGAATTAATTTAGCTAGAATTGTTTAGACAGCTAAACAATAGATTTGTGACAATTTTAAACGCTGTATTCTTGAATATGAAGAATTGTGTTTATAGGTAGCGGGACTAAAACCACTTGTCATGGACTCAGACTTCAGGACTGTAATAACTGATGGATTGTTTATAGACCGCTAACAGAGAGCACTTTCTCTTTCTCTTCACACCATCAGCTCACGTGCCCCGCCCCCTAAGGCCTCTGTCAGTGCACTCGTTCTTTTCTCCTTTTCCCTGCCAAAAACTGTCTTGAACAAATTTGATTTTGCAGCTCGCAGGGGCCCTTTCCCCGCCGCGAGAAAACAAATATTGTTATAATGGTAATAACATCTATTTGCCTTGCGCGACAAACGGCGACGGGCCCCTTTGAAAGGGCCAGCGTGCTCCAGCGCAGCAACCTTATTCTTATTCATGAAAGCCCGGTTATGCATATTAGCGCAAACTAGCTATTCTACTCTCCTGCATTCGGACTGTCAATCATCCTTAACCGATACAAGAGGCATCGGTGACAAAAGCAGAGTGGGCACGAGGGCTGACAAATTGTCCCCAAAGTCAAATTTGACAGCCTTTTATGATTAATGGGCTTGATTATGGAGAAATATCTGCCTAACCATTTTTCTGGGGTGTTTCCCTTTCTCTGTCTCTCTCTCTCGTGTTCTTCTCACGCCCTGAGAATGCAAGAAAGGAAACTGAGCTCTAGAGTGGGAGAATGAAAAATCAAATGTATGTGGGGGGGAGCTGGAGGGAAGGAGGATTGAATTAGGCAGTGTGTGAATGAGAAGTGAAGGGGGAGAAGCAGGCCAACGGAGACTGACTGCGCACTTCATAAAACACACACACACACACACACGCATGCACATGCGCGTTAAGACAGGGGAAATATCGGTTTTTTGATGTTATTAACAGACTTCCATTTCTGACACAATATCATACAGCTTGAGCTCGCTCATTACTCTTTCCTCAGTCATAACAGCTGGCAAGCCATGTTTCCTATATATCAATATAATGATCCCCCACCTTCTATTTCACTTTTTTTATTTAATTATTTTGTGCTATGGAAATTTCTGTTTGTCCAAAGTAGCACACTATTCATTACATATTGCACTGTTTTGGGAGTCGTGCTATTTTGTCATCATTTTTGTAAATTATTATATACAGTAAGACTGTACTGTACTATATATACGGCTATAGTAAATGACTAAACCTTAGTGTATAATATAATACACTAAACTGTATACCATACAGTTATACCAGTATACTATATACAGTACTTTACAGCTGTAATATAGTATATACTATTTGCTGTATGGCTATAGTATACTACTATACTAGACAGTGCATGATTATATTAAATTGCATAACATAATAATACATTCTATATAACACACAAACTATACTCTATACTATATATATAGTTACACTATTTTACATACTATACATTTATGGTATACTGTATACCAACTACACTACTGTACTACTATACTGTATGATATACTATCTGTATATGACTATATTAAACTATATAGTATATTATCTAATACACAGCTGTTATACAATATACCATATACTATATTGTATACCTCTATACTATATGGCTATACTATACCATATATGACTACAATATACAGCTGTACTATACTAGATACAATGTAATATAAGGTTATACTATGAAGCCATCCTATACTATACTGTACTATACTATACAGTATATGACTATATTATACTGTACAGTATATTATCTGATACATGTATGTACTATACAATATAATATTCGGTTATACTATACTATACTATACTATACTATACTATACTATACTATTTTCTAATTCGCAAAAACACACCCCAATGTGTGTGTGTGTGTGTGCGTTTGCGTGTGTGTTTCCCTGTTATATATTGGCACCCCGTCCGGGATCTACTCCTTAACATGCACCCAATGCACAGATCTGGGAAAGTCTCCGGAACCATCTGTAACTTTGAACTGGATAAGCGGTTACGGACAATGGATAAATGAATAAAACTCTGATCCGGTCATTTAAATACAAGTGAAATAAAATTCAATTGAAATACCGGTAATTTAATAACGTATACCAGTAATCAAACACACCGTATAAAGGCACACACTAACCTCGTTCCCACCTTTTAAAAGAACTAGTATAGATTTCCAAAAAAAGGTCGTAAAATTCAATCCTAATATATTTACTGTACCACAGAACAAGGACGTACTGTATCACCCTGTAACTGTGTGTGTGTGTGTGTGTTTCAGCTCTGAATGAACCCACCATCGATTACGGCTTCCAGAGGTTACAGAAGGTCATTCCACGCCACCCTGGAGACCCCGAGAGGTTACCTAAGGTAAGTGGACATTTAACACGGCGATGATGAAGATTAGCTTTAGTGTTCAGCACATTTTTATGGTTTTATAATTCTTAATATAACATATAATCAGCATGTATGTATGTATGTATGTATATATATATATATATATATATATATATATATATATATATATATATATGTAGAGTCAGTACACTGTGTATTATTGGTCTAAATCTCTTTTTTATGTTGGCCAGTGTGCAAAAAATACCAAACAATGATCATAAAAGAGTGTCTCTTTTATAAGTCGGGAGGTTTTTACATTCATGCGGTCGTAAAAGATTAACACGAATGTGAACGATTTACAGCATTCATTCATTCACTCACTCATCCTTAGTAACAGCTTGGTCAGAGGTGCAGTGGTTTAAATACAATCTTGGTATATATTTTGGGAAATAAAACTAGCTAGAAAATGTTGGAGGTGGGTACAACTATAAATAATTACTACAAAAGCAGGATAAAAAAACAGTCCTGTTAACAAACGCAAAGGAAAACAAACTGTTCAGATTGAGACCCCGCCCGATTTGGGTTTAAATTGGATTACAGATGTGAATTGTTGGAGCACTAAACAGATACAGATACAGATAGTGTCATTGTGTTATACCTCTACATCCTATAATGACAATATTTTTCTTCCCGTTAAAGAACGGTTGAGTGTAACTCTTGTAATAAGATGGTACCTTAGACGTCATGATAAATAATCGTTACAATGCTGCTTGCTTTCTCACTCATTCCTTTATTCTCTGATAAAGAAAAAGCCACACTGACACCTACACATGCACACAGAGTCAAGAAAAAACAACAACAACAACAACAAAAACCCGGCAGGTGCCGTGGGCGGTTTGCCGCCTGGTTAGTATGAAAAGATTATTTTGCCCTAAAAAGGCGGCAGGGCTAAGTGAGCGAGATTTGTTCGGGCAGAGGCCCGCTGTTCCGACCTGATGCGGACTGACACCTTAAAGCAGCTGCCAAATTGAAACCATTTATCAAAATCTGGCGTCTGAGATCTGAAAAAAAAAAAAGCTGTTTATTGGCGAATTGATGCTAATAGTAAGCATATGGCGTCTAGGCCTCTTCGTGGAGGGAACATTAACTATCACAGGCATTAGATTTATTTATTCAAGAGGAAAACTCAATAAGAATGCAGATGTTCCCCTCTCTCTCTCTCTCTCTCTCTCTCTCTCTCTCACTCACTCTCTCTCTGTATATCTCTCTCGCCCCAAAAATGAATAATAGTAAATACAGGAGGTAAATAAATAACTGAATATGTGAGCATGCAAAGAAATAAAGATGCACTTAAGTGTGTAAATATGCTGTCAGGTTCAGTGTGTGTGTGTGTGTGTGTGTGTGTGTGTGTGTGTGACTGTATGGCTGTATGTGTGTGTGTGTGACTGTGTGGCTGTGTGTGTGTGTGTGAGTTTGCTCACAACTGTGCTTTTGCTGATCGTGCTTTTTTCATTGCCATCAAATTTTACACACACACACACACACACACACACAAACACACACACTCATTATATCAGTAATACCTGCAGTAGACTACAACTACACCTACACCTATGATAATCTAGTGATCAAGGGATTTCCATTCTGTGTGTGTGTGTGTGTGTGTGTGCGTGTGTGTGTGTGGGTGTGAGTGAAAGATTTCTGTTTTCTTCTCCGCCTAGTGTGTTATTCACTTCCTTATCAGTGATATCTTGCAGCACTTGTTCTCTCTCTTATGTGATCTAGTGATCAGTGGGTTTATGCTCTGTGTGTGTGTGTGTGTGTGTGTGTGTGTGTGTGTGATTTATCATTGTTAAGGGAGCTGTCGGTGAGCTCCTCCTCGGCAAAGCTGTCTTGCCGGAGGCGGTGGATCCAGAAAGCCGTGCTCTCATAATTGAGCCCCTGGAAAGGAAGAGTGCGGAAAACCGAGAGAGAGAGAGAGAGAGAGAGAGGAGGATGTGTGTGTGTGTGTGTGTGTCAGGAGATATGGAGTGATGATACAGTGAGAGAACACACTCAGAGTAGAGCGAAAAACACACCCGGACTTCTTCAAATTAGACTTTCACTACCACTGCACACTACAGCTGTCAGATTTGGGACTCGTCCACACTGAGACACCAGAGTTTCACCAGAGTTTGGAAATATTTGACTGAAATTTAGGTTGCGTTTTATAATTGACATGATGAAAAATATATTTTCTAGAAAAAATATAAACTCACTAATATTCTAAAAGATACCATAATAAATGAACCAGGTTTAAGGTTAATAAAATAAAATAACAATAAATCTATATAAATGGAGGATTATTTATTATATAGAAATATGTAATTTTTATAAATAATAATTTTTAAATGTACAGAATTCTCTTTTTTATGAAAGTTTTTACATCTTTTATGTCCAATATTGTAGCAAGGAAAATAAAAAAACCCATAAATAAAAGTAAAAACATAAACTACAAAATGCAGAATCATTATATAAATCATAAACTGTAATATTTTAATATTTCCATCTTCAAAAGTAGGTTATTTTTATGAATTTAGCCAAATACTCAAAGTACAAAGTATCTCCATCCATTACATTTACTCCAGTATTTATTTAAAACAAAAACAGCTAAAAGAAAGTGCACCAGTGACACAAATCTTCAAAATATAACAAAGAAAAATTGATATACTAGTTGTTGATGTGGTGAAGTTTTCTGTGAGGAGATGTTTATTTATCATTTATGGAAGGAGTCTCCAGTGTCAGTGCTTTGTAACAGTCAGAGGTAAAGTTTACGCTTTGTGATTATTGGTAACATGACAAGCTGTGTTTATTATTATTATTATTAGTAGTAGTAGTAGTAGCAGTAGTAGTAGTAGTAGTATTAACTTAGAGAGAGAGGGACAGTTTTGCGGATGTTGCATAACATTAAGTGTAACTGTAAACAGATAAAAAGTATGATGTGTCATTCTTAAATAAAGAAAAAAGTAGCAATCATTGGCAGATATGAACTTACACTCATAAACATTGGCTGGTTAAAGTGGTTAAAGTGGCTGGTGCTCTGATTACACACACACACACACACACACAGATGCACTGAGAGGGAACCAGAGAGAGAGAGAGAGAGAGAGAGAGAGAGAGAGAGAGAGAGGTTGTAGGGATCGTTACTCTTTGCTGTCACTTCTGTCACTGCCTAATGAAAACAGACTATTGTGAACAATGTAAACATAGCATTAGCATTCGATGTGTGTGTGTGTGTGTGTGTGTGTGTTGGTGGCAGCGGGTGCATGGCAGGGTGTCGTTGGCCAAGCATCCGAGACATTAACTAACTTCTGCTTTATAATGGAGATTAATGAAGTGAACAACCGCCAGAGGGAGAGAGAGGAAGAAACCGGGTGAGAGACATGAGAGAGAGAGAGAGAGAGAGAGAGAGGGAGAGAGGGAGAATGAGTGAGTGAGAGAGAGAAGGTTAGTGAGTGAGAATTAGTGAATGAGTGAGAGAGTGAATAAGTGAGAGTTAGAGAATGAATGAGAGAGTGAATGAGTGAGGGAGCTAGTGAATGAGAGAGTGACTAAGAGAGTGAATGAAAGAGTGATTGAGTAAGAGTTAGAGAAGGAATAAAATGATGAATGAGAGAGTGAATGTGTGAGAGAGTTAGAGAATGAATGAGAGAATGAATAAGTGAGAGAGATAGTGAAGGAGTGAGAGTTAGAGAATGAACGAGAGAATGAGCGAGAGTTAGAGAATGAATGAGAGAATGAATGAGAGAGTTAGAGAATGAATGATAGAAAGAATGAGATAGTGAATGAGTGAGAGAGTTAGAGAATGAATGAGAGAATGAATGAGAGTGAATGAGTAGCAAAGGGACGAGTGGAACAGCTGGAGCTTGTACAAGCCTATCATTACTGGTGTGTGAGAACTACAGCACTGTACTTTACACACTGAGCTTCAGATTACACTCACTCACTCACACACACACACACACACACACACACACACCTCACAGAGCATCCTAACTATTATGTTATAATCTGACTCATAATGTGTGTGTATGTGTGTGTGTGTGTGTGTGTGTTTGTAAACAGACTGACAACCGAAACCATTTTTTTTCCTTTTTGCTTTTCCATATAGTGTATATAGAGGGGGCTGGATGGGGGAGGGGGGGATACAAAGACAGTGCTCTTCCTCCACCTCCTCTTCCTCACTCTCATATATTTCCCACGATAAAACATGACCTCAACACTAATGATCCTCGTGTAACGATTCCACAGATGGTATGAGTCAACGACATAAACAGAAAGAGAGAGTGAGAGAGAGAGAGAGAGAGAGAGAGAGAGTGAATTATACACAAACCCTCCACTGAAGCTCTGAAACTAATCTATCTAACAAGTCTCTCACCCAAAATCTGTAAATTCCATCGACAAACCACATCCAGTTTGTCAGTCATGTTACTCAGACTTAGTTATGTGGTTTGGTGTGACTTCCTGTCATCCATAAACATGAACCCACCTTCACTGTGTAGCTGGAATGGTATGCGGGCGGCCATCTTGGACAATCAGAATTTCCTCAGTAGTTTATTATCAAGCAATTCAGGATAATCATTATGCGAATCATAATGTAGCTCCACTTTGGATTTAAGTTTGTAAAGACAGGCTCTCTCTGCACTGATTGGTCAGAAGGTGTTGATTAATTTCCTGTAACAGCAGCTCTGACAGTCGTGCAGCTCTAAATCACAGGTTTGTTAATGCACTCGTTCCAATATGTTATTGTTTCTATAGTAACAGCTCATTCACAGGGACTTGTAGAGTAGACTGATTAAAAATGTTTGTAAGGAGATGTTTATTAAATGTTTATGGAAGGAGTCTCCAGTGTCAGCGCTTCGTAACCCGGGGAAATGAGAAAGTTTTCAGGCTGTGTTTTTGTGAGAAGCTGCGTTTTTGAGAGAAAAAGAGATGATGGAGATAAAACAACTGTGTTCCACAACATTAAATGTAACTATAAACAGATAAAAAGTACACCATGACGTCCATTAAGTACTAAAAATTTTGAATAAAACATTTTATGATGTGCTGTTATAGGAAAAGAATCAACTTCGTGGTGGTAGCAGTATCTCCACTTCATCACACCACCCTGTTGTTGATTATTTTCCCGCAACAGCATGACTCCAAATGATTTCCTACATAAATAATATATAAAAAAGTCCCCATTAAATGAACCTGAAATGCCATTATGCTTATGAGAACATCCGGTCCTCACAAGTACAGCAACACAATTTTGTGTGTGTGCGTGCGTGTGTGTGTGTGTGTGTGTGTGTGTGTGGTCCACCTCAGTGCAATACCCCAGAGACCTCCAGCAGAGGCTCCCATAATACCAGCTCTGACACTGAAGGGCTGAGAAGCGAGAGAAAGAAGAGATTGTGTGTGTGTGTGTGTGTGTGTGTGTTGTTTAGCCTCTCTGGCCACAGCTGACACCCCCAGCACTGCTGTGTGTTTTGCTATTTATTAGCTGTGTTATTGTTATTAAAAGAGCGATCGCCACAGCTCGCACAGGAACAAAGCCTGGGGGGGAGAGAAAGAGAGAGAGAGAGAGAATTAGAAATTCAATAAACAGATGCAGTGTGTCTCTAGTAGCGCTATATGTGTGTGTGTGTGTGTGTGTTTCGGGGGTTCGGTCCCCTTTGGCCATTATTAAAGGATTTACTCAAAAACACAAATGTTCCCATGGTTGAGTCAGTTCCTATCATTTCATCCACCTGCCCCTATAGAGTGTGATATAAAACCGACAACACACAACATACACACCTTCCATCTTTCTCCAAATTCACTCAATCACCTACGATATCTTTGGTCTCAAGTCGTTTATTTGTAAAAATTTACAAATAATTGGTAGTACAATTGGTAGTTGTTTATTTGTAAAAAATTTTTAAAAGTTCAACATGAGATTACAGAGCTTAACATGTCATCTAAAACAATATGCTGGCTTGTAAAAGTATTCACGCCTCTCGACCTTTTCCACACTTTGCATTGTTAAAACCTGGAACTGAAATGGACAGAATTGGGATTATTTACAAATAAAAAAAAATGTGATTGCATAAGTATTCAAAAAATTAGTATTCAGTTAGTATAAGTATTCAAAATTACCCCAAAATTAGTTCTGGTGCAACGGATTACCATTAGAATTCACATATTCAGAAACTTCAGGCAAAAGTTATGCTAATAATTACATTAAGAAAGTTACGCATATTCAGAATCATGTTATGCACCTTCTTAAGTCTTAAATCATTAAAATTGTCTATGTGTATTTGAAACTTCTAAGGTTGAAGCATCTGAGATGGGTTTTTTCAATGTCTGTAAACACAAGCACTCACTTTTAAGCACGAAAAAAAATCAGGGATTAAAAAATACAGACTAAAGAAGAAATAGAGGGTTAAATGTAGCTTAAAAAAAAAAAAAGACCAATCCAATGTATGAATAAAAAGATGTCGTGCATTGAAATAAATCTAATAGGTATATCACAAATATCTTGCTTCATAAATAGTGATCACATTAGTCCCTGTAAATTGGATTTAATTTAACAAAATGGTTTCCAAAAGAACATGAAGCACGTCTCTGTAACTCTCATGTAACTTCTGAATAGTGCTTCTGTAGTCATGTTTGAGATCTGAAAAACCAGTGTGCGCAATTTCGGTACTGAATCCTCACTAACTCAACTCTGAATACGGACCATAATTAATTGAACGATTGTTTTGTAAATAATTTACATTGATTTTTTATTATTATGGGCCATTTTGTGTAAATTCATGACACATCATCCTGATTAAGTCCATTTCAATTCCTACAAAATGTGGAACAGTTCAGGGTGGTGGGGGGGTATATACTTATGCAAGGCACTGTATATAAGGTTTTGTGCTTGTTTTAATAGAAAAGATTTTGGGTGAGTTCAATTTTCACATAATACTGAAGCAAACACTGTACACCAACCACTGGGTTCGAGGGGAAATTGTGTAAATGGGTATTTTTTGCTATTGAACTTTTCCTTTAAGGAAGAAAAAAAGAAAAGCAACTTGAAAGCAGATAAATATGGCAATCAATGATGTTTGGAACAGGTTAGAGAGAGTGTGTGTGTGTGTGTGTGTGGTGTAAATGAAATGCAGACAGCTGTTTTTCTATCCCTCTTTGTCACGTCGTGCTGGAGCAATGCATCTGCCATGTCTTCTCTGCGATAATAATTACACTTTAATGCTTTCAGTGTTTTAACACCCCCGTCCCGCGGCCGTATGTCACCTGGTTTAATGTCGCTGATTTAAATGAGAACGAAAGTTTTTTTTAATAAACATTTTTAAAAAAGTCACAGAAACTTTGCTACATTACACAAGAGATTTAAATGATTTAAAAGTGCAAATACAGCTCATTCATGTTGCACTTGAGGAGAATGTTTAGCTAAACTCTGCGTATATGTGTGTGTGTGTGTGTGTACAGGAGGTGCTGTTAAAGAGAGCAGCAGACCTGGTGGAAGCTCTTTATGGAATGCCTCATAATAATCAGGTATGTTAGCACTACAGTGGCTCTGAATGTATTATTATTATTATTATTATTATTATTATTATTATTATTATTATTATTGTTATAGGGTTAACCTCAGGATCATAATGACCTAAAAAACTTGGAAAACGTTGCATGTTGGAAAATCATTTTAGTTTCATGCTGGATTTATAATTAATAAATAAATTTGACTTTTTCCATTAAAATTTTAATTTTAATGGAACAGTAAATGAATTGAAAATACATAAATATCGTAAAATAAATCCTAAAAAAAATTCAAATCAGGTCAATTGCACTACTTAAGGAATATTTTGTTTGGGGAAAAAAATTGCATAAAAATAAAACGACACATTTTCAGTCATTGAAAGACTGAATAAAGATCTTTTATTCGTTTGGAATACTATTATTTTCATGAAGGGTGCCAATAGTTTTTGCATGCTGAAAGTCTTCTCTTTCTCTAAGGAGATCATCCTGAAGCGGGCGGCCGATCTTACCGAGGCTCTGTACAGCGTGCCACGCAGCCATAACCAGCTGCCCTCTCTGACCGGATCGAGTGCGCACTCGGGCATGATGGGAGTGAACTCGTTCAGCAGCCAGCTCGCCGTCAACATCTCCGAGGCCACGCAGGCTGACCAGGGTGAGTGTGTATGTGTGTGTGTGTGTGTGTGGGTGTGTGTATGTGTGTGCATGCGTGTGTGTGTTTGGACTGAGTAGCTCTATAATCAGAAATGTCAGCACTGTGATGGCCACAGAGACTCATAACTCCAGTTTGAGTGTGTATTTGTTTAAATACTGGATACACACTGTACGTGTTTTAACACAGCTGATTATACAGATAGCAAGATAATCACAAAGCATTTCTCGGTTTCTAAAAATCTGTTAAACAATCAAAAGCAATCCTTTGCTTTGTGGAGAAATGTAGCATGGCAGTTAGCAGCATAACAATACAATATAAACAATAGAAATATATAGAAATTGTTGCCTAGTTTCTTGGCTTAGATAAAACTACATCACATTGAGTTTGTTTTAGTGCGAGCTAGCTAATTAATGCTACTGTAGCTTGCAAAATTACAGAGCTAGCTAGTTAACAGGTAAGGAATAACTGTTATAGGGAAATAATAAGACTTTCCCATGTTGGAAAATGTACAATAAACATCTCCTTACTGAAACTTTCATTTTTTTAAAAATGAAAAACGCTTTTTTAGTTGGTTTATTCATTATATTGGGAGCATGCAAGTACAAGTCCCTCTGAATGAGCTGTTACTATAGAAACGATAACGTACATTATTATAAACCTGTGATTTGAAGTACAGCTAGCTGGATAGATTCAGCCACAACAATGAATTCAATAAACGCATTGGAAAAAATAGCTAGTAGTCAGAGTTTATTATTTTATTTGCAAAAGTAAAGTAAAAGTCCTGTCAGCCATTTAAACTTTTTCTTCGAGCTGCTGACTTTGTGACAATTTTTTTGCTTAACCAAATATTGGTACGTATCTATTTGTAGAGAGAGATCCTGCAGTGTGATTTGATGAATGATTTTTGGGATGAGGGTTGGGTGAGAAAGAGAGAGAGAGAGAGAGAGAGAGAGAGAGAGAGAGAGAGAGAGATCAAGTCGCATTGTTTTGACATGCCTGTCACACACATGCTTCAGAGCTGCCACTCATCATGAGCGTCTCTCGTGAAACGCGCATGGATCTGTTTGCAGGTTATGTGTATCGTGCATGTATATGCGTGTGTGTGTGTGTGTGAGAGAGAGAGAGCGAGAGAGAGAGAGAGAGATGCTGTTAATGAGTGGAAAGATGCAGAAGACGACACTATGTGAATAAAAAAAAACCACAGTGTTTACACACCGTGTCTGACAACCTGCTCACTTCACACACACAGCTATTCATAAAAGTGCTTATGTGTGTATGCATTTAGTTGTTTGCGGGGAACAAATTTTCCCAAGACATACAAGATAGCTTTGGTACTGTTGGGACATTTACCAGATCCCATAATGAAAAGTGCCAAAGAGCCAAAAAGGGGCTAAGGTTAAAGTTAGTGTAACAGAGGTTAAGGTTGAAGTTACTGACGTTAAGGCTGGGTTACTGAGAGTAAGAGTTATTGAGCTTAAGCTTTGGGTTCCAGAGGTTGAGATTCAGGTTCCAGAGGTTATCGTCTGATGGGTTCCAAAGGTTAAGATTTGGGTTCCAGAGGTTAATGTCTGATTAGGTTCCAGAGTTTAAGCATAATTAAATTCCAGAGGTTAAGCTTCAGGTTCCAGAGGTTAATGTCTGATTAGGTTCCAGAGATTTAGTGTAATCAGGTTCCAGAGATTATGTCTGATCAGGCTCCAGAGGTTAAGGTCTGTTTGTGTTCCAAAGATCAAATCTGATCACGTTCCAGAGGTTAAGATTCGGGTTCCAGAGGTTAATGTCTGATCAGGTTCCAGAGGTTAACATTCGGGTTCCAGAGGTTAATGTCTGATCAGGTTCCAGAGGTTAAGATTCGGGTTCCAGAGGTTAATGTCTGATCAGGTTCCAGAGGTTAAGGTCTGTTTGGGTTCCAGAGGTTAGATCTGATCAGGTTAATATACCGATTCCAGAGGTTAAGGTTCATTTTCCAGAGGTTAAGATACTGGTTCCAGAGGTTAAGGTCTGGTCATGTTCCAGAAGTTAAGGTTAAAGTTTCTGAGGTTAAAGTTAATTTTTCTGAGGTTAAGATTCAGGTTCCAGAGGTTAAGATTCACACTGTAAATATGTGTGTGATTTTTTTCATCCATTTATATCTGTTCCCACACCAGTGTCTTGGGGACTGTAGACGTTGTCTGGACTACAGTCCTGCTTCCCCTAAGGATAATGCATTGACACATATAGAGGACAATGTAATTATTACCTCAGGTTTAATTAGTCCCATGAGCAACAAATTTGTGAAAGACCCACACAGTATTTTAAGGACATTCAGTCCCCGTAACTACACACTACAGGAAGTGTGTGTGTGAGAAGGAAATTGTTTCAATATCTGCTCAGAGGAGCCATGGTTCTCTTCATCCACCAGCTCTGTCTCTCACTGACAGGAAGAAAGAGATGAACAGATCACTCCGTTTATGATAGAGGATGAGAGAGGAGATGAGGGAGACAGAAAAAAACCCACTCATTCCCTTGATGCCTCTCTCTCTCTCCTCTCTCTCTCTCTCTCTCTCTCATTCTCTCTTCTTGCTCATCCTTCTTTCTGCTCATCTGCTTTCCTCATTCAGGCAGGAAAGAACACCTACAGAACCCCATGAGGTCATGGGAAAAGAGCATAAAATCACCCAACCACACACACACACATACACACACACACAAGGGCTGTTATACTTTGTACTGTATGTGTTACAGTTATATATACTCATTAAAACATTTGGCTCTGTTTCCTCCGTCATTTCCTTCTACTTTTGCTCTCGCTCTCTCTCTCTCACTCTCTCTCTCTTTTAGGAATTTTTTGAGCATATACTCCCTGCTGTATTGTAGTGTTCTACTACTTTATATTGTTAAAGAATTACGATTCAATTGATATTAAACCATTTGCTAAGCTACTGATCTTTCAGACAATCCATGTTAAAAAGTACTAAAAATGTATGTTTCTTCTCTGCAAGTGTTATGCTAGTCTCACAACCAGAGGCAGAGTACCACCTACTTTCACAGGAAGAGACTATTTGTCTTACATTGCAAACAGCCAACCACTTTTACTCAAAAGTCTCATATACCTTTTAAAAACATAACACTATAAATATTTCATTGTGTAAGTATGTATACACTACTGACAGCCAATGACATAGCAGCCTTGAGGATTCTGAAGACTGTGGCCAGATAAGTGTACAAAAGATTGTACAAACGGCTGAGAGTTTTGCAGCTACTGTGGCAGTCTGCGATATTTTCTTATTTTGGGACGAAATATAATCAAAAATCATGATTCAAAATCAATGCTTCTGATACTGTGTAACCATTTTATGATGATTTAGGAAGTGCTAAACTAGTAGCTGTAATAGCTTCCCTTACACGTTAACCTCAAGCGCAGAACTAAAGAACTGAAGTTCAGACATCCATTTTGGCTGATCTTGGGGAACCATTTGGCCATGCTATTATTTTAAAGATGTCTAAAGATCTCTAAAGCATTATTTAATTATCTCAACATCTCCTTAATGAATTAAGTGACGCATGATGACATCCATTTTCGCTTTACTGCTTGTTCTGTGCGTAAGCATCCATGCGATGACCTCTGAGATGGTATGCGTAGACGTCAAGGTGCCATGTCCTCATATGCTGTCATTGTATAAGAATGAAGCAGATCAGATTACTGAACACACATGAGATAGTCCAGCTCCACCTGTCAGTATTCAGGGTTCGGACAATGTGAAGACTCTGCAAGCTTGGCTTTATTTTGAGCTCAGGCATGAGTGTGTGTGTGTCTTGGCGCTCTCTTTCTTCTTGATACACAGCCAGCAGGCCAGCACTCCATCAATGGCCTTCCTGCTGAGAAATTCAGCAGGACATGAGGAGAGAGAGAAAGAGAGAGAGAGAGAGACAGAGAGAATGGGAAACACATGTTAGGAGGATAAGTGGAAGGGCAGCACTGACACTCTTTCTCATTCTCTTTTTTTCTCTCCCCCCAACACATACATCCGAATGGTGTGTCCTGGTTAGGCCTATATTTCCACAGTGGATATATTCAGCTATCATAGCTTATAAAAATGTACTATAACAACATACTTAGTTCAAATAACAAAATCTGTTCTAAGCCCGCTGTCTGTGTCCCATGCTGTAGGTTATTCACGTAACTCCAACAGTGTGTCTCCTCGTGGCTACGTGCCGAGCTCCACGCCTCAGCAGTCCAACTACAACACCATCACCTCCACCATGAACGGCTACGGAGCCGCTGGCATGACCAACCTTGGCGTGCCTGGTTCACCCAGTTTCCTCAACGGATCCACTGCCAACTCACCCTACGCAAGTGAGTGAACACAAACCTATCATTATACAGGTGCAACAGTAACAGCAGATCAATAGCAGCATGGCTGTAGAATACCTATACAGTTGTTGCTGTACAGGTGTAGCTGAAATCTACCTGTACAAGTGAAGATGTAGCATACCGGGTACTTATTTGGTTATGTGTTGTTGAGTTATTTAGTAATTCTAGACCTACAGAGGTACAGCGGTAGTTTGAGCTGTACTTATTAAGGTGCTTATGTAGTCTTCCTGAGTCTTCATCTGCACAAGCGTTGCACAAGTTTAACTGTGCAGGCTTTTTTTTAGTCTACTTGTCATGGCGTTGCCTATACAGATGTTTCTAGAGTCTAGCTGACCAGGTGTTGTGGTGCTTTACTGGCACAGGTGTAAGCGTAATCTACCAGGGCAGGTGGTTTTGTCTACCTGTATATGTGATTCCAGTACTTTACTCGTAGTTGATCTGCATGGGTGTTTCTGTATTCTTCCTATACTGATGTGTCTATAGTCTATCCGAGTAGGTGCTGCAGTGTGTTACCTGTACTGGTATTTATTTAGTCTACTGGCACAGGGGTTTTGTCTACCTGCATAGGTGTTTCCAGTACTTTACTTGTAGTTGATCTGCATGGGTGTTTCTGTATTCATCCTATATTGATGTGTCTATATTCTATCCAAGTAGGTGCAAAAGTGTTTCTTTAGTCTCCTGGCACAGGGGTTTTGGCAGTCTATCTGGGCAGGTGTATACTATGTGTTTCCAGTGTTTTACCTGTTGACCTACTGATAGTCTGCCAGGGTAGGTATTCCAGTACCTTACCTATACAGGTGTTTTTGAAGTATACCAGAACAGTTATTTCTCTAGTCTATTTGGTTCTATGTGTTATTGTAGTCTATACCTGTTGCTGTAGTTTACATGTACAGATGTAGTTGTGATGTACTGGTGCATCAGTAATTTAAAGGTGTGGTTATGTATTTTATCTGTTCATGTCAGGCTGTATCTGATATCTGATTGGATCTGTTCCATTTCTGTTGCTCTTAGTCGACCTACTTTGAGTTATTTGGAACCAAAGTCTATGTACAGTCCAAGGAAGAGGAAGAGACAGTTTCGGCTTTGAAAACGTCTCGCCATTACTAATTGCTGCCACTCATGCTCATCTTTCTCCTCATCCTCATCCTCACTAACACATTAACATGCCTGTCATGCGGCTTGCTGTCTTTGCTGAACTCTAGCTGCCAGTGTTGATTCTTCTTTCACATTGGTTTATAATTTAGTCCTTTATACGTCAGTGGCATGAAATTCAAACAACATGCTTCTACTTAGGCACGTCGGAATGGGGTGAATGTGTAATACGCCCTCTTGGGTAATTCAGCTGTGCATTTAAGTACTTGAGTTGTTGTAACTCAGTTCATATATTCTGTCCACAGTTCTCGTGTTTCATTTGATTGGCATATGGTTGGCAGTCACGGCGGCGAGCAAAGCGACAGGGTTTTATTTCATTTGCTTTTAGCGCAAGCGAGGCAGGAAGACTTGGCTGGGAAAATAGATTTAGCATTTCAAGGAGGAATGTGCTTTCGGCTAATCTGTATTCTTAAACACAATTGTGGGTAGATTCACCAGGTAGTTTTTTTTTTGTTCTAAGAAAATGAGAATCCAGGTTTGGCGTCATGATGTTTTCCCTTTCTGTTCTTTCATATGTGTGTGTGAGTGTGATGAAAGACAAGCTGGTTTTTTTTTTCATTATTGCTGTGTTAAATGTGGAGCTATTTCTTAATAATTATGTGTGATGTACTATAAAAGATGTAACTTATGGATTATGTAAGTTATGGATCAACTTTGCCATTCCGGTAGCATCCTCTCGCATCCCCATCCTCCTGCTCCCTTCCAGTCGTCCCTTTGCACTTCATCCAAGCCCTAATAACCAGCATGAGCGTCCTTCCGATCACCTACTCACTCATTCATTCACCTCTGTGTGTGTGTGTGTGTGTGTGTGTGGACACGTGCATGTGTGTCTGTTTCAGTCACCCCCCCTTCATCCTTCCTTTTCATCATCATCTTCTTTTTTTTTTTGCATTTTCCTTTTTGTATCCACCACTTCTTCCCTCTACCCCTCCATCACTTCCTCTTCCTCATTCTCTCCTGTTCATATGATCTCTGCAGTCAAACAGAAGAGCGCCTTCGCCCCCGTCGTGCGGCCTCAGACCTCCCCGCCCCCCACCTGCACCAGCACCAATGGGAGCAGCCTACAGGGTGAGCACCCCGCCCCTCTCCTGCCTCTCAGCCAATGAGAACGATCCTAGAGCACCTAGGCTTATATCGTCCTAATCAACAAAAATTAAACAAACCAGAAAAATACACCGTACAGAAATATTCAAGGTCAAAGTTGATCCATAACTATGAGATTTATTTCCTGGTCTGTCACTGTAATAGGTATTTACAAGGTTAATGTTGATTTAATGTTTTTTTTCCGAAACTATTATAGTGATATGGATTTATCTCAGTACTTACAATATAATTTTCATTTTAAATATTTTTTTTATATTTTTGAATTTCCACAGAATTATTTAGATGAAAGTTGATCCACAATTTTCCCCCAATTTATTGCTGAAAAAAAAAAAAATCACTATTGCATGGAGAATAGTATAGTATAGCATAGTACAGTAATAGCATCTAATATGATTCTAATTTATGAATAAAAAAATTAAGTTAATCCATAACTATAATTTTATAATCTTATTTGATTTTTTTCTTTAATTTATTTTTTTTTATTCAATTTAAATAGAAAAATTCATTTTCTAATTTTCTGTCCTAATCTGTCTAATCTATAATCTATTATTGTAATAGTAAATATTTGAGTTATACAAAACAAAAATGGATTTAATTTTTTGAAATTTACAAATTAATTACATTTATTTATTTAAAATGTCAAATTAAGAAAAAGAAGAAGTTTTAACAATACTTTCACAAAATTTTCTAGGTAAATATTGATCCATAACCATATTTTCCCCCCAAAAATATAGTTATTTAAAATACAATTTTTTTTTTACTTTAAATAAGTTAAAGATTTAGATTTTTGGAATTTTCACAAAATTTGATATGATTTAATTGATAAAAATGTTAAATTGTTAATATGGTAAAAAAGTTACCTTTAATATATAATAACATGTATAATCAAGCTCAAAGTTGGGCTATAACTATGTTTAGTTAGATGACTAAACTAAACATTTCCATGGGTTGACTTTCTAGATGATCTCACCCTAAACAACTGCTTTGTTATTTGATCTTTCTGGAATATTTGCATTATATAAGACATAATTATGGACACCATTTATTTTTGATGGAACTGCAGACTATTGAATTTGAATGATCACATGTCAGTCATGTGACCCTGTCACTTAATTCCTGTAATCTCGGGCTGGTTTGCATATTATTTGGTAGATAGATTATTATTATTATTATTTTTTAATCTGTCTACATTGGATTAGCACATGGTCTTATATCAGTATTTACAAGTAATGACTTATAAAGTATTTTAAATAAAAATAAAATTACTAACCAGAGGTGTGTTGCTGGTCGCTGATTGTGTTTATGTCTTGTTTTGCAGCCATGGCGGGTCTCATCGTCCCTCCCATGTGAAGCAGGAGGAGAAGTTTGTGCTCACTGAGCTTCCCCTGATGAATATAAAACTCCACGATTCTCAAGAACTCACCGACTCAAACGTCATCTTAGTAAATATCCTCACATCATCATCATCATCATCATCATCTAATGGAGGAGCATTTTTTTTTTTTGAACAGGGAAATCTTTTCCACAACCTGGACAACCTGGACAAAGTGCATTAAAAAAGATAAAGACTAACAAAATGTCTTTTGTTTATATTTTCTGTTGGATTGAGTCCCCTTTGATCGTCGTCTTCTGGGACTTGTTTTGCAAAGAACGGCAGCCGAAGCCACTAGATTACAGGATTTGAAATGATTTCAGCGCGAACTGAACAGTTTGGAAACGTGCAGCTGTGACCCTCGGCTCGGCTCCAGACTTTTTATTTGCATGCGGAGCTGATCTTGTTTTAATTTCAGTTCATATTCATGAACTTCATCATGTAATGATGGAGCGAGCCAAGTGGAAAAGGGAATAAGCTCGTTAAAAAAAAAGGTAAAAGCCAGGGCGAGACATGAGGAAAGCTACAAGTGCTAACTTCTTCCCACTTCTTATGCTAACATGAACCGTGAAATTTTTCATCGGCTCATACGAAGTCTTGCCAACATAAATTTCTACTACATGTTCATTTTCTACCATTGACATAAATACATAACTTCAAGAATGATGTTACTAACCTGATACAGATGCACAACAGCCGGGTTGAGCTCGAAGATTTTCATTTTTTTTAGAACGACGAGTCCATGAGTGTGTAGGTACATTAGAGTCGCAGGTGTGTGGATTGCTAGATTTAAACCAGGAATGCTTTCTGCAACTTTATTCACATTTAGGTACCAGACATTATTGTTGAACTTCTTGTGAATTTTTTTTGTATGTATTTATAAAAAAAAAAGTATGTTTGGAGATTTCTTTGGTGATTTAGGCCTGAATTATAGTATCACATATCTCTTGATGTCTTAATACCTTTTAGATCTTGTAAAAAAGTGTGAAAAGTCAACCTTTTTTTTTTCTTTGTAAAAACAAAACAAAAAACACAGAAAAATTCCATGTCAGGTCACCTGCTTTTTTTAAAGCAGGATGTACTCTCCACCACTTTTGTAAAGGGAAAAAATAACACTTTTTAATTTGTATATTTAACTTTTTCTTTTTGTAAACAGCATTTTGTGTTCTCGTTCGCCTTCCTCGTCCTGTGAGTTCTTGTGACAAAAACGTGTACGTTCATCGTTCTTTCTAACTGCACTGTTTTCGTTGGGGCACTTACAAGAGCAATGTATCTTAGCGAACAAACTTAAACGAAAAAAAAAACGGGGTAAAACAAAAAAAACAGTTCCACAAATATGCACCAGTATATTCTCACACATCGAGTTCATTTTGTTACTTTGGTGATGACTGAGATGAATGATTGCTCATCATGTGGTTTGGGTGATTGATTATTTCTGAAATTAATTTTTTAAGGTCACGTCAGGATGCCTCACAGTGGTGTTTAGGCGACTGGACTTGGGTTTTAAGAAAAACGGCAGGGTAAAATAGATAAGAATCAAATTTAGAATTTTGTCCCACTATGATGGTCCAATGCCATAAATTTAATACTTGGTTAAAAATTTTCACACACAAATTGTTGAAATGGTGGCAAAAAATTAATTTAGGTACAAAATATGAAAAATACAGTTTTATAAGATTTTACACATTGCTGAGAAAACTAACTGGAGCACTACATGTGATGTTATTGCTAGCATCATTGCACACAACCTGCATTAATTACTTATGCAAAATGCATTTAATGCAAATCACTTGAAATCCAGAATACAGAGTGGAAGTCGTGAAGTTATGAAGTTCCTTCAGATTTATTTGTGAATTTTTTTATTTGGATGTAACAAAGAGTTTCTTCAGTAGAGCAAAGAGCAACTCTCATTGGGTACATATGGAGTCTTTGAGGTGGCATGGTGGTTATTTTTATTTTAATTTTTTTGGCACAGCCATGAATTAGAATATTAAGGCCATAAACTAAGTATCTCATGATTATGAATTACGTTGTAGCCATGAAATACTAAATTTGAGAAAAGTCATATTTAATAGGTGGCATCCAGTTAATTATTTGACTGGAACAGCTGAAAAAGTTGTTTAATGCTATATCCATATCGCATCCAAATGTAATATTATTAATCATCTCCATGATTAGGTTCTTGTGGCTACAATTATATAATTCTATAGATTTCTCAATATTGAAATGAGCTTAACTTATAGCTTTGATATATTAATTTGTGGCCACACCTTATTAAAAAAAAATAACCACCTTTATTAGTTACCCAACACATTACTGGGTTTCCTTATGATTTATTCAGCAGATGAAGGAAAAAGAACAACCGCAACACTGTATTTACATCGTCCAATGTAGAAACTATCTATAGACTGTCTGGAAGCATCTTATCAACAGATTTTCAAAACCATGCCGTGAAAACTATCAAGAGAGTCCACATGAACTGAATTTGACATTGTGATAGGAGGAGGGACGGCTAGGGATGAGTAAAAAAAGGTACATGTTTATAGTCTTTAGAGTGTCCATAGATAATCTACTAAACATCACCAGCTGTGTAAGGAATAAAACATGATGGGGGTGTGCAGTTATTGGAAAAGAATCAATGTCATAAAGTATTTTATTCCTCTTACACCACAGCAATTTAACGGAAAAGTTAAATTAAAGTTACAGCTTGACTTCTGACTGTTACAAAACACTGACACTGGAGACTCCTTCCATAAATGCTAACTAAATGTCTCCTCACAGCAAAATTAGTCAACACCTTCTGACCAATCAGAATCGAGAATTCAACGGCGCTGTACTATAAAAAATTAACTGTTGACATATTGTTTAAATTTAGCTAATAAGTTGATAAGGGTCACCTGACAGTCTATAGATGTTTTTCTTTTTTTTCGACTGTTTGTTTGTTGAGTTTCTACATTGAACTACCTAAATAGAACAATGCATAAATGAAGCCTTGTGCTAGAAAAAACTAACATTAATAGTTTGGGATATTTAAATGGTTTGGATTTTAGCGCATTGCGCAGTTTTTTTTTTGAAAATTATATAGGAAACATTGATCTCAATGGGTGAAACTTGGGTAAGAAACCCTTTCTCTAGTAAATTGTGGAATTGTAGTTTGAAAGTAAATGTCCGCTATGTTCGAGTTTACGGTTGCAACAAGTAGCATAATTTTAACCTAGCCTTAAGTTATAAACTAAAACTTATGCCAACATCTTCCGTAAACAAAACAACTACCTAATTCTGTAATAAAAACTGCATTTTTAACCGATTATACATTTTTTTGTTTTACTCTGCGAGCAGTATAATGTTTTATTTATTTAGGAATGACAAGATCCAGTGTAATCAATGATAAATAATTTGCAGCCATTGCCATAGGGACAAACGTTGTATCCATCACCTGTTACGATAACCCTTCTACTAAAGTTCGTAGCTCGTAATGTCCATCCTCCAATTAGGAAAAACCAAAGAAAACGGCCACAAATCAGGAAATTTGTACTTGGGAACTCAGAACGGTCTCCTCAACTCTGAGTTCAGCAAGTGATGTCAAATCAAAATGGCTGCTCAAAGCATCAACAGTAAACAAAGTAGCACTTCCTTCTTACAGTTTATACATGTATTTGCTTTAGACCAATCGACAGACAGACATAATCGCTTCTTAAGTCTATAAAATTGACTCTACAGAAGTAAATATACATCAGTCATCACAGTTAGCTGGCTAGCTTGTTGCTAACAAAAGACGAACATGGAGGCGTCTGTAGTTTTTCTTCGTGCTTGGTAGCTTGGAAAGCACGGAGGTTGAAAATGATAATTCCGAGCTCCGTTTCCGAGAATGCACTATAACACCTTGTGTAGAAAAAAAACGTTACAATAACACCCATTGAGATCAATATGCAATGCAATACATAAAATCATTGTGACTATAAATTTATTTATTTTACCGGATTTTTCAGATTCTATTGAAGGTTTTATTCGTATGATGTCGTCTCCGAGGCTGATTTTAAACCGAACGCTAACGGTGCAGGTATAAATAAATATATGTACAGGTCAATTTAGATGTAAATTCTTATAAAAGATTAGGGGGAGTTGATGAGTGAGTACATGAAATATATCTTTTTAAAAAAATGTACTGGTTTTGCCTTTAAATCACTCAACGAGAAGAACTTTACTGAAGTCATCACTATTTATGTTCTGTATGTGTGAAAAAGACTTACGTTAAATGTCACATATTGAGCCATTATACAAACACAAGTTCAGTGTCTCTATCTCTCTCTCTCTCTCTCTCTCTCATACATACACACACACACACACACTTCCTGTCTATCCTGTCATCGTGTTGCGTTTTAGGGTGTAAGAACGCCGGGTTTGACTTTCCTTTTCCTTTTTCTTTCCCGATGTTGAAAAGGGTAGAGGTACTGCTTTCTGATCTTTGTGAAATATTGAAATATATTGAAAGTATATCAAAAGCACAATGTTTAATTAATGTCTTTAGAACCGAGGAGAACCCTTTCGTCTCCTCTCACACATAAATGTGCTGTACATAAATGCATGTTTTTTTTCTTTCTTTTTTTTTTTTCTGTGATACCGTGGTTTTTGTACAGAAACAGACTAATAAAGATTACATTTGGCTTGAAAAAAAATGGATGTCTTAATGACAGCAATAACAATGATGAGATGGTTTATTTTTATAGCAGCGTTTAACAGAGCCATTAAAATTAAAAGGGCGGACATAAAAACATTAAAATACAAAGAGAACAAAATAAAAATGCAATAAAAAACCAAGATAACTAATTAAATGCAATTTAATATAATAATTTAGAGGTTTTTTTAGAGACTTAGAAGCTGTCTGGTTTTTAGTTAGAGAATTCCAGGTCGTGTTGCCATAGTAACTAAAATCTCAGACAAAAAGATGTTAAAAGAAAAAGAAAGAAAAAAATGAAAAAGTAACCGAAAGGTAAAACAAAGTGAGACCTTAAAAAAAGGTGTATTAAAATACAAAAAGTAAACATAAGACAGGAAATCAAACAAATGAATAAGCAGTATTAATAAAATTATTATTATTATTATTATTATTTAAGAGCTCACAGGATTTTAGTGAGAGGGACCAGATTTTTGATGAGTAACAAAACCATTTTTTTCAGTTTAAATGTGAAATCTTTAACAGCCCTGTTCACACACACACACACACACAGACACACTCTTTTCCTCTTTTATAAAAGCCAGTGTGTTTTACGGAGATAAAAAACAGTCTCTCTTTTTGCCGTGCCTCTCAGCATGGGGCTCGGATTCTCTCCACGCATTTCACAGAGCTTCATCCTTCCAAGGTTTTGACCTTTTGCTCTGGATCGCTTGCCAGAACCCCTCCGTTGATGGGACGTCGTTTTAAAGTCGGATCCAAATCGCACTTTTTAGCCTTTATAGATCACAATCAATAACCTCTCGCTCAGGCTGTGACACACTCACGTCAACAAAAGCAAGGAGAAAATGGATGAAAAAAAGTTACAGCTTTATTTCTGACTGTTACAATGCGCTGACACTGGAGACTCCTTCTGTTAACATTTCCTGAGCAAAAACTTCACCATATCAAATATTACATGCGTTTTTTAAGATGTCACAATCTTTAATTTTAATTTTTATTTTAACTAGTGAAACAAAAAGCTAGCGCACAACGAATGAACAAAAGAGAAGCCACAACAAGTACAGTTTGTATACGTAAGTTCAGCAGCTTAGCATAGCAATACTGATACAAGTTTAGCTAGCTAGCATAGGTTAATAAACATAACCTTTATTGTAGTTTTATAATGAGAAATATTAGCTAATATGTTTTTTTCTTTTTCATTTTTGAATTTCGCCTGTTTTAGTTAGCAAGAACATTTTTTTTATTTCTTGTTATCAGAAACATAACATTTTGAGTAATTGTATCCCCATCACTATTCTATCATCCTTATCGCTTTACTAACAGTTGTTTAACTGACCAGAACACTATCTGACACTGACATTTAATCATACAAAACATTTAAAAGCAGAATTTCAGTGAATTTCAGAGGCAGTTAGTAAAATAATGTTCAGAAATGTAAAAATTTGAATTGTTTGATTTAGGTATAGTGTTCACACTTGTAGACTATTAATTTAAGGCCGTTTTTAGAAATATATATGATCCAATCCAACCACTGCAATGTTTTATATACCGTTATTCTGATTTTATTACTCCTTTCACTCTAACTTTCCACAAAATGTCATCTTAGGAAGTAAAAACATCTTGAATATAGTCAAATCTATCTAGTATTTCCTTTTATAAGATTACTATAAACCAGATATAAACTTATCGAACCTATTTCTAGTAATTAAAAATTTTTTTTTTTTTAAAAGCGCTTAAAATTCGCAAAATGATTTGCCAATAGAGCAAGACTATTTAATGCTTGAAATAGGTTTAATAATGTTATATTTGTTTTATTGCAATCTTATAACAGGAAAACATACTAGATAAATTTGACTATATTTAAGATATTTCCACTTGCTAAGATGTCATTTTTTTTTTGTAGTGAACATGGCTGACAGGGATGGATGCAGCAAGTCTTGTCTAAATTTTCTACACAAACAAACATCTAGTTGGATTAAAAAAATATCAGTCAATAGCAAACATTATTAGCTTTATATTTAAAAAAAAAACAACATATAACTTCAATGAGCTAAGCTGCCTAATTATTGTATTTGTTAAAATTATTTAAAAAGTAGTAATTTTCTATGATTTTGGACATCAAAGTTAAAAAAAAAAAGTTCTTAGACACATTACAAGAACATTTTACTTTACAACACTCCATTTTACTTTACCTAACTGTTTAATACAAGTGATTTGTAGAAAAAGTCATTCAAATTTGCAAGTCATTTGTGGCACGTACTAAAACCATCTACAAATCTTAGAATAATTTATGAATTAAAGGGTAAATAAACACACTGTTGAATAGTAGTTGACGTGAGTCGATAAAATTTTATAGTACATTTTGGGGAAAAAAAAACATGAAAACAAAGCAGTTCATGGTAGTTCTCACACATTAGGACCTTTCTGTACATGTGTGTAACCCTGAAAGTGTGTGTGTGTGTGTGTATACACGTGTGCACGCGAGCAGTTCATTTGAACTATAAAGCATCCACTAACACTTTGATGCTGTTAGATATCAGAGGTCGTATCAGACGTACAGGAAGCCTGTGTGTTATCTGCCGAGTGTGTGGGAGTGTATCAGAGCCTTGCGTATCTCCCATCCCACACACATGGACACAGACACACACACACACACACAGCCAAAGAACACACACAGACACTAAGCACGCAGGTCGTGCGCTATCAGCTATCCTCAAATGTTAAGCAAATGCCTGGAAAAAAAAAGTGTTCAAAGATGTTTCTATTCATTACTGTTCTGATGTATTGAACACATGCACATCATCATCTGAAATTTTCTGAAAATGGTTTCCATCATACTTTATCTCATTATGTTGACTTTGAAATGAATTGGAGGAATGTTCTCTCTGATTGAACCTGATTAATGATCTACTAAAACGAAGAAGATGTCTGAAATGATCTATTTTCCCAATCTTGGTGTTAATCTTGGCATGAACAGGTCCTGTCAGTGACTTGTTACCTTATTGTGTTCACCTGTTTCGTGTTAGCCCTTCATTACTTTGTCTGCATATATCCTGTTTTTTCTCTGTCTTGTTGCAAAGTCTTAAATTGTTAGTGGGCATGTCTGAGGCTTTGATTTCCATGGTCTAGTTTCCCTTTTGTTTTGCTTATTTAGTTTAGTACGGATGATCTGTGTTTTGACGTTACCTGTCCTGATAGCTCGCCTGATCGCTTTCAAGGATTTGCACACTCGGCCGTGATGAAACACTGATGTGGGATGTTTTCACACTTAGCATTCATAGCATTTGGGATTTCTCTTTCCTACATTGTATCACACCTAGGGGAAAAAAGCAATCACAGAAAGTCATTCGGCTATTTAAAATCCCTTAAACAACAAGATCTGAACCCCGTCACTCCCTACACTGTAAAAAAAAAAAGACTCTGTAATTTTACAGCGCTTATTATAGAGTCTAAAACGTTATGTTTACAGGAGTAGATATTGATAAAAATAAATTACTGTAAAAAATGGCCATGTACAGCTTAAATAAATCTGAATGGCTTAATAATAACGAAAGAATCTGATAATCATTTCTGTGTACATAAGAACAAACACAAGAAATCAACTTAAGAAGCTGTGAAAAATAACAATAAGGCTAACAGGCACAGAATCTCAGGTTCTCAACCCTAAAAAAAGGAAAACAACTTATGGGTTATTGTCACCTTACAGCGATGAACTCAGTTTCCCAGGATGCATCACAGCCTCACAAAATGGCCCCCTTGAACTCACATTTTCCCACAGCCAGCGCCATTCCCTTGTTACTTCTATTATTCACACCTGTGTTTCGTTTCATCTCGATTAGTCTTGTTATTTAAGGCTCTGTTGTTTGTATCTCTTGTTGGTTTTGTGCCTTATGCTTCAAGTCTGTTGTTTTTTTGTGGTTTGGATTCTTGCCCTTCTAATGACCTTGATTTTGGATTTATTTGGAAATGTTTACCTGTTTATTAAATATCACCTGTACCTGTACTGCTGCCGTTCTGACAGTTTAAATTAATCTGACTAGCTAGCAAACACTAACCACCTAGCTAGCATTTTGTGCTAAAATGATTTAATGCTTTTTTTTTTAAATGATAAATTAATAATGGAATAAATTAATAATAGAAAAAATGAAAAATTAGCTGAACAAGTTTCTGTTTTGTTGCAGGTAAATGCTTTTAGTTGCTAGTTTTACTGTAAATTGAATGATATTGGCTGTTTTAGTGTAATCTTACAGTAGTGGTACAGTAGCTAATGAGTAAGGTCCTTTGGAAACATAATCTGCCAGTATAATAAATATTTCCCAGAATTGCAGGCAGGACCATGTTAAAAGTATTGGACTGATATAAACACAGGACTTTATTGTAGAAAATACAGAAATTCTTTACAGTGTATAATGCCATCATAGGAAGTTGGATCTAGACTAGCTTAAGTTCACGTACACGGGTGGAAATTAGAAGGTTGTGGTGCAGTCCTGAGCTCTCTGAACCTCCAAACCTCCACTCATTAGCTTAGCTAGATAATTAACAACAACAACAAAAAAAGTTAAAACTAAAACCCTAAGGGTTCTTTGGTTTGCAGCTACTGATGACTAGCCAAAGAAGCCGTGACGAACCCGGGCCTCAGTGTGTTGAAGAGCCTTTCCCACGGTTCAGCTTCTGTCTAACAGCGCCAAGAGTTTTGTCGCTTGCTACCGAGCCGTGGAGGAAGCGGAACAGCTCGAGCAGTGTGTTAAATGACGTCTGTTAATGGCTTTGCTGAATTCCGATTCAATAAGTGTTTCCGCAGTTAACATTTTATAAGGAACGGAAAAGAGTCTGAGAAGCAAAGCTGGTTCTAAAAAGGCTCCGTGGTGTGGGAGGTTTACGGCTGATTTAGCTAAAAACACAAACGGGAGAGTGTGAGTGTGGAAGATGCTGAAAACAAGCCATAGGAAATGTCCTTTAAGTGGGGAAAAACCCGTTTCTCAGAGTTTCACATGGTGGAAACTTCTCACACAAGATGGAAGTGAGGGAAAAGAGGGGAAGAAATGGTGCAAAGAAGCTGTGTACATTTATGACCTGAGATAATTAAAATTGCGAGAAAAAAAGATGTGACAGAGATGGACTGCATTTCATGCCGAAACTTATATTCTGAGCTGTAAATAAATAAAAAAAAAACAAAAATACCACTTGAGGACAATGTTAAACACTTTTATATGATGCTGTTAATTAATTAATCATTCCGTTGGAGGAGATGCATCTTAATCTGAGACGTTATCTCGAGGAGCGGATTTTTTATGGATAAAATTATGAATATACATTACCTTAAATTAAACTGCAAGAATGTGCAATCACGTCTTCTTTACAGAAGAGCACATCGACTTAACAAAAAGATTGTTTTTATTAATTTGCCGACTCAAAATCGTGAATTAAAAGTGTGATAAAATAGCTTATGTCCCACACACGCATTGCGATTTCATGACTTTGATTTAGTATCTTATGTCTTCATTAAATTGTGCGCACAAATGCAGAATAATAGTATGTGCTGCATCAAGTGCTATTTTGTAAGCTGTAAATTAATGACAATGAAAACCATTTTGTTAAATTTTATGAGGATATGAAGTTCATATCAACATGCTCCTTCAAATATATTATCATTTCTATAGTAACACTTTACTCAGAGACTTGTGAGGAGATATTTATGTAACTTTTTTTTTGGAAGGAGTCTCCAGTGTCAGTGGTAAAGCTTTTACAAACATGGGAAAGTCTTCAGAGCAGGTGCTTTGTTCACTTTGGTGCTTTGTTATTTTGTCTTAGTAACTTTGAAAGAGAAAATATTTTTTAGGTTTATAGCCGCTGTAACATAAGTGATAGTTTTGCAGACTCACAACATAAAATGTAATTTTATGTCTTTAAAACATATGTTTTTAATAAATAAAAACTTTAATCATTGGCAAATTGTTGTAGAATAAGAGGAATTAAACACTTCAGACATGCTGTTATAGGAAAATAATCAACTTCATGGTGGTACCAATAATTTTCCTATAACAGCGCTACGTGTTTTATTCCTTTTACAATAATAATATGATCATTTCCGAAATCTAACTGGAAGTGTTGTGTGAACATTGCAAGAACGTAATTTCCACAATGCTAAGCCATTATGCCTTGAATGCATCATTGAACATTCTGAGAACGTTCTTTACTAACGGGGCAGAACGTATTTGCAACAGTCATAATAGTTAACCTAACTTTAGTTAGCTTTCTTGCAACCTTGGCTAGCTAGTTAAGATCAAGCAGTTAACATTAACACTAAGTGTAGTGTTTAATTAGCTAGCTATTACTTTATGAAATTTGTGATTGGTTGATAAAGTTGAACTTTTAGGAGGTGTATTAAGAAATGAGAATCAGTGAATGTTTAGCATGTACATATTACCATTTAAATAAAATATGTAGCATCACAACTAGATGGAAAGTAGGAAACATAAAACAGTATGTTAAGTAGATCAAAAATTTGTGTGTGTGTGTGTGTGTGTGTGTGTGTGTGTGTGTGGTGATGCTGAGGAGCTCACTGGGTCTGATGAGACTGATAACACCAGTGATGACAGGTGTTACTGAATCATATGATGGGAAATTCAACATGACTTCACAGCGCAGGTGAAAAACAGCAGCACCTGTCACAAAAACAGGACAATTTTAAGGGACTTTAAAAAAAATTAATTAAATAAGTGTAAATTTCACAATTTTAGATAATGAATTTAAAATTAAGTAATGCATTTGTATGTTGTAGCCAAATTTCCCTGTGATTTTTTTCCAAATATTATTTTTTTCTTTATTTGCTTTTTGATAATGTAAAGTAAGTAAATTAATAATATAATTGCATAAAATAAAAATAAATTAATGTATTTATTGGTCTTAAACAAAGAAATAAAAACATAGTACTTTAAAAAATCAAATTATAAAGTTCTGAGTTTAGTCAAGCATTAATTATTAATAAAAAAACTGATAAATATTTTAGTGATTTTAGTGATTTAATGCTTGACAGGATTATTTATTTATTTATTTATTTGAGCATGGCCTGCTTCCCATCATGGCTGTGCTAGCCTCAAATCACACCCTGTACTCCAGCACAATCTCTTCATCTTTCAGCATTCCCATCTCTCGACTACAATCTTTTCCATCACGCAAGAAATATTATCATTTCCTGTGAAAGGGACAGAAAAATGAATGCTGTTTGTGCAGTGCAAAGAAACGCTCCTTGTTTTGGGTTTTTGTCCATTTGGCTTTCGCAGCCAAAATCACGTCCTCAGCCGAAGACGAACGCAGCGCATGACACCTCCGCGAGGAACCTCGGCTCAAGAAAAAACATACAAAGAGCGCTCCTTCCACCTGTTTCCCTTTTTCATCAGTCTCCATTTTTCTGGGGGAGGCAGGATGTTTGGCTTGGCTGCGCCCTGCCCCATGACTTAATCCCTGGGTGCTATTGTTAAATTTTCGAGCAAAATAATGAAAACCAAATGCGGCACGGGATGCTGAGATCGGGTTTCAGGCCAGGGTTTCGACTGAGTTTTATTTCCAGTCGTTCAGGGCGACTCGTTCACTCAATGTTTCCCTTGTAATATTACGCCAAATGTGAGATCTTGACTTTGTCAAATCAAGCGAGTATCGATGGGAAAATTGTTTTTAATGAGTGCAGCCAGAGGCCTGAAGGAGCACCTCGAACCTGGAAGTGATAAAGCAGGACAGGAAATGGACAGAGAGAGAGAGAGCAACCATCTCAATAATGTCAGTCTCTTAAAGTATGATTCCCAAGATCTAGTAATTTGATTAGTTAATTTTTTTTTTCAAGATGCTAATCATGAGAATAGACAAAAGGGTAATTCCATGATTTGAGCTGCCATTTTGTGTTCCACTGCGATTACATTTACAAATATGTACATAAAATGTTTTACCTGTTAACATATGTGCATCTTTTATATAAATAACTTTAAAAAATCATATTTTTTGCATTAATGTGTGAATCCATTTAACATCTCATGCTTGAAACATTTTAGTTTATGAACAATGTACATTTTAGTTCCACAACATTCATTTAAATTACATGCACTGTTACCTGAACACATTTTTTTATAGATTAAAAGTAAATTATTAATTAAAAAACACTAAAATAATAATAATAGTAATAAAAATCATTAGAATTTCCTTAATGTTCACATGTCATTAGAATGCTAGTCAACTACATTTGTTTATTTTCTAATTCTATGGTTAATTAAAATCAGCCCTGCTGCTTAGTAAAGGGCAAAATGCAGCAAAGATCAATGAAGCAAAGTTTGTAAAAAAAAAAAAAAAAAAAGAGAGAAAGAGAGAGATTGGAGAGGGGTTAACGCAGATTTGAATTGTTTCAATATTGAAAAAACATGCAAAGTGTAATTTTTAAGAATTACAAGAGCTAAATTGTACTGCAATCCGGAAATCACCCAAAATAGTAATTTTCTAATTACACATGTATGAGATTAGAGGTACATCTTACTCAGACTGCACACAAACATCCAGCCAACTTCACAAATTTCACACAATTTATGTGTAAACAGTTTAGGAATGCATTTGGGAAGATTGTCATCAAAATTTTTTTATTAATCATAAATGTGTCTAGAAATGACAAATCAACCAAGCATGACGAACATGGAGCCAGTGCTACAGTAATGATTAATTAATAATAATAAATAATTAGTTTAAAATATTCTCTATAGTATAACCTTTATTTATTTATTTTACTTTTTGGACCCGATCACATGCAAAATTCATTTAAAAAAAAGTTCTGTTTTTTCATACATACCCTAATCATAACCTTTTACAGTTTTTTTTTGTTGTTAAATTGAACTTCTGCAAATTCTTACAAATTGAAAATGTTTTTTTAAATTGGTGAATTTGAAACTATGATGTCTTGTTAAAGATTATTTATGAAAAGGAGTTCCAGAGATGGGGTCTTAATCTAAAAATGTTGGTCACTAGAGCTTTGTAGTTTTGATGGTAAGATAAGCCAGTAGAGGAGAATGAAAGAGAATAAGAAAAGAGCCAGATCGGATAACAGCAGTCACGTCCAAACAAACAGGTTTTAAATCATCCAACCAGGGACTGTCCTACTAACACATCTGGCTAATTTGCAAAAGTTCTCCCAAGCTGCTCATGTTTGGAACTTTTCAAGGTCTGTTGTGTTTTCTCTTGCAGAGCAAAGTCACGCCGGACGAAGCGCAGGACGCTTTGGGAAGTTTTTCCGGTCGAAAACCAGAACAGAGACTTTGCCTACCGAATGAGCAAAGACCTGATGAGAATCTCCCAGGTTTGAATCAGAGCTAATAAATCAATGCGAAGCCCGGGTGTGTTCACACACCGCCTCCCTTAGCTCTTTGCTAAACGAATGGAATCCGTATTGCCTAATGAGCAGGAGGAAATGGAGGGGAAAGGAGATGAGGGAAGGACGTTAAGAAGTACCTAATACGTCTGATGGAACGAGCAGACATGAGCTCCAGCCACCTGCCAAAAGAGAGCAACAGCAGCCAAGTCAGGGATTTGGCCCGAGCCCTGGCAGAGGAAGAGACGTCCATGTTCTCTGGCAGATTTACAGCACGGCAGGAGACACAATGAAGCATCCACAGCACCCAAAGACATGTTAAGGATAAGTCAAAGAGCAGATCGTGAAGACAGGGCTTTCAGTGGCTCTAGGCTTTGGCATAAGTCAGATGTACTTCAGCTAGCATCAGGTGATGATGAGAAACAATGAGGAGCCATCAGCACCTAGGCTGTGAAATAGATTATGGTTACATATGGTTTAAGCCACTTAAAACTTCTACAATTTCATATTATTGTTTAGGCTAAAAGAATTCAAGCAAGATGTATATTAGAACAAACCAAACAGCTAAAGCTAAGACCTAAAAATTTAGAATAATACAAATGTACCTGAGTCCTAAAGATGCTAAAGCTATCTGCTTCTGATGCTGGGTTAGATCCCTGGATATTACACAAATAAAATAAACATTATAAATATTTATCCTTTAACCCTTGTTGGTCCACGCAGTCATCATGGCAAAGGAACAGGCTAGAAATACCATAACTGACTATACAAAGCATATTTGAGTAAATGGTGGCAAATATCTGGGTTCATGAGCAGAAAGAAGGATTGGCATTCTTGTATTTACATACTTTTTCACAGATTTGTTAGCCAGCTATCTAACATAAACTAGATGTCTAAGACAAGATGTCTGAGAAAACACCAACTAGCCAGCTAACATGAGCTAACCTGAGAGGATTTCTGGGAGGACTAAAGTCTTATTCCTAAACTTTCACAATATTTACTGCTAAGCCATCTTGCTAGCATCAGCTAACCTGACAGGATTTCTGAGAGGACATTATAAACTTTCATAAACTTCACCAGTAATGTTAGCCATCTAGCTAACATGAGCTAACCTGACAGAATTTTCCAGAGAATTTTAAAGACTTATTTATAAATGTATTATTTAGCCAGCTAACTAACATGAGCTAACCTGACCGGATTTCTGAGAAGAATTTTTAGGTCATATTAATAAATGTTCATAATTTTCACTGGTAGCACTAGCCATCTAGCTAAAACAAGCTAACCTGAGAGAATTTCTTAGAAAATGTATACATTTTATTCATAAATCATAGTCTTTTGTGATAATGGTAGCTATCTAGCTAACACAAGCTAACCTGATAGGATTTCTTGGAGGATTTTAAGATTTATTTATGAACATTTATAGGTTTCACTGGTCTTATGTTGACAATTTTCACTGGTAATGCTAGGCATCTAGATAACATGAGCTAACCTGTGAGGATTTTTAGTTCATGTTCATAAATATTCATAATATTCACTGGTACTATTAGTCATGTTGCTAACATGAGATAACATGAGACAATTTCTAAATGGATTTATAGTTCATATTCACATAAATATTCATAAATAGCTGCTGCTATGAACTAGCATTACAGTAAGTAAACTAAAAGCACACACTTAGCTTAAATACACTGGTCATTTTAGACTAGAATTTGATAGCAGGCAAAAAATCCATTAAAATGCATGTGTTCCCTCTTAAAAATGAATGTTTGACACACTGCAACACATGTCTTTTGGGTTTTATGAATAAACTGTAAAATTTATGCATCTGCAGAAATGTTAGCTTGTGTGTATTGTAATGATATTGATCGGTCTGTGTGTATTAAATGTACTGTGAATGTGTCTGTGTGTGAATGTGTGCAGGAGTGATTGCACTGTGTATGTTTTCATGTTTATGCACAAGTGATTGGATTGAGACCATTTACATGTTGTAGAAATATGAGAAATGCCACTCAAGCATTCCAGAGCATCTCTAGAGGATGGGCAGCAATTATCTTCAGAGCATTTATATGGCATTGCTGTATAGCAAGCGGAAATGTCTTCACCGAGCTACACAGACAATAAAAATTGTAAATTACCTTCCGTATTCCGACCCTGTTATCATATATTCCAATGTCAAAGCCAGATAATCTGGAAAACAACCCAAGAACACCCTATGAAAAATGATAAATATCATGATATATTTCTTTTCTGTAAGAACATACAAAGAACATGGTGTATAGTTTTTTGCCTCCAAGACCTTTTCTCCCTCACAGAACTTATTCAGCACTGCGGCTTTTCCTTTGGGAGCATTCCTGCTTGATGAGAAATGTTTATACAGCAGCTGAACTCGAAAGCGCTCCTGTTAAGAAATGCAAGCAAACACACTGTTCACGCTTAACCTCATTCTCTAGTTAGCAATGTTCTCTCCCACTGAGCCAGGCCATCTCTTTAGATTCTATAGCAATCCAATTGTAACATTTATTTTAAAATGCACAATACAGTATATCTTATCTTTATCTCGTTTATAAAAATATTGATAGAAATGTCGCACCCAAAGCACTTCCCATGCTTGGAGATCCTCTTGATACGGTGTGTGTGTGTGTGTGTGTGTGTGCATAAGTGGCAATGTGAATACAAAATGGAAGGAATTGGACCACCACTAATCCCCCCCAAATTTGAAAATGTTTCCTGAACAGAACACAATCTTCTAAGGGAAAGTAAGGCCTTGAAGCAGGCCATTATTGAAGCCAAGTTTCTCCACCTGTATGCAGCCTGCTGAAGGACTTTTGAAACAAGAGACTGGAGGAGACTCAACTTTCAGAGCAGCCATATAAACATCCACCATCATTCAGCCCCAGCTTCATCAGTCCTATAAAAAACCCCTCCGGGAATGCAGAGAGTGAACAAGAGTTCCAGCCTGGCGAGGACTAATATTAAAACAACGAAGGCCCATAATTATCATAGAATTCCAAAGAAGCGTGGCCCTTAATTAGGCCACACAGGATCTTTCTTATAAAGTATGGATGTAATAAATAAGCCATTAGATGGGCACTAAAAGAGGAGGAAATAAAAGCAGCGGCAGGAGTGGGGCGAGAGAATGGCCCCAGCTCAAAGAATGATGAAGTGTGATGAGAAGGACTGAGGCCCAAGGGTGATGGAGTCCATCCTCATTCCTGCTCACTCCTCGCTGCTTTAACTCTTCTGTTACTGGCCATTTTTAAAACCCCTGGCACCCAATACACATTGTCCATAGCTATCTTGGACATTCTGAAAAAGGTGCATGAGAAGCATTCTTAGAGTTCCGATGGGGAGACGGTTTGGTTGTAAAAATGGTTGATAGGTGTGTAAATGAATAATCAAAGGCTGGAATCATGGTAGCAGCTGCACTACAGTCTTCAGAAATAAGCAGACAAAATTAACTACAGTACATGTTCGTTATCATAGAGAGGGTCATTAAACTGACCAGTGTAGAGGTAAGAGCTACCGGGACAACTCGAGGTCTATTGGAACAAAAAAAGTCCATGTCTCAATGTAGAACCCTATATTTTGTTTGAGGATGGTAAATTAAAGATCTTGGAGAGATAATAATTTGGTCAAATACATGCAGCAGTGTAGGGGTGATAGCATAATCAAGTTATTAAATAACTTGGGCATAAGTAGGAAGTGACACAACTTGGAAATTAAAATTTATTTTGGAGTTCATGTGAACGTTTGAAGTATCTTGACAAAATTTTCAAGATTCTCTCATGTTCACATGTTCTTCTGTATGCATCTGTGTTTCCTCTGGGTTATTTGGGTTCCCCTCCCCTCCCAAAAACATGCCAGTACTACTCATGGTGCCCTATAATGTAGTGGCATCCCATCCAAAATGTCTTCCCACCTCACACCCGGTGTTCCCGGGAAAGGCTCCAGATCCATTGCAGCCCTGACCAGGATAATGCGATTACTAAAGATGAATGAATGAATGAATGCTGCATCATGGAGGGCATCATCAGCTCTTCTGAATTGTTATTAAAAATAACTGGAATCTTTTTGCACAACAAAAATGAAAACTGGCTGCACAGAATAAAAACAACTATAAATAATACCACTATAAACTATCTGATCCCAAACTAAACTCAAATGTATCATTAAGAGTGTATAAAAGGTCTACTCTACAATATATTATGCATGCATGCAGTGAAAATTACTGAACAATAATAAGTAATTTTGACATCAACTAGTTCCTAAGTCTACAATCTGCCATCTATGGACTAACCAGTGTCTGCTGCAATAGCCTTATTAAGAGCTGCTTTGAAGTTTGAACAAAATCTCATAACTATGAAATGATCAAACTCCTCCTAAAGGAACCCTACAGTTTTATTGGCTTTACAAGTGTGAGCTTTACGAATGTCCGTTTCCCCACACCAACTATAAGAACAGCAAAGTTTAATTGTTAACCAAAGGAATCCAGAGGAGAACTTGACGATGATTATGGCAATAACTCTCACAGATACTAATTACAAATGGCTGTAAAATAATTCAAACCGCTCATGCTAATGAATACACAGGGGACCTATTGTTAAAATCCATTAACAACCTTCTATTTCTTCCTCTTTTGTTTCCATTTCTTCCCACCACACCAGTGTCATCTTACCAGGCCTAGCACAACAAATGAGACTTTTAAAGGTCATTATGCTGTCAACATTTCCATAGTAAATTATTAATTCTGAACGAATGAACTAATTAACTAACTTAAAATCATAACACACATGAAAAGGAAGAAGAGGAGAAATTAACCAATGGCAAGTAATTTAAAACTTTTGTTAATTAGATCCATTTGCAGTCCATTCAATCATTTGGGTTCTTTAGCCTTAATTTAAACCAGGGAGTGGTACAAGTGCTTGAAGCATTGTAGCAGTAACCAATGTACCAAATTCTTGGTAGTCTTTGTTATCCTTTGACTGTGTTTACTGAACACTTCAAGACCATCTTTGTCCATCCATCCGAGGGAAGAGCCCCTCCAAAGCAACTTTTTTGCCTCCACCAGCCTTGACCTGACAAATCCTAGATTCACATTGGTGATGGAACAAATACGCTGCTTAAACTGCTGGTGATGGAACAAATATGCTGCTTAAACTAAGGGTTGTGAGTTATTTCAGGCAAAGCTACCTTACTAGAGAAACATGTGTCCTAGTCTTTGCTTTTAATGTACAAGGAATGGTTACTTCATAACAAATTGCCAAGTGTACCAAAGTGCCCATCATTCCCGTAGTGGTTGCCCAAAGAACATTTCTGAACTATTCAGCTCTTTAACTCTACCTTTTATTGGTGGTCCATTCCCTCTAGATCTGGAAACTAAAATGCTAGTTTTTTTTCCCCCTGGGACAACCCTTGGTTTAGGCATCCTCTGGGAACTCTTGCAGGCCAAAACAAGAATCTGCTTATAGTTGTCCCTGCTTGGAGAGAGTATGACCCACATACACTATATGGCCAAAGTTTTGTGGACACCTGACCATCACACCCATATGTGGGCCTTCCCCAAACACAAAGCGAGGTTCATGAAGACAGGGTTTGCCAAGGCTGGAGTGGAAGAATTCAAGTTGCCTGCACAGAGTGGTCTGACCTCATCCCCACTGAACACCTTCGGGATGAATTGGAATGCCGAATGCTCCCTGGGCCTCTTCACTGACAATAGTACCTGACGTCACTGATGCTCTTGTGGCTGAATGAGCACAAATCTCCCACAGCCATGCTCCAAAATCTAGTGGAAAGCCTTCCTGGAAGAGTGGAGGTTACTATAACAGCAAAGTGGTACTAAATCTGGAGGGGCTGTTAAAAGAGCAAATATGAGTGTTATGGCCAGGTATCCACAAACTTTTGGCCATGTAGTGTATATCCTGGGCCAAAAGGGAGAGCCATGTTTGGTCAAGCTTGGTGTCTGTCAATCCCATATGTATCCACTTTCATCAGTGAGTAGTCTGAATTGCAGAATTGCTCACCTATCTTGGCAACTACAATCCAAGGGTGCAGATTGGTCATTGGTCAGTATAGAGGTAGGAGATACTGGGTCAACTGTGTCCATGTACTGGGGAAGGGGTGGCTCAGTCGATAAGGCTTTGGAATATTGATCAGAAGTGATGACTTGGTCGTTAAGGCTTTGGGCTCTTTGGAATGTTGTGAAATCTGAAGGTTTTGAGTTCAAATCCCTGCACTGCCAAGCTGGCACTGTTGGGTCCTTGAGCAAGACCCTTGACTTTCTTCTGTGCAGTTGTATCCTGAATCATAAATGTTAAATGTAAGAGCACCCAGCAAGACTAGGTATGGTCTGCCCAAAGACATGTAGCCAAGGTCTAGGCTCTGGAGCCATTCTTACTATAGAATTGGCACCACCCAATAAATATTGCTTCTAAAGAGCAGACCTTGCAGTCCGACTGTATGAAAAACAGTTCCAACAGGCCTAATTTGTTGTTTTCCTCTTACAGTAACACTGTCTAATTCTGTCTGCATGTTTCTGTTTTGCCATCCATTTAATGCTTGCTGCTGACTCCTGGGGATGCTAGACTCGACAGGGCAGGCAGCTTCTAATAAAAAGTATTTGACATTTTAATTGCATTTTTTCTCATCAAGCAGTAATCTGCAAGATGGGCTCGTTGTTTCTTTAGAGACCCATAAGGATGATGTTATGATCAGTAATTTCTTAGATAAACACTCCAAACCCACCCCTTCCCCCCATTGATCCATGTGGTATTGAATGGTTGGGGCAGGTTTGCTGCATCTGTTCCCTGGGCTCTACTGTTAAAGAGACGGTTGATTGGTACATCTTGTTTCTACACCTCCGGCAAACAGAGGGCCAACAATCTATTTGTTTTGAGACTGTCCACAAAGTGTACTGTCCAATTATTGAAATTATACCAACACTCATTAGACAATAATTTCTCTGAATCACTTGAGTAATGCTTATAAGGTAATGTGTGTACATATAAAGTGTAGAAACATTGTAAATACCTAGGTGCCGGTGTATATACACAATACAGCTAGGAAAGTTTTCATTTGTGTTATACTTCCAAGATCTATTATTTTAAACAAGGCCAAGGTGAAAGCGGTCAAAGAGACAATAACTCAGGGATGTTCGTATTTGTTCAAGTACTCTATAAGCTCATCATGCCTAATAAACCCATGTCACTCCATATCTAATATAAAGTGCTTTGAGTGTACATAATGCACTTAATGGATTATTTTGTCATGCTAATCTGTGATGTACACAAAGACAGCTTAGACATCTGCTCCGCTGTGTGGGAGTCGCGGCGGGCCGCTGAGATATCGGACTTTTGCTGCTTTCTCCCATAAGGACCATCAGGCCACAGGGCAACTAATAGCTTTCAATTATGAGTTTCACTAACAATGTTCTGAAATAAATACATTTAGCTGAACTCAGCAGAGAGGTAGTGTATGCTGACAGCTCATCTTCCAAGTGCAAACGAGAGAGTGTGTGAGGAAAGATCTTTTTTGAGATGTTACTCAGAGAACTTGACTATGGTGCTCAGGAATAGGCTTTTTTTTCTTACACAGGTTTTCGAAATATATTTGAAATACAAAATACTATTTCGTAAGTTAAATTTGAATGATCATAGAAAGAGTAGTACTAGTTGGTATAAAAAAATGCTTTCTGTATTTTCAGAGCACAAACGTTTTGTATTTTTCCAAATCCCTGATTGACTCGTCAAGGAGAAAATGGAGAGCTAGCAACATCTGGCTGCTTTTTATTTTTAATCACCCTTTTCACTAACTAGAAAGCTGGATGTTATCTAGCAGAAGAAAAATACTTAAAAGTAAAGAGACAGTACAAATGAGTGACGGTTCATAATTAACTGCCTACCACCAGTGTGATTTCTAGCTAGCGTTCAACTAGAATGCGAACATTACGTTTAAACCAATCAGCCATCTGATTGGTCAGAAGGTGTTGATTCATTTACTATGACAGATGCTCTGACAGTAGTGTAGCTGCAAATAACAGCTTTATATAAATGTGCTTGTCCTAATACTTTCTCTATAGTAAGAGCTAACAGGAAAATGTATACTAAGTCATATGGTGGAATATGGAAATTTTCTTTGAGGAGATTTTTATTGAATATTTTTGGAAGGAGTCTCCAGCGTCAGCATTTTGTAACAGTCGGAGGTAAAGCTGTAACTTTAGGTTTTCCAATATCTTCAGGATAGAGGAGTTTACACTTTGCTGTTTCTTAGTAACATGATATGTTATATTTTTTTGTCCTATTAACTTCAAAAGGGACCATTTGACCATTTTGTTTACATTTGTGATAATGAAGGAAAACCCAACACATTAAATATCTAGTTGGTATGAATGAAATTGGTCTTCTTGATTTTGTGTGTGCATGGTGTACATGATCCTGATCAGGATAAAGTGCAGTTTAATGAAAGATATATACACAGTCAGGAATGGAGAAACATGATCCTTTGCAAATCATGTTAAATGTTACCATTGTTAAAAATCACAAGGCAGACACCAAAGATTCCTCAGTTTGTAGTTCAAAGAGTTAACAAGCAAGTCACATGACATGTCTGAATTGATTCTCTGCAAGTTTCCCATCTGCTTCTCACCACCGTTTGTTTCCAAATACGCTAAAATGTCTCACATTACTCTCCTGCTTATCAACACTGCCTCATTTCATCTCACAGCTCACCTGAAATCCATCCAAGTGAATTCATCTCACTTATAATTGATCTCGCATATATTTCCTCAACATGTTCCTGCTCATTCCGCAGCGCTGCGCGGAAATACCATTCCTCTTTGTATTCCGACCGAAGCGTGGCCCCGAACTTCTCGTCTCGTGTTGCTGCAGCTGTGCGTTTTTGAGACGGAATCGGTTCTAAGTGATTTACCGCCTTTCAGGGGTCAAAGGTCAAACCGCTTTTTGAGGGACTCCCTGGCAGATTAAACACTGGGAAAACAGTCGTAATTGGAAAGTAGTTTGTCGAGATCCATATACAACATTTTCTCTCCTCTCATGAGCTCAGAAGAGTTCTGGATTTGAATGGCAGAAGAAATCCAAGATCTTTCAATTACCTTTTTTTCTTTTTGCTCCCCATATGTCTTCTCTAATATTTTTTCTTTTCCATTTAAATTGGATATGATCTCAGAGGAAATAGTTATCATTTTAATGACAGTCTCCATTCATTAAAACCCTCCCATTCTCCCTGAGTCTCTCTCAGGAGGCCCGCTGCTTGAGAGGAGGCCTCACACACACACACACACACACACACAGACTCTGTTCAATTACCTCACTTCTGGCCATGTCTCGTAGGGGTCCTCTGTGTGGCCCCTAAATCCTGTCCTTGGGAATTTTGCCTTGCTCCGCCTCTACGAAGAGGAGGCAATGGGAACTGATTCAAGGCCCTTCTTTGTGTGCTTCCTACACACTACACACACACTACACACACACTACACACACACACACTGCCTATGAATCTTGCGGTGTTACACATTATCGTAATTCCTTTTAATGAGAAAATAATTGTTCTTATCACTTTGCTAATCACAAACCCTTGATTCAATCAAGATGACGTAGTTTGCACAACATTAGGAAATTTTATTAGCCAAGTAATCCTCATGTAGAAGGAATGCGACTTGCCTCTCAATGACGTAAATGTTGGAAAAGTTTAGAATAAAAGAATAAAGAATGAAACTTTTAAATTATGTGCAAAACGTCCTACTTTCAGGATTAAAAACAGGATGAACGTATTATAATTTTTCATTTAACAAAGCAAAAAGTCTAATCGTTGATACAGTGAGGTTTTCTGGAAGGAGATTGATGTGTATTTAACATTTATGTAAGGAGTCTCCAGTGCCAGCGCTTTTTAAAAGTCAGAGTGAAAGCTACGTTTTTTTTATTGTCTTATTACGTGAGAGAATGATGTATAATAACAGGATTTAACTTGTTCCACGGATGTTCCACGACATTAAACGTAGCTAGAAACTTTTAATGGTGTGAAAACAATAGCATACTCTGATTTATTTATCGAAAAAATAAATTTAAATGACACCTTAAACAAATTGTGCAGTGTTTGTCCATGCATTGCAATGGTAAGGATTGTAATTATGTGCATATTTGACACTGTGTACACGACACACACCGAGTGTAGAATATTGAATGTTAAGAGTAATTGCCTGTAACTAAGACTAATTACCTAATTGACCAGGGATAATAATCAGTGCTACGTGTGTGTGTGTGTGTGTGTATGTGTAGCGATGCATCTCAGTGATAACAGTCACTTAATGTCTTAATGTCATCTTCCACTTTTTTCAAGACTACTTAAGGAAAGTTAAAGTGCAAAATAAATAAATAAATAAAATAGAATACAAGAACTGTTGTATTTTCTAATCCACCATGTTGTTGTGTTTTTTTTTCCGAACATGGTTAAAAAATGAAAATCTCATTAATAAGCCTTAATGAAAGACTTTCAAAGAGAATATAAGATTACATATCAAACACATAAGGCTGTAATGATGCATACACACACACACACACACACCAGAAAAAAATCTACTAATTTCCCTTTTGTTCCTCTAAATTTCCTCCAAACGCAGCGTTCATTAGGAGACATGAAAACACTGCTGCTGTGCAATTTGCATTTTAAGGAATGTTTGTGAATGTGTTCTTTTTGTAAATAAATCTGAGCGGTAGAGTCGCGTCTCACCTGCGGGCCAACAAAGAGCAAAAGGAGAGAAGAAACAACATTTGATCGGGGAATAATCGCACGTTTTGCCCCTACCACGTGTTTGCTATTTCGACTTCCTAAGCAATATGCACAGAGTAATTCACAGAGCGCATTAGGGAGTCGGAGCACACGGCGCCGTTGCAGAGTTCGCCTTTATTTCGCCGTGTAATTAGAACCCAAATGTTAATGAATTATGCTAATTCGTGACAATTAGCATATAATATTGGAGACAATCAACAATTAGCATATGCTATCGGAGGCAATCAAAAGGGCTGCGTTCCCTTATGGATTGCTGTATGTGGTGTATAGGAAGAGGGGGTTGGGGGCATTTTGGGGGGTAAATGGAAAACAGCTATTCTTTCATATATTTTCAGACGTTCTCTCTTCTTACTCTACCAACCCCTTCTCTTCCCTCTTCTTTCTTTCTTTCTTTCTTTCTATTTCACGTCTTCTCTTTTAGATTATGGTCAGCCTTCTGTCTTGCAAAGACTTGCAAAATGTGATATCAATGGGTGGATGTCAGCCAAAAAGACAAAAAAAAAATTAATAAATGTAAAAATAATAAGTACGCTTAGGTCAGAGAGAAAGTTGTGTTTGTGTAATTGTGTTTTATTTTTGGCTGCCAGTACCAGAGGAAAGAGAGGGGTCCAAGAACGAGTAATGGTAATGAACCAGGAAAGGTTCTTTAGTGATGCTGTAGACGAACTATTTTTGGTTACATAAAGAACCATTTTCAGTCTATAATTCTTTGATTTTTTTTTTTTTTTGCTGCCACAATAAAATGAATCATTTTCCACCACAAAGATGCTTCTACATAATAGTAACATTTATGGTGGGATTTTTTTCTGTAGCTCCTTGCAAAATCAAAAAAAAAAAAAAAAAAGAAAGAAAAAACTAGATATAGATCAGTCGAAAGGTACAGAGCCCCTAAAGGGACCTTTGCAAAAAAGTATATATGGAAATACATGGAAAATTGTCTCATGCACCCTTGAAAATTTGCAGTTTTCACAAGATTTTTTACTTAAAGAAAACGAGAACGTTGTAGGTGGTGTGCATGTGATAGTGGTGAGCACTTTCAGAAAAAAATCTTGTGAATAGACAAATTTTTACGTGCACACAAAATAATTTTCCGTCCTAACAAGATTTTTTTTTTTTTTTTTTTTTTTTTTTTTTTTTTTTTTTTTTTGTTTTTTTTTTTTTTTTTTTTTAAAGGGTTTTTAAAAAAGTTTTTTTAGAAAAAAAAAAAAAAAAAAAAAAATTGTTCTCCCATGGCATCACTCTAAAGAACCTTTAATTTTTAATAGTGTCCATGGTACTTCCAAAATTTTGTCAGATATACGAGTTGGTTTTCACTGTAGCAGTTTACAGCAGTTTAACTTTACGGAAAAAGAAACCCTTTTTTCCCCATCCATATTCCAACAAATCTCTTTTGCTGGATATTTATATCCATTTTCCAATCTCTGACTGCCCGTATTCTGTCACTTACTATACCTAGGAAAAAATAATCATATCTGTTTAATGCAAACCAAAGACAGAGGAGTCCAAGAATCCTACAATGTTCCAGTAACATTCACATGCTGATTGTCCTCAGATACAGTACATGATGTTCATGCTAGCTCTTAAAATAATGCCACATCATTGGCGCACACCAAAGCCTCAATCACGCCATTTCTTCACAACCACGCCATTATTCGTATAAGCAGCACTCGTTCTTTCCTCTTTTAGCCCTGGTTAGTCAGGTATGTTAACTCGCATCAATGTTAGCCACATTCCTGAAACCCGCACCACTTTTTTTCCCCAATCACCCCATCATTTATGTTAACGCTGTGTTTTGTTTTCTCTGGTTAGACAGGTACATTGGTGGAAAAGGCAGAGTTCAACTCCCACTCCATGTGCAGCGGCGCCCCCCGGCTGCTGAGGCTGGAGGTTAGCGTGGCTATAGCCGGGTCGCCCATTTGGAACTTATTAAATCGGTGGGGCAGAGGGGGGGAAACCTGGTTCGCCGGGGGTCCCCAGGGGCCTCACGCTGCCTGAGCTCATTTGCAGAGTGTCCTTTCCCACTGACAGCCCTCTAATTCGCAATTTGAATTTAGGTCACATTGATCTGGGCCTGCGTCCAAAGCCAAGGCTCCCCACGGAAACCTCCACACACAAGCGGGCCTGTTCCTTCCTCCTCCACCGTCTCACAACGTGAGGGAGAAGGGTTTCGCTCGCAGCGGGTGTCAAAGCCCTGTCGTTCGCTCTCCGGATGACCAGAGGGAGGCCAGGTTGGAGGGAAAGGATGGATGGAAGGAGAAAGGGGAGATTGTGTGGTAATGGTGTGTGTTGAAATAACAGCGAGCCGTCGAGAGCGCCTGTGGCCTCTGAACGCCTCCAGATGTTAAGCAGGTCTCCGCCTGGGAGGCTCACACACACGGGGACATGTGTTAGCAGATAAATCTGACATCATCCATAAAGAATACGGCTTTGTCATGCTCGGCTTGGCAAAGCTATAGGAATGTGGTTAATGTACGGCTCGCATCTTTGACGTCCGGCTTGCAAGGTGCAGTTTCAGGGAGGATTTGAGGAAAATAGTCCATCATGCTCAGAAAGAAGAAGAAAAAAAAACTCAGGCCAAAGCTTGGAGGAAACCCAATGAAAACTAATAACGGATTGGAACGCTTTAGCGTCCACCTAGCACAAATCATAGATCGGGTTCAAGCCAAGGAATTCTCAAAGCCGGTGCTGAATAATCCACGTTTACTCTATATCTTGGTGTCCTCTCTCCTAACAACTTTCCCAGTGATCCGCTCGGATTTTTATTCAAAGAATTCCGCAGAGGCACTGACCCTCACGTCCCGCTAGATCTCGTTCAATCACACGGATCTAAAAGAAACAAATAAAGAGGCTCCGGTAAGAAACCCAGGAGCAGCTGCATCCCGGCAAGTGCTCCTGCGAGACCAAATTAAGCCGCCGCAACGTATATCTAATACTCCGGGCCACTAATGATGCCGGCGAAAAGAGCAAAACGTGTAGGCGCGCCTTAAAAATTACACGGGCCATTACGGCAAATTGAAGGCAAGATTTATCTGCTGCCAAACGAAAGGGCATAATTTGCTTTACCTGGTAATCACAGGAGTGGCATAATTAAACGTGAAACCGAGGAGAGACGGTGAAGAGGGAGTCGAGCGCAGCTTCTCCTGAGACGCTGGTGACCTGATAATGATACGCTGTGTTTACAGAAGTTAAGAGGGAAACAAATTGTGTTACAGCAAACACTTTTCTGAAATCAGTTGAAGGATGTTGATTTTGTCATTAGGTCAGTAGGATGGCTAATAAGCGCCAATTCAGCGGTTATATTTTTGGTTTTGCGTTGGCGCTTCATGTTTTAACTAGCGCCACACACTCTGAACTAGAGGTGTGTATGACTGTTTTTTTAATCCCACTCAAGTCCACTCCCACTGACCAATCCCGACCAATCCCGACCAATCCCGAAGTTATGATTTTTGCCTGCCTGCGATATGTTCTAACAAACTTAGTTCACAGCAAAAATTGATAACTTTGCAAGTAAAAAATCTCAAATATAGTCATAATCAAGTAATATTTCTCTTTAGAAGATTTTTAAAAGATGTTTTTAAAACAAATATAAGATTACTAAGCCTATTTCTGGACATATTTACTAATTTCAAGCTTGAAATGGTCATTCTGCCAATATTATCTGCCAATAGAATAAAATAATAGTATTTTGAAATTGGTCAATATGTCAATATGTCTAGCAATAGGATTAATGGTCTTATATTTGTTATAGAATAATCTCATTAGGGGAAATAGATAACTTTTCCTTTATTATTGCTACAATATAATCATTTGCAGTGTATTTACCAAAATATAAAAAATGAGCATTTTAAAGCCCCTGAACAAGGATGAAGCAGTTACTGAAGATGAATGAATGAATGAATGAATGTAAAAAACACCTGAACATCTTTACATCCGTTTTTGAATTTGAATAAATGTTTGTCTGTCTATTTGTCTTTAAACATCGCTTTTGTCTAACATGAAGCTCTATCTGGACACGATGAGCTACCTTCAGCTAAATAATTTACATAAACGCATATGATTGGATAAACTGAAAGTGAGGAGCTGCTACAGAAGATGAATTGGGTTACTGAACAACGGGCCGTTTTTTTGTTTGTTTGTTTTTTTCAAACGTACTTCGGGTCCATGTTTCGCCATTTAACGACCCCTGCTAAAGACAATATAAGTATTACATTGAACCATACAATGATCAAATTTCCCATTGTGATCAATAAAGTCTATCTATCTATCTATCTATCCTACTAGAACAGGGATTGCTAGGGCTCGCAACTTCATGTGGAGTCATTTGAGAGAACAATCTCCTCTGTCGTTTTATTCATATAGTTTACAAACGAATATTATGAATATCGCTCAAACTATGAAGATTGATTTTATATGTCAAGACGGAAATTTACAGTTTTGTAAAAAAAAACATTCCTGGCCAAAAAGTTTGGGAACTCCAGTATTAGAGTAAAACGTTTGTTTTTTTCCCCCATCTTATACTATATTGTGCCAAACTCTAGAGCCATATTTTGACGGGATTAGATTTACACTGAGACCTGGGAATTCTACCATTTCCAGGTCTTCCTCCGATTTTATTTCCGTCTGGATCGACCATGTCTGTATTTCTTTCCATTATCCCCTGAGAAAATGCAGTCATCTGACCATTTTAATCTTGAAGATTGACAGGTCAGTGATTTTACAGACAGATGCTGCATGTTGCATTGGGGGAAATTTTTTTGACCACTGCTATTTGGCGTGTTTATTCGTCTAGCAAACGAAATCATATTAAATTCACATGTAACTAACCACATGATTATTAGAGACTGTGTTTTTATTTGTAGGTTTTTAGTCATACTGCGTTCCACCTTCACACACACAATTGATTTATTTTCACATACAGTATTATCACATCTTGAAATGCACCTCTGCATGTTTTTCTACATGTAATATGACTTAATACTGTATATACTATGATTACATGTGAAATGTTTGGGGTTTTTGTTTACTATAAAGACGGCTCCAAAAAAGAAAAAAAAGGCACTAGAGGAAACATGTGCATCCTAATAGATTTTTTCACCGGTGTCTTTTCAAGATCATTAACTTTATTACATCGGACACTCCTGTTGCAAAAACAATCCAGTGCAATCGTTTGCGACTGAAACTCCCCAGCGCTGATGCAAATCCTCCTCCTCCTCCTCCTCCTCCTCATCTTCCCTGCCTAGCAATTACCGCTGAGCCACAGATGCACACTTCCTAGTGCGCAAAGTAGATGCAGCAAATAATGTGATTACTCAGTCATTACATATTGAAGTGCATTCATTACGGGCAAAGACCAAAATCTGGGCGATCCTCGACAATGCCCCTGCAAAGTGCCCAAGATGTAATAGGTTGTCGAGAACATAATGGTCATAATTTCACGTCGGCGGTTCGAGGCGCTCTCGCTCGATCCACAGAGGAGATGCAAATGCGTGCAATTAATCCGTTATGCAAACGGAATTTTAATGACAGGATGGTGAAGCCTTTCATTAAAACAAACCCCACAAAAAAATGTTTATTTTTGTACCAGCATGTGACGGGTCCCTGGTGGAGGTGTGCTAACTGAAGGATTGTGGGTAGGCAGGTGAGCCACCTGCAGAGAAGAAAACTTACAAGCAGGAAGAAAAAAACACAAACGATGTTTTTTAAAAACCGTGTTAATATGGCGACGCCATTAACAAAGTCATAATCATGATCCAGGACATTATAATGCTATCACACGGTAGAAGAGCGAAGCAGAGCGCGATAGGCGAAGCACCCTCCTGAGGCACACTACGACCTGAGGAAGATGTAGAAAATCTGTTGATGCGTTCTTGCCAAATTTGGCTAATTAATTTTTAAAAAAACCCAAAAAAACAAGGATTATCTTTGAGCAGCTAGCACCTATAGGCGAAAATCCATAATCTATCCATCAGAAATGGCTTTATACCAGTAAACAGTGTGTGATGACTGTTTAACAGCGTTTATTATCTGATGCTTGATCTGCATTCAGATACGCCCAACAGAAGGACCAATTTCATTCAGCGATTTGCCGCAATATGTTAATGCCCGAAGAAAAGCAGGAATTAATCCCTAAATGTATTCAATCAGACGAAATGAAATAACATATATTTGAAAGTGTAATTTTTAACGCACGTTATTATTATTCCGGCGCTCGGTAATTGAAACCGCGATCCGGGGCCCCTTGTATTAAATTAAAGCGCGGAGAAAACTGTACCCAGGCTTCGCCAAGCTCGAGCGACTCCTCGCATCAAGATGGATTTTAATTATTCCTGTAGCCCATATAATATTAATCATCTGTATTGATTTCTGAACTCCCCGGCTGCTTGTGGATATGTAAATGGCGCCAGGGCAATATCGGGGTTCATTTGCATGGGAGCCCATTATTATTTTATAAGTAAATTTTAATGTGGACTCAATTAAAACCCAGTGAGTGGAACAGTGGAATTGGCCCAAGGTACAGACTCATATCATACAGACACTGAACCGGGATATATCAATTAGGATCTGGGAGACTTTGTCTCTTCTCTCTCTCTGTGTGTGTGTGTGTGTGTGTGTGTGTTTGATTTGCATCCAGAAGTTGCATCAAAATTATTTCCATTTGCAACGTTCAGATTTAGGCAATTGCATTGCATTTCCTCCAATGCAATGTTTTTAGTAATAAACTGATACTGATCTAACTAATACTGTTTGTGTGTGTGTGTGTGTGTGTGTGTGTGTTTGAGGTTAATAATATTATCCTGTAAATAATGGATTTCAACCACAGCACCGTGATATTTGTAAGCTTCGATCCTGATTGGTCAGAAGATGTTGATTAATTTTATATAACAGCAGTTGTTACAGCTTTCGTCGTTTCTATAGTAACGTACGGATACAATAGATGCTACACATAAATACAGTTAAAAAACTTCTGTAGTCGTCGATATGGTGGAGTTTGTTTTCCGTAAGAAGATGTTTATTTAACGTTAATGGAAGGAGTCTCCAGTGTCAGAGCTTTGTAACAGTTGCAGTTTTCCGACATGGGAAAGTCTTCAGGACAGGAGTTTGCAGTATGTCATGGTTTTTTTTTTTCCCGAAAAACAGGTACTAAGTTTTATTGTAGACGTTCCACAACATTAAATGTAACTCTAAATGGATAAAAAATACAACAGGTCAATCTTAAATTATCATTGGCAGCTTGCTTGAGGTATAAGAGAAAGAAAACACATAGGAATGTGCTGTTAAAGGAAAATAATCAACTTTATAACTTTATAGAGTAACTTTGCTTCTTCATACCACCCCGTCGCTGATTATTTTCCTCTAACACCACACCTCCAAAGTGCTTTACTCTGTACATTATTTAAGACTCCAAGTACTGTTTTTCAACCTGTACTTTTTTCTTCCACTCCATTCTCTTCACTACTTCCTGCAGCATGTCGATAGTCATTACTCTCAAGTGGAAGAAACCTGGAGGGTGTAAAATATGTGAAAGAATCACTACATGTTGCGGGATAGCCTAAATCCTGATCGGCTTCAAGTATAACTGAAAACACTGCTGCAGAAACACACACACACACATAAATGCTGGTCCTTTACATACTGTATGTACAGTATATTTAAAAGCTTTATCATTAGTAAACTACAGTACCTTTATTTATGTAATATTTTACATATCTCATATCTCTACTTTCACTTGAGTATTGGATTTAGATCATTTCTTCATTACTGCCTAAAAAAGTGTCATTTAGGGATTTTTGTTAAATTTTCACTTTTCAGTATGTGAATGTTTGTGTTGTTGTATACCTGTCATTTTTTTTTTATTTGTGTCATGAATGAGTAACATAAAATTAGTAATCCTGTAAGATACTAGCATGCATAAAAATAGGAGAGGAATTATTTATTTTTTGAATAATTCATTTATTTAATAAATTTTGAATTTTTCAATTTGTCCAATACATAGAAAAAAATCTTTAAAAAAGTTTTTAAAGTGTTTATCTACTACAGTTTAGACTTCTGGACACTGCCCCATTTTAAATTTGATAAACGACATAACTGGATTAAGGTGTGAGTGAACATTTTAACCTGGAAGTAAGACTATCCATCAGAAATACAGCACAAATCAAATCACTATTTTAAAAGTATTCCATTATGCTAAAAAAAAATCAATAAGAACTTGTAATCTTTTACATTTTTAATTTCTTGACCTAAAACATTGGCTCGTTTTTGGCCTGAGAGAAACTGAGCTGCCTGATGGCTCTCGTGTTTTTGCAGTGAAAAAGAAAATAGCATAATGACTCCATCAGTGCTCTAATTTCTCTAATGAAATATCTCATTTCAGTGAACATTCCAGTGCTGGTGTCCTAAACACCTCTTTATCCTCAAACGCATTTATACACGACTAACACGATTCTCTAATGACACGAGAGTGACCTCTTAAAAACCTCTCAGGACATTAGCGAGCCTCTCAGCAGCACTGGGAAATGGCACTTAGTGAGAAACGCTGATCTCCTCACACACACACACACACACACAGCAGTGTGTCTCTGCTATTACAGTGCTAATTGTGCTCTGAAAGGAAAACAAATTAAGCGGTGGTCTTCAGACCGATCACTATCTGCAGGGTCAGCGTATGAACTGAGCTAGTTTTCTTCTCCCTTTGCCCTTTCTACTCTCTCTCTCTCTCTCACTGTCTTTTTTCTCTCTCTCACACACAGAGACTTGTTTCTGTCTGATAGTGCACTGGAATCTTCAAAGCACAGAAAAGGAAAACTATGATAACACACAAAGGGATGGACAGACACATGAAAGTGTCACCCCCCCCCCCATACAAACATATTCCCATGAGAGCGACAACATCTGGATAGAAAATGTGCATGGAAAAGTCAGTGATGTCATTGCTAACATTGACCAGGGCTTTTAGTGATCAAGGAGAATGTGATAAGGTCTTAGCAGACTTGAGGCGCCACACACCGACTTTCCACTGCAAAGTCACGTTGCGCTGATGCTGCACAGAAGAAAATCTTGAAAGGTACAATGGAAGTAGATTAATTAAACTGAACACATGTTCCCCAAAACACACCATCAAACACTGTAATACACACCAAGATTCACCATCAAACACACACAATCACAACTAGCACAAACATGTGTCACACTCCAATCTAATATTCAAGTGATGCTGAATACATTCTGATACAACTACATTCAACTTCATCAACTTCCTCCAATGCACACCAATAATCTCCAACAAACACCGACATTCTCTAAACCTCACACTAAACACCATTTCTCAAAGTACATTAATCAACATGAAACATTTTCCAATACACAGCAATAATCTCCAACAAACACCAACATTCTTCAACACCAAGCACCATTTTCCAACATGCACCAATAATCTCTACAGGGTCACTAGATCCCAGATCACCAGATCCCTATATCAACAGATCCCTGGCTCACTGAAGGGCAACATATTTGGATCACTAGGTCAATGGTTCATGAGGTCCTCAGACCACGAGATCCCTGTGGCTCTCAAGATCTGATAGGGTCAATAGATTATTAGAACACCAGATCCCTAGATCAAAGAATCATAGTGATCAGAAGGTCTCTGTAACACTACATCCCCAGATCACTACATCATTGGATCACTAGATTGCTAGCCGACTTGATTTCTAGATTACTGGATCAATGGTTCCCAGTAATGCCAGATTGCTGGATCCTTACATCACTCAACCCCAGATCACAAGATCAGAAGATCCTGGATCACTAGATTGCTAGAATGCTGGAACATTAGATTGATGGATCACAAGATCCTGAATAAGGACTAACATTCTTCAAACATGTCATTAAACACCATTTTTCCACATACACCAGCACTCTGCAACAAACACCAACATTTTTCTCCCACAAACAATAACAATATTCTACTACATTCCCCAACATTCCCCAACATACACCAACATTCTCCAACATACACCAACATTCTCCAACATACACCAACATTCCCCAACATACACCAACATTCTCCAACATACACCAACATTCCCCAACATACACCAACATTCTCCAACATACACCAACATTCTCCAACATACACCAACATTCCCCAACATACACCAACATTCTCCAACATACACCAACATTCTCCAACAAATTGATGGATCACAAGATCCTGAACAAGGACTAACATTCTTCAACATGTCATTAAACACCATTTATCCACACTAACACTCTCCAACAAACACCAACATTGTTCTCCAACATACAATAACAATATTCTACAACATTCTCCAACATACACCAAAATTCTTCAACATAAATCAACATTCTCCAACATAAATCAACATTCTCCAACATACACCAACATTCTCCAACATACACCAACATTCATTAACATACCCCTATCATTCTCATCAAACACCATCCTTTTCTAGCCAACAAGCTACCGTCTGGTAGGCGCTTTCGAAGCTTACAGTCACGGATGAACAGGTGGGGAATTGTTTTTATTTACAGGCCATCAGACTACTAAATACCTGCATCTCATTTTAAGCATGTTGTCACCTTCAGCACATTACTCACTTTACTTTTTCAGGACATTTACCACTGTGTCACTTTATTCTCTGCTGCTCTTTTTTGACTAAAAATACTCAGTGTTTTCCTCTGTTGCTATTTAAATAAATATTGCACCCAAACGCATTCCAATATTTTGTTGACTTTGTATTTATTGTATTACAGAGCCTCACCACAAGCATTTCAATGCACAATTATCTCTAGCATACTGTGCGTATGACAAATATAATGACTTTGACTTTGACCAGAATTTACCATTAAACACCAAAATTCTTCAATTCACACCAACACTCACCAACACATTCTCCAATACAAACAAAACAAGCATAACAATATTCACAATTAATCCAACATTCTCCAGCATTCACTATCAAACATTCTCCAACAAACATCATCTTCCTCCAACAAACACCATCAAATACCAATAACGTTTATCAAAAACCATCACTTCTTCACCAAACACGGACACAAACACCACTGTTTTCCAATACACACCAACATTTTCCATCGTCCATCAACACACCAAATACCAACAAACCGGCAACATTATCCAACTTCATAAAACATGTCACTTTTTAGACAAGCTGAATGAACCAATATAAATGGGGCGGAACGTTCTAGAAATTTCTTAACCATCACGCACAGGTATGATAAATCACTGCAATGTTTTTTTGATGGCCATCGTGGTCTAATACTGCTGAAGAAGAAGGTGCTTGGATGGTTTGATGGTTTCACTAATCATAACAAAGAACAGATTTATGATATTTCTCTTGGCTGTTATTGTGTAGACGCAGGAACACACTTCACATTCACATACACACACATGCAAAACAAACAATGCTGAGCCAGAGCGTAAAAAGCATGCACACATTTGTCAGCAGAGGAGTCCTATATCGCAGTTCCATGCGGAGATGTGGCCAGGCTGATATGATAGCCGAGTGATGTATGACTCCTCCAGCCAAGCCTTTGGGACCGTCTACTGCTGCAAATCCAAACTCAACCTCCTCTTGGCCTCCCTGATGACCCACAGTGCTGCTGGGCACGTTCCTCTGTGATCTCCAAGGACTATATACTCCCAACATAGCAGAAAAGAATCCATGGACCAGACCAAAATCTTTCTGAAATCCCAAACACTCAGGAGCTGATTGCACCAGCTGAAAGTTTGATCATACTAAGTCAAGGTTTAAAGCCAATCCTAAACCGTATGTTGAGAGGAGATGCTCAAGGAACATCATACCTAGTGAATTGTAGATTAGATCGTAAATTATGTCACAAGTGACGTATTTCACCATCACCAGCCAAAACACGATCAGACATAAACAGGAAGAACTACAAGTACCCAAGACACATGAATTAAACCATTCACATTTAAACCATAGATAATTTACAATAAAATGTTAACTCCAGTTTATCCATTTTTTGTATTTGTATGCATTTGTTCTTTTCTGCTTGGGCTCTCGTGCAACAAATGTAGGTTTTTAGTAACAAATCATAGCAATGAAAAATAACTAACACCTGCAAAAATCCACATTTGAATACACAGATCAACAGTATAATGGTATATTAATGGTTTATTAATGGTAAAAGTTTAAAATATTTTATGATGCATCTTGCCAATAATGCAATTTGATGACTTTGCACTACCCAAGGAAAGAGTCCTCTTTACTAAAAAAACTCCATTTGTAATCTTATAATCCCTCCCATTTGTGAGCTCTATTACAGAAGTTGTATTTCCCCATGGTGTCCTTTTACATTAAAACTAAGCTATGATGGAACTACACACATGATCCTAGACACTTCCCAAATCCCAAGAGGCCTAGGTTCAATTTCCAGTCAAGGTACAACTCGGTTTGGGGAAGTGGAACTCAGTGGTTCAGGCAGTGAACTACTGATCTAAAGGTTGTGCTTGGATATGCTTGGATAAGCACTCAAAAGCATGCATTTTATATATATGTATATATACTGTATATATACTGTATATACAGTGTGTGTGTGTGTGTGTATATAAATATATATATATATATATATATATATATATATATATATATATATATATACATACATATATAAACATGGCTTAATCACAATTTAAATACACTTAAGTTGTCATAAGTTGTTCCAAAATAATACATTTAGTATGTATTAAAGTATTAAAGTATGAGTGAAGTGTTAACATATTAAAAGTATGTATTTTTAATATTAATATTAAGGTACATTTAAATACTTGGGTTAACCCTTCGATGCTTTTTTTTTTTTTTTTTTTTTTTTTTTTAAACAAGGTTTCTTTGCAGCCATTGGCTGCAATTTGTGGAACTGGGTTAAAAGTAACAGTTTTGAGTTTTTACTAAAGAATTATACAACATACAAAATATGGTTAATTAATTTAGGTGAAATGATTGGACGGTTTGGATCGATGCATCAATTTAAAAGAGTGAATCATGGCAGCAATCATAAATTGATTACTATCTATTATAATTGATTGTAAATGGATTATTAGCAAAAAAAAAAAAAAAAAAAAAAAAAAAAAAAAAAAAAAAAAAAAAAAAAAAAAAAAAAAAAAAAAAAAAAAAGGACAACTGCTGTGTAAAAAATAATTCATATATTTAAACCAATGTGTAAATAGGCTAGTAAGGTGATTTGCCGTAACTCTGATACTTAAAATCCTTCTCTTTGTCATCATCACTCGCAAAAACGCTAAGCCTACCCCAGATTCTGAGCAAAGTTGCTCACATAATGATCAGAAGCTACTAAATTGAACTATATCGAATCGTTGCTTTATGAGTCAAAAACGGGAGAAGGAGATGTTTAAAGGCTTCGCACATTGTGAAAATTTTATGATTTTTGATGTATGTTAATGATTAGGTTTGATTTCAACTTACAGTAAATTGCAGTTACACTGCGCTGAGAGGCAGAAATGCTGCTTTCTAAAAGCTGTAGATTTTGTAGTTTTTGTTGAAGTTTTAAGTTATTTTTCTGAAACATGCACATAGGTCATTGTGAAAGGCACTTTACCTGTGCTTAAAATGCCTTTTACCTTTATTTTACATGCATAATTGTTAATGTAATGGCACCCCATTTGTAGAATCACCCATAAAGTGAAGCTCCTGGGTGGGATCGTGACTTGTGTGTTGCTGGAATTGTGATATTTTAGCTCAATAAAGCACTGTATGTTAATGGCTTCCAGATGGGTGAGTGCTGTTCACTGAGCCTGGACGCTGGGTGACATCCCCCCTACATTCGACTGGTTAAATATTGCAGGAGCAGGTTTTGGCACTAACGTTCTCCTCTTGGGCTTTGCGGCCATTACTCAATGCCTGTCAAAATTCATTCAGTCCGATCAGATGAGCCACCTTCGGCCTCTTTATGGCCGTGTTTAAAAGTTTAAAAACCTGAAGGTACAGTATAGTTTGGTTGGAATGGACTCTGAGATTCGGATCTCTTTTCTCCTAGCGATTGATGCTAATAAATTTGGCTATTTTATCTTTTTGATGCTACTGACAGATTGTTGATTCACAACCAGCACACCCTCAGTTTTGACTGATGACTAAAACATGCTTTTGGCATTCTCTCCTCCCCTTCCTATCAGCATACACACACACATACACACACATATACCTGGAATCATGTTATTTATCCTCCTTGAAGTTAGACACACACCAAAGGATTTTAGCCAGGATATTCGAGTCCCAGACATATTTCGTAAGATCGTAACAAAATCTCAGTGTACATCCATCACTGACATTTGGTTAATGTGAGATGGTCAGAGACTCTTGTGAGAATATCGAATTGGTTTGATAGCCATTGGTTTATATCCAGTATTTTTTCTTGGCTCCTTTGTAAATCGTAGTGCATGTGAATTGCTAGGATGGAAAAAGGTTGTTAAATGTGTGCAGTTTTCTGTTGAGGATAGGACGAGGGGTGGGGTTAGCACTTGTGGCTCGTTTATATGAAATTTGATGGAGTTCTTCTTGCTTATTGGAAAGCTGTGTTTTACTAATAGCAAGAACCATCAAGTGAAACCACCAATAATATATACTTTACTTTTAATTCTTAGTGGTATAGTGTGCTACAGTATTTTGGAAACTTGCCAGTAATCACATACATGGCACCCCAACACAACATTCAGGTGATGCCCACTGTGCACCCATACACCAATATTCACCAATATTCACCAATATTCACCAACGTTCTCCACCAGACACCAACATCCATCAAACACCACTCCACATTGTCTCCAACACATATCAATATTCTTCAACATGTACTAATATTCTCAAACAAACACCATAATCTCCAACATACATCAACATTCTCCAACATACACCAATATTCTCCAACATACACCAATATTCTCCAATATACACCAGTATTCTCCAACAAACACCAATATCCTCCAACATAGATGAATATTCTCCAACAAACACCAGTGTTCTCTAACACACACCAATATTCTCCAAAATACACCAACATTCTCCAATATACACCATCAAACACCAGCATTCTGCAATACATACTCAAGTCACTACAATCACTCAACACCACAACAGACCAATATTCATCAATAAACACTAACAAACATCATCTTTCTCCAAAAAAACACCATGAAACACAAGCACATCTTTACCGAATTTACTTATGCTCACCAACATTCTCCGACGGACACCAGCTTTCATCAAACATGGTCTTCTCCATCAAACAGCATCAGAAATACTTAACCCTACACCAATGTTTTCCATCCAACACCATCACACATTATCATACACCAATAAACACCAACTTTGCCATTGAACCGCAAACAAATTTGCAACATTAAAGCCCTTTTTGTTGTCTGAGATACTTATTTGGGCACTGATCCAATAAGTTTTGGCACAGTGTTAAAGAAAATAGTCATTATTGTATTCCCATTCATTCTCATGACCTTTGCCTTTCACTCCACCATTTTTTCAATTCCATGCTTAAACAAATTGACTGGTTTGCATTTGATTTCAGTGTCATTGTTGAAGCGGAATAAGAAGAAACGGAATAGGTGATAATCTGAACACTAATATCAAGACTATATGATGGATAGTGACATGACTTCACAGCCAAGCTCTTGAAGTTTGGTGTAAGTTGGTGGTAAGCCTACAACTCTGTTTGAACCGCCATTATTGGTTTTTTTTTTATTATTGTATTTTTTCGGAACTGAACAATAAAAAAAAATCTTCACAACTGTATGTAAGTTGTACCATAGTCCCACCGGTCAGGACAAATTCCCTTTTAAAACATTCATGCCAGAACTTATTGGATGACCCAGTAGTTCAGTAGGACTTTCCAGCCAAGAGTTACCAGCTCTGGGTTTACACACACTCTGTCCTTCTCTTCTGGACCTCCTCTTTTCCACCCTGGCTAAACCCAGCTCCTTCTGAAACCCTGTTCCGAGTTAAAGCCCAGGCACAAAATCCTGACTTTCCCAATCCAAACAGCGTTCCCAGAACACCTCGGAAAAGGAAAAAGGAAAGGAAAGAAGTGAAAAAGAAGAAAACAGAGCCTTGGACCATTTGTAAGATTGAGTTTCACAGGACGGCTGAACCCGGAGGACTGTCCGTTGGCCCATATGGAGGAGTTTGGGACGGCGAACAATAAGGGAAAACCCGTGCGTAGTCCATTAATTTCACTTTTTTCTTCCTTTTTCAATAAGGAAACTTTAAGTATTCATGAAATGAGCACTAAAGCCCCTTTAACGGTGTTTTCGCAGCTGGCCGTGGCTTTCTCCCCCTCCGCTTTGCCAATAAAGCTCCTTCCTGAGTGAACATTAACATGGGAAGTGAGTAACATCATACTTGGCAGCGCTGATTTGCCCTTAAACACTTCTGGAAGTGAGCGATTCGCCCTTTAGGCCGATTCAGGCTGGGCTTGCTCACTGCGCTGGTAGTCTTCAGTGCTGACATATGGACTTTTAATCAGATTTTTCTTTTACCTCCTACCTCTCCTTCTCTTCTCTCTCTCTCTCCATGTGTGTGAATGAGGCGAAGTTTCTGGTTCATGATTCATGGTTTTGAGTGTTAACAGTCATGTAAAACAACCAACGGAGCTCAGTTATTCAGACACCCAATGCTTATTCTCTCTCTGTCTCTCTCTCTCTCTCTCTCTCACACACACACATACACATTCCCATCTGAATGTAGAACTGTTATGAAAGAAAACACTCCAGTGAGTGAGACTCGAATAAAGTAAATATATAATTCATTTCACATTTTAAAAATATTCATATCAGTTAATAGTGAGAGCCTGCTTTGTTTTCCAGTAACTCAGATATATCTGACAAAAAAAAAGATAAGAGCTATATAAACAAGTGGAAAATTATATAATAATAATTATTATTTTAGAGTTTCTGTCAATCAAACCACATAAGAAGTTAAATGTTAAAAAGAAGTGTGAGTGCACAATAAAATGCAGACTCATGATAGTCCTGAGGGTGTGAGTCCTGGACCTGAGAGTGCGTGAGACCATGACCTGAGAGTGTGTGAGAATGTGTGAGTCCAGGACCTGAGTGTGTGAGTCCAGGACCTGAGAGTGTGTGTGTTCCTGACCTGAGAGTGTGCAAGTCCCTGACCTGAGAATGTGTGAGTCCTTGGTCTGAGAGTGTGTGAATCCAGGACCTGAGTGTGTGTGAGTGTGTGAGTACCTGACCTGAGAGTGTGTGTATACCTGATCCGAGAGTGTGTGAGTACCTGATCCAAGAGTCTGTCCTAGACCTGAGAGTGTGTGAATCCGTAGCCTTAGAGTGTGTGAGTATCTGACCTCAACTTGTGTGAGTTCATGAACTGAAAGTGTGTGACCACCTGATCTAAGAGTGTGTGAGTTCATGACCTGAGAGTGTGTGAAAGTGAGTCCCTGAGCTGATAGTGTGTAACAGGGTGTGAGTCCAGGACCTGAGAGTGTGTGTGTCTCTGGCCTGAGAGTGTGTGTAAGTCATATACGGCATTTTAATGTATAAAAAGTGAATAAAAAAGGTCGAAGTCAGAATTGTTTTTGCGAAGGCTGTGCATTTTTCGCTGATGCTTGAGTTTTTGTTTTTTTTTTGTTTTTTTTCTTGCAGTCTCACAGGGACTTTCCCGTCAAAATAAAGATGACATGCAGTCAAATAAAAATCCAGACGTTTGAGGGCTGAGAGCAGAGGTAGTGTTTTTTTTAATCTGTCAGTGGAGTTGATCTTAGGGCTACTTTTTTTGTTTTAACCATTTCATACATTGAAAACAAGGATTGTCAATAATGCATTAAAAATAAAAGAATACTTGGTTTTATTTTGAATTATTCATTTAATGGCACATCTATCACAAATGCCTCAGCATGTAGTTCCCAGTCCGTTTTTGTTTACTGTTTCAGTCCTGTGTCTGCTCTTGTCCCATCATTTGTTTGTTGATCTATTGTGTTCACCTGTTCTGTGTTTGCCTATTTATCACCTGTTGTTTCTTTGTCTCTTTGTGAAGTCTTATCGTGCATTTTTATCATGTCTTTTTCAGTTTCCCTGTATTCTCTGTGTTCCATATTTGTTTTATTTTCTACAATTTTCAGATTCACCCAAATAAAACAGTCAGATTTTTTTTGGCCCCACAACCTCTGCACAACAGGATAAGGTCATGTCCTGTCATAATTCTCAGAAAGAAGAACCATCATTCTAACTAATGTCCTCCATCAGCAGGAACTCAACTTCACAGAGGCATTTTCTTTCTTTTTTTTTCTCAGTGTTCAGTGCACAGGTGCCAAAAAAACACTTTGTGAAGCCAATTTGTGGTTTGCTGAAAATGCAGTAACTATTACAGTATGGGCTACATAAAATGTAATAGCATGTATATGTACCACAGAATTCTTGATTCGAATTGGTCAGAATATAACTGTAGCTATGAGAGTAATATGCTACTGTTTCTACAGTAACAACTTACACAAGGACTTGTAAGGTGAACGCTTAACATAAACAGATTTTTTTGTTGAGATGGTGAAGTTTTTAGTAAGGAATCTCCAGTGTCAGCGCTTTGTAACAGTCAATTTCGATTTCTCAGAAAGATGACAAGATGTATTTTTGTCTTATTATACTACTTGCTTTGTAGATGTTCCACAACAGTAAACGTAACTATAAATGGATAAATAATACAAATGTTGTTCTTTAATTAATAAAAAATGTTAGCTTGGTATTAGACATATAGGTATATAAAACATTTCGGGACATGTTTTAGGACTGTTATAGTAAAATAATAAACTTCACGGTGGTAACGTTGTTGATTATTTACCTGTGAGAGCATGTCCCCAACTGTCCTTACTTTTTTACACATTATGGGTAACTATGCTACATTACTGGATTTAAGTGGATGCTGAAAACTTAAAAGATTAGAAAAAACCCACAATACTTAATGAATACCGTTATGAATAAATATTTTAGTGTAGTGATTCAATATAATTTTAATGTGTCTGTTTGATATAAACCAAAAATGTCAAATCAGGATTTTATTAGAAAATATATCTTGGCTGCAACTGAACTTCACATATTATTCACTAATATTGACATGCAAGGGATTCATGGTGGATTTTTCCTTTAAGGTTTAATAAACATGAATAAATAACATACTAAGATGTAACAGCGCTTCATATGATATTAAAAAGCTTCTCCAACCTGTAAAATTGATTGTCATTTTAATGTAAGAAGTAAGTGCAAAGTCTAAAATGGAATAACAAATGCACAAAATGTATGTTTAGGCATGTTGGGCCTTAAAAGCGCAGACATATATATATATAAAAAAAAGCTGTTTCTTCAATCCAAACAGTTTTAGATTGAAAGGTCAAGACTTTAGAGGCAACATGTTGCTCCTTCCCTCACTCGCTCTCCTGTATTGGTGCGAAGCCGAGGTTAATTTCTTTACAAGAGTGCACTACTCGTGGTGGTTATGGAGGCCTTCCTCGACTCCCTGTTGTTTAAAACCTGTAATTTATGATCCGAAAAGAGGCCGCGATCCGTTTCCCCTCGGTGGCCGAAACGCTCGCCTCCTGACTGTTTAATAGGACGTGTGGGAGAAAACGGGCCATCTCGGTCTGGTTCCGACCCAACGGGCACTTGATCAGCGTTTCCTTGTGTTTAATGTGCTGTGTTACCTTGAGGAGAAAACGGGCCTCGGAAATATTCCAGCCATGGAAATACGGCACTAATTGTTCCACTGCAGACGTAGAGGACCTGATACTGTGTGTGTGTGTGTGTGTGTGTGTGTGTGTTTCTACATGCGCATGGGTTAAAGGTTTAATACTTACATATTCCCATGATAATGCAGAAACTCACACTGACAGTCAGCAAGAATTCCATTTCAAAAAGAAAAAATAAAAACATCTAAAAATCTTAAACCAAGCATAACTAGTTATTTTTTATGGCTATTATTGTTATTAGTTTTTATTGATCATTATAGTAATACTTTATACACATAGCTGGTCAAATTATTATCAGTTAATGTTTAATTAGTTATACAATCATTTAATAATGATGAAAAACATAAGTATAAAATAATTATAACATTAGCTATTCATTCAATACAAAAACCTTACTGACATTTGTAGCATCTTTTAAGTATGATGAATAAATAATAGTAAAATATCATTCATAAATCAATTAACTATTTTATTATATATTATATTATTAATATATTATATTATATTATATTAATGCTTTTTAACTGTAAATTAGAAAGCTATCTTATCTTAGAAAAGACAAGAAATAAAAAAAAGAATAAGTTCATAAATAAGTAGTTCGTATTTATTTTGAAATGACATTATTTAAAATATATACATTAAATTATAATTTTATGCTTTTAATTACTTTTAACATAATTAAATTTAATATAAATTAAAAAAATGATTTTCAATGCATCATGGGGCATCTGTTAACATCATGTAATGCTGACTGCTTCAATAGTATAATAATAATACTTTAATTGAATTAATTGTTTAATTAAAAGTTCCCAGTTGTGTTTTGTTTATTTTGCCATGTGACATTGTGTTTGTTCTAGTCCTGTCACTGTTCCTGTCCTGTCATTGCTTTGTTACTCTATTGTGTTCACCTGTTCTATTTCCCATGTATTCTACATTTGTTGCCATTTCTAAAATTTTTAGATTCGCCCAAATAAATATATTTTTTAAAACTAAAATAATCAAAGAAAAAAGTAAGAACAGTATTTTATTATTCTTCTTTTGTCTTACCATGTGTCACACTCTGTGTGTGTGTGTGTGTGTGTGTGTGTGTGTAGGGGGGAGTTTACTGCAGTGACCTCGGTCAGTTCACACCACAAAACCAGCTGTGTAACTTTCCCTCTCGGTTTTCCCTCCTGAGACGAAGCGGGCCTGCGTTCACGCCATCACACACACACACACACACACACACACACACACACACTTCTCCACTGTACAAAGGGCTCATCAGGTATTTCTAAACCTCTCCTTCTCTGCTCACCCATGATGCACTTGGCTCGAGGTAAGCAGTTTCCAGTCGCGGTGAGGGATTTAGCGGCATGGGGATGTTATCTGCAGCTTTAGCTTAGAGCTCAGAGCTTACGCTCGTTTTGTAAATCGCATTTCCATTTGATGATACGGAGCCAAATAGAGGCTATAGAGCCGAACAAGGCCATCTGATGTAGATAAAATGCCAGGAAAGTTTAAACACACACAAACACACACACGCACACACACTTCAGCAGTACACACCTTTCCCGGGGGGTGGAGGTTTTGGAGATGGAAGATCCTCATAGCCGCTGTACACACACTCTCTGTGGTGAGGTCTTAAAAGTCTGAATAGAAAAGTTAGAAAAGAACACACATAAGGGGTTTATTAAGGTGTTAAGTATTTCTATGATGCTCATAGTAACAATGAAGTATGTGCACATTCATATCATGTTATAATGCATTCATAAGGCATTATACACATCATTACAATGATTTAAGAAAATGCATTACACTTTGTAACCATCTTTAGTATACATTATGAATTGTTAACATGTTGCATTGTAAGTAGTGTTCATAATTCATTATATCATTACATAATACTGAAGAAACTAAGCTGAGAAATGCATCATGGGACCTGTCTTGATCTTTATTATTATTTTTAATCACTTTCTGTAAAGGCCATATGTATAATGGCCTCCGAATACATGCCTAACCATTAGTGATGCATTTATAAAGCATTATACATATTGTTCTAATTTTTTATGAATCGGATTTACAGTTTAGAGCATTATTTATAATGCATTTATAATGCACAGTGTTAACAAAATGCATTGACGTAAGCTACTAGGATTTTCATCACATAATTCCATTTAGAAATGTAGTAATTTCATAAAATTGTAATATTGTGATAATATTATAAGCTGTGATAAAAAGTTTAAATGATATTTGTTCAGGTGAAAATTATTATTTTGGTCAATAATTGTTCAAGTCTTTGGATAAGTTACATCTCTAACACATCTTCTCTGTAGCAATAAAAATATAAGAGCAAAATGTTTATTTCACTGTTTTTCTTAACTCACAACCACCACATTATCTTTAACTTAGCAATTTTAATAAAAACTTTAATCTCCACCCACTTTGCACAATCATGTCATGTCATATATCTCTGAAAATCTTGTTTCTTGATATATATATATGTCAATTTATGTGTTATAATGAACCTTTATAAACCTTATAAACAGTGAAAACACTTTTTGCATTCATGAATTTTTCCATGTTCATGTTCATTCCTATCTTTAATTAGAAGCATATTACAGAAGAATTTCCCAAAATGTTAATGTAAAGTTTTGGATCTATAGATTTTGTACTTAAAAAGAGCATTAAATAAATCACAACATCCCACGGTATTTTCATGATTGCCCTGGAATTTTTTTTTTCATTTAGTATAGTATATTTTTAATATAGAATATTTTAATTCTAACATCATCCCAAATATGTGATTTTTTTTTGGTTTTATAATTTATATATTATATATAAATTATATATTTAGAGGAAGCCTCATTTGCATAAAAAAACAACTTGTAAAAATATCAGCTATTAACTAGTAACATTGATCGTGATATCTATAAATTCACCTGTAGTGTCTACCCTTAAATGGAACTCTGTTGCTAGGCAACCAGAAAACATGTTTACCAAGCAGAACTGAGGTAAAGCATTTAACTCACTATTATTTGTCTCTGAAATCTTTTTTTAAGGACAATGGAAAGGCAAAGTGGTGGTTGAAATGAGACGAAATTATCGGGAACATCAACGTTTTCCTCAGATGTGTCGACAAATTCCTTAAAAAAAGACTCCATACACTGTAAAATGATAGAAAAAAAATCCACTTAGCAGTGACGGCTAACTAATCTTCATTGGATTTTGTTAGACTGAAGCACAACTCTTGAACTCAAAGTTACAAGAAAGGAAATTATAAACATCCATTTTGTTTATGTGAAGTTATGAAATCATTTCTATAAAGACACTGAACACATGATGCTCATTTAGGATTAGCATTGTGTTTATGTTAGCGACTGAGTGACAGTGAAATTTGCTCAATATTCAATAAGTAAAAATAGATTTGCCTCAGGTTTAGATGGTGTATTTTTGAGTGTGTGTGTGTGCGTCTGCGTGTGTGTGTGTGTGTGTGTGTGTGACCACTGTGTGGACCCCAGGGTCATATGGCTCTGAACATGAGCATGAATCTGAAAAAAGCTGACGCTGCGCTCACTCTGTCTCTACTACTGGACAAGACTGTGTGTGTGAGTGTGTGTGTGTGTGTGTGTGTATGTGTGTGTGTGTGCCTCATTTCTGCTAATCTAAACAACCCCCAGCTGCCCTATGGACCTGTGTGTGTGTATGTGTGTGTGTGTGTGTGTGTCCAAGCCTCCAACTTCCGTACTACTTTGTCTCAGGTGTTTAAATCTCCGGCTGGAAGCTGCTGAAGTATGCTGGCACTGGTCACACAGCCCAGTGCTTTACACACACTTCGCTCTCTTTGTGTGTGTGTGTGTGTGTGTGTGTGTATGTTATGGTTGTTCCAGGTGGCAGCCGAAGGTCATGGCCTGATCCATTAGCCTCGTAAAGATGACCGCGACATCCTGCTGTGAGGAAGTTAGTGCTGTTGGGAATAAGAAGAATTTTTTTCTTTCACAATTTCTAAAAACAAATAGCAATTTGCAGAACATAACTCCTGAACTTGTTCAGTTCCTCAACCTCAGCTACATCACTCGAGTTCATAATCGGGCTCATCGAGATGCCTTGTGGAACTTTCTGGAAAGCTTTCAACAAAAAAGCTGTCAACAAAAGATTTTATCAGATTTACTTTCAGTTTTTTAAAATTTGTTAAATTCCAGAAATGTCACTTGACATGTTTTCAGAATCTACTACGAAGCGGGAACATGCTTAAAATTAATTAGGCTAAAATATCGATATCCTAAACATTACTATATCAATATGCTCTTTCTATGTTCTATAGTTTGTGTGTGTGTGTGTGTGTGTGTGTGAGAGAGAGAAAGAGAGAGAGGCTGCTCACCACCTCACCACTTTTCTCTTGCTGAGCAGGTGTCCAATAACCTGTACTTATGTGGTTAGGGTGCATCTGTGAGTGTAATGTGTGTGTGTGTGTGTGTGTGTGTGTGTGTGTGTGTGTAAGTAAATGGCTGGGCCGAGGGAAGTGGCATCTGTCAGCCAAGGGGCCATATGGGCAAACTGACATTTAGCAACACACACAGTGCTGTTCCACACAACACTGAGATAACAGAGGACTCGCGCTGTAACCTTTACACACACACACACACACACACACACTATTTCATCACACATCAGTCTCAGGGATGGAAGTGTGGCCTGTGTAACTGTCAGTCAACATGAAGGAGGCATGGCTTATGTACCTGTAAAACTTAATAAAGAAGGCGTGGCCTGTGTGTCAGTCTCAGTAAAGAAGGCGTGGCCTGTGTGCTTGTCAGTCATAATGAAGGAGGCGTGGCTTTAATATGTTTGAAGCTGATTTGTGTTTTCTAAGCTGTACAGTCAACCTCCATATGCATCTCACATAAAAGTGTGTGTGTGTGTGTGTGTGGATCACCGTGTCATGTGAAAGCAAAGCAGCGATTTCATGGTAATTATTTTTTCCCTCGTCGCTGTAACACTTGTCTGCTGCGGATAAGTTAATTAATTACCGCTGGAGTTTAGTGACAGTGTATGAAGATGCTGCTGAAACGAGATTCACACCTCCGTCTCTCTTCCTTCCTCCATTTCTCTGTCTGTCTCTCTCTCACCTTCTCCTTCTCCTTTTTTTCCACTGCCTCAGCTCCGAGCCCCACACAAAGGCAGGCAGTGTGTAGAAGAGTTAAAACAGAGAAACGGCAGATAAATGCCCATTGTCACTCGAGCTGTTTATTTACTCGTCGGACCCGCGCTCGTTTAACGTCGCTAATTGCATCCTTTTATTGTGAAGCCGCCATTTTTCTTTCTTGCATCTCTGATTGCATGCCATTTTTCCCCTCTGCTTTGAAAGACTCCAGTGGGGAAAATTTACATTACTGTCCCTTGCATTTCCCAAAAATAAAAGTATGTTTGCTAAAATTTAGGAGAAAAAAATATATTCTGACTGTTTGAGGTCTTGGAGATTGCAGAATCTCCTTAACTGATCATGTAGCATTGTTTTATCAGCTCAATATACTAAATATTTTAACATATTTTATTTTCTTGTACTTAAAACAGCACTACAACACCAGCTGCACAGCACAGGCACAGGAAAAAAATATACTGTATAGGGAGATCCTTCAGGGTTTATATACATCATTCCCAAATATTACCTAAATGTAATGCTAAATAAAAGTATAACTATCATAATGAATTAATTTCAGTCTGAAAATGAGAAATGACAGATATAATTTTAGACACTACAGTTTGACTGGCACTGTTGGGGAAAAAAAAACTTTACGAAGCTAGAAGAGTAGAAAAGTTTCAGAGTTTCCTGAGGCGTATCGTCGGGACTTCTGAGACTGAGGACTCTTCTTTAACACAACATGTGAGATGTAAATGGCTTCTTTGTTTTATTTTGTCACTTCTTTTCCCTTCAAATCACCGTTTTGGGAAGCGTTAGTGTGTGACTCGCCCTCAGTGCCACTGACGATGTGTCCGGAGAAAGACACACACACACACACACACACACACACACACGCACACACACACAGAAGAAAAAGAAAGAGAAGAAGAAGAAAAAAAGGAGAATATGATATTATGACATGAGACATCACACAAATGTGTGTGTGTGTGTGTGCGTGTTCTTTATTTTCCTGGATATCACTTTAAGCTATTCATCTACAATATCTAAAGAATATAACAACATTTATCATGTTTAATTATGATTAATGAAAATATTAATTTAACACTCAGCACTATTAAAAAAAGAAATAAATGCAATGAAAAATATTTTAAAATGCTTATAGCAGCTAATTTTAGTTTTATATGTGTAAAACTGGTAAATAAATATGTATAGATAAAAAAAAAAAGATAAATCCTATTTGGATAAAAAAAAGATATATCTCTGTTTTTTTTTCCAGCACTATATAAAGTATATTTTGTTTGTAAAACACTCTCATCCGCATCATCTTTATACTTCAAAAGTACTATAAAAGATACAAGTACATGAGTAGCTATATATGTACCTAAATGCCAATGTAAATATAATTATATAGCAAAAATAATAGTAATAATTATTAATTATTAGTAATGTAAATGTAAAATATTTTTTAGCACACTATCAGATTGATGCTTAGTTCATTAGCTTAATAACTGATCATTACTTTATATGAACTTCCTAATTTCCTAATTAGTTCACTGGATTTGTAATAAGCAGTAGTCAGTAAATAGTTAATGAGTAACTAAGCTATTAATTAATGATAACTGTTAGTGTGCTCAATGTGTGTATTATTAATTAGATTGAATTTAATGTTGTTATCTTTGAAAATGTGAAATTAAAAGGGAATATGTGCTTGATATCCATGATTAGTATGTTGTTGTATAACATTTTATCATGTTATGTATCCCGACATGTAGCGATCTTTATTTCATACTCATCAGAAACCGCTCTGACCAAAAATTAACCACAAATAATTTTGTCACTCAAACCCGTAATCACAATCCATCATCCCGTGCGCTTCTGCAACGCTTTGCATTTCATATTTCACCCTGAAAATCACATCCAGATGTTGTCATCGGTTTCCTACCAGCCCGATTCCCAGCGAGCGAATGGAACGTGACACTTTCCCTGGAAAATACCATAAAACACACGAGTAAATGTAGAGCTATTTCCTTTCATAAATTCTTTGGCGCTCGCTCCGTACCCTCATGTATGGATGTTTTAGTGGTGAATCGCTGTAAATCGGAGCCTGACAGCCACCACTGGGCAGAGCTGGGTGTGTGTGCTGATTTACGAGCGCCCGCCATGTTCGTAAGTGTGTAATTTCTCCTCCAGTCCTGTCGGTGGACCACGATTTCCTCTAGTTAGAAACATAAGAGCCTTAATAACGTTTTAAGACATCGTTGCTGACGTTTTCCTTGTTGCCATCTTAGGATAGTTGAGTGAAGTTTGGTAGATAAGTCCTTAGAGGTACGAGAGATTACATCAACATCCCTGTGGACTTCAGGAGAACAATTTACCCAGAAGGCTTTGCAGTTTGACAGTATTTCAGTACAACAGTTTATTGCAATTACTGCTACTTCATCGTAGACAAGTTAATTTTAAAGAACTATCTATTTAACCATTACAGCTGCTCAGAGGTTCGTTGGTTGTCCTTCTGGGGGAACCCTTAAGGGTTCTACGTAGAACCCTACAACAAAATGTTTTCCAATCAGTAAGGGCTTGAAGTAGAATGCAAGAACCTTTATTTATCCAATGAACCATTGAATAGACCTTAAGGGATCTTTGTTGGAGGGTTGTCCTTCTGAGGAAGCCTTAAAAGTTCTATGTTACATTAAACCATAAAGCAGCATGTTTCCATTTCAGGCTTCTAAGTAGAAAACTTTTTGGAAGATAACAACTCTTTATTATCCCTTAAAGGACCCTTGAAGAATGCTTACAGCTTCTTTGGTTGTCCCTTTGGGGGAACCCTTACATGCTCTGCATAGAACCCGACGGCAAAGGGTTTTCCGATCAAAAAGGATTTGAAGAATCATTTTGGAAGGTAAGAACAAGTATTTATCCAGTGAACCCTTGAATAACCCTTAAGGGTTCTTTGGTTGTCTTGAGGAAGTCTTAAAGGTTCTACAATATGTTAAACCCTAACATAGAGTGTTTCCATTCCAGAGAGGCTTCTCTGTAGAAACTTTTTTATCCACTTAACCTTTAAAGGACCCTTGAAGAATGCTTACAGCTTCTTTGGTAGTCCCTCTAGGGGAACCTTTACAATGAAGACAACTTATTTTAAGAAAAGAACACAATAGTAAGGCACTTAGATAACTGCAAATATTTATTTATTGATCAATAATTTATCAGTTGGCAATGATGCTCTACCAGTTTGACCACCTTGGCATGTGTTTGTGCATCTGGTAGCTGATCAGGCCAAGTAGGTTTTTTTTCAGCAGGGGTACCATTTATGGATTTGTGGTGTACATTTTGTAAGAACCCTTGCCTTTTGAAGCTGGTCCAGTTGATCCAGTCCTTTCATTGCCATGTTGGTGGAACTGGTAGAATAAACTAGACTTCTTGGTTGTTTTCTTGAAACCCACTTGTATTAAGCAGACTATCATGGCTAAACTGTTTTCTTCCAGGCAGCATAATCCTCCATTTTTCCTTCCTAATCCACTGGACATGTTTTTTCATCCCATAAACCAGGAAGCAATCCATTCTGGTCTTTTTAAACCTCCACTCCTTGAATTAAGTTATTAAAATGGACTGGCATTGGGTCCAGTATATTTATAAGTATGTATTCCTTCTTCTTTAGTCAGCTATAAATCTTTTATTTTTTCCTCTTTTACGTTTCCACTCACAAACCTGGGGCACATGCACATAAATTAGCAGTTTTAAACACCGTTTTGGGTCGAGACACGGTATTAAATTCACTTGCTGGACCACTGCCGCCATTACAGTGTTCAACCCCTCGTAAATACACACCTCTTCAAACGACACGACAGAATATGACATCATTTCCCCGAGAAGAGATCAGAGGTGTGCACGGGCCTATCACTCCCCAGTGTTCAGCTTTTTTTTTTAGTGTTGAGCTAATTGCACTCCCCACGTTCGAGAAGTTCCCTGAGGTTTCAGAGTGGTATTTTTGGACCACACCAAGTACGTTCAAAACGTGAAGGGTGGGATTTGAGTGAAATTGTGTTTGAGAGAAATGATGGTGGTTGAAAGCAGTGTGTGACTACAAAAGTGCAGCAATCCTCTTGCGGTAAACCTGAGGCCGGTATTTGCTCAGCTCAATTTGTCTAATGAGCGCCTGTGCCATTTCCTCTGCTGCTTTATTTCCATTCCCACCTGTTTATACACACCTGCCATCAAGAGGGATCTGCAAGTATGGGAAAGGCTTTTCGAGACTCCGTTTCCATCAGTATGGTTTATATTGACATGGAGTTAAGATGCTGTACAGCCAGTGACGGATATTAGGAATAAACCTAAACATTATAAAAGAGATATTTCTGGAGACATTGAGACTTCAGAACATGTTTAATACAAAGCAATGAACACTGGCAGTGTAAAATCTAATTTAATCTATCACTTTTGGTGCCTTCTATTTCAGCTCAGGTGGTTTGGTTAATTAAAGAATACATATACTCTTAGAAAATTCTGAATCCTTAAGGGTTCTTTGGTCATCCCTTTGGAGGAACCCTTAAAGGTTCTGAGTAGAACCCTACACCAGAATGGTTCCCTATTTAATTCAATTTTATTTGTCTAGACTTTGTCACAAAGCAGCTTTACTGGAATCCTGATATAGATTTAGATCCGTAATGAACAATCCAGATGAGACAGTGGTGAGGAAAAATTCCCTGGGATGACCTTGAGAGGAACCGGACTCAAAAGGGAACCTCTTCTGGGTGATTATAAATCATCACTTTTCTATAACTGAATACTCTAAAGGCAAATAGTATTTGAGACTCGAGTCCAAAAGTTATGTCAACATTTACATAGGGAAAGTTACTGGTATTCAGAGTGAGGTTTTGCAGCTGCTTAATTCGTCATTCAGATAAATCTGCTTAAGTTCAAGGCTAGAATCATTTAGAATTGAGACATGCCCCTGTTTTTAGCCAACTCTGGCTCATGTGCGCAAATTCTTGCTCAACTCTCTGAATAGTGCTGAAGTCTGTAGTTACTGTATATCTGAGGTCTGAATACCAAATTGATCCTTTGTGAAGTTCTGGGATGAGAACAGGACAGTCTTTATGATTACAGCAGCAGCTCTTAGATACAAATCTACACTGTCTACTGAAGTTACCAACTCTTAAATATCCAATAAAACCTCAAGGAACCCCTAAAGAACCCTTAGGAAGAACCCTTTTGGGCTCCATTTGGGTTGCTCACCACCATTACTGCAAGTCATCAAACGGATAAGAGACCACAATATGAATTCACATTTAAAAATAATCTTGTCTCAGAACAAAAAAGGAAAATAATTCCACAAATAATTTTAATAAAATTCAAAATATGAGAATAAAATAAAACAGAATAGAATGTTAGGTTTGTATATTCCAGAGAGTATTCCACTACTTGATTATTACTCGTGCCCATTTATTACTTTATTAAAAAGTAATAAAACAACAACAACAAAAAAAAAATGTTTAAATGACGAGGATTTTAAAATAAATCTGACAGAGATGGCCTGGGTCCATGGAACAGATCAAGTACAGAGGGTTATTTGGACTGTATGTTTACATCTGATCTCTCTTTCTCAGTTAATTTATATTCACTGATGGCCACACATAGAGCAAGGAGTAGTGTGTGTGTGTGTGCGTGTGTGTGTGTGTGCTCTCAACGGCTTTGCACTGCTGAACTCATTACTAAACATTACCTGCTAAGAAAATACTCAGCTACTCTAATTGGCCTATTTAGGGCTGCAGGTGGTCACAGAGTCTGACTTCAGCTCACCCTGGGCTTTTTTAACACATACTCCCTCACACACCCTCGGACACACACACACACACTCGAGAAACCAAGGAGCTTTCATCACTCCTCAGTGTCTTCATCCGAAGTCTCAAGCTTTCAATCACTAATCTCTCAGCTCGGAGCTCAACGAGCAGTCATTTTCCTCGCTTCCTCCATCACGCCATCGTTTTACTGATTTAACGCAATTTAGTCATCGTCAGCATCCCGTTTTTCAGTTGGAAACAAGATTTACAGTTATGTAAGTAAGACCTAACTGTTTAGTCAAACATGTTCCCTTAATTAGCGTCATCTGTGTAGTTAGGCTAGTTTCGCCATGTAGCTAGTGTTAGCTAAAGAACTTGCCCAATACTGACTTGACAATTAAGCATTGTTTTTAAACAACAATCTATAAAAGACGTCCAATTAAAAGCTTTAAAACACCCTGTGTTGTGCTGTTAAAGGAAAATAATAAACAACCAGGAAGGATTTTATTTTTCAATAACAGCATGTCCTGCAGTGTTTCATTCCTCTTATACCACCCCAATATGTCAACATTAACAATGACACATAGTACACTTTATCTGTTTATGGTTACATTTAATGTTGTGGAATGTCTACGAAATAAGTTCCTGTTCTGGCTTACGTTCTCACACACACACACACACACACACAGCTTTTCATATTACCAATGACCATTAACTTAAAGTTACAGCTTTACCTCTGATTGGTACAAAACGCTGACACTGGAGACTCCTTCCAAAAATGTCCTCACAGAAAACTTCACCATATCAGCGATTACGCGTTTTTTTTAATTATAAATATGTTTATACCAATCTGCCATACAAGTCCCTGTGTAAGCTGTTGCTATAGAAACGGTAATGCATTAGAACTACTGTCAGAAATTTAATCAACACCTTTCTGACCAATCAGAATCCAGCGCTCAGAATTCAACAGCGCTGTAGTATAAGCACTAAACTCTCAGCTCCTCTCCATTCCCTCCTTCCCTCCATCTATCCTTTTTTTCCATTCACCAGATCCCCCTATCCTCCTTCTCTAAATCCTTGCATCACCAGCACTTACCTAATTAAGATTTCTCTCACTCCTTCTCAAAGATTTCTCTTCCTCCCTCGTCCTCTCTATCTTTCTCTCCATGTTCCCAAACCCCAAACCCCCCTGGCATGTCCTGAAAACTTCTGCGGCTGACGTGAAATCGATGGCTGCGGCTCAGGTATCGGATTTATTTCAGGTGAGTCCCGAGGTGCCCAGGGCCGAGGCAGGCGGCGCCCGTTAGCCCTCGGCTCGTGGATAAAAATGTCAGGCGCTAATAGGCTCCGTTGCGATTAGCGGCAAAGCCTCAGTAGGAAAACGTGTTCGGAACTATCTCTACGATGTCTTAGCCTACCCCCACCTCTATCTCTCTCCACACACACACACACACACACACACACACACATGGAGCTCCGACTGAGACCTTCCTCTTCTGCTTGAATATCAGGGGAAAGAGGTTAATAAATAAACAATTAGTGAAGGAAAGATACGTTTCTATCCATTAAAGCAAAACAGAGACAGAAACAGGGCTAATATGCATGAGCTGAAGAGAAACATTGATCACCGTGGGTTGTTTATATCACCTTTACACTCTGTTTAGGAACTTTTGCCCTCTCGCAAATCAGCTATATGCTAATGTAGCGCATTAATTTGCATACTTTAGTTACACGGCGAACATACGCCGTGCTTAAATTTACATGTAAGGATGGAATAATGTGTAATTTATTCCTTCATTCATCCATCTTCAGTAAGCGCTTTCCTCTGGTCAGAGCCTATCCCAGGAACGCTGGGCATGACGCAGGAAGTCCGTCGCAGGATATGTGTAATAAAAAGATATAATTTAAAAATTGTTCTTAGTTTGGTTCTTTAGTTTTGCACTGTAGCTACAACACTAATCTAGCTAACTAGCTAAATAAGGGACTCTGATTTAGCATCTAAAACATCACACCCTAGCCTCAGACAGGGTTCTCGAGTCGTTCAGTGTCTCAAACAGACTTCCTGACGTGGTTTCTGCTGCTGCAAAAACGGAAAAAAGCATGACGCAGAGCTAAATACAGTCGTAGCTCCAGCACTACTCAACTAGGAGGTGTGGCCTAAAGTTTGGGCTATATGTTAGAGGTAATTTATAATATAACAATTCTAGTTTGGCACATGATACACTAATGAATCTATACTAATGCAAACAAACTACTAACAATATGCTAATCCACTAACCGGCAGCAAATCAACGTGCTATTTTCAGATTTATAAACCCATCAGACAACTTGCTAATAAACCGGTAACACATTTACACACATGCTAACACGCAAAAAACCCTACGCAGCCAGAATGCTAGCAAAGAATCTTAACACAGCAGACACACTAGCTCCGATCGACTGCTAATTCACTAATATTCTAAAATATTTTCTTCCACTCAGTGAGGTTAAGGTGTAAGGACAGAACTAATTAGCTATATTAACTAGCTACATTATGTCATTCCCAGGTCCTCATAAAGATAGAAAACCCAGCAGGTGTGTTTGTGTGTGTGTGTGCATTTTTAAGAATTTTTAAAAAAAAGATATTACAGGAACATGGTGTTATTTAAGACGTTGTTATTTCGTACGTTTAATTCGAATGTTTTGGGAGCTCCATGCGCTGAGAACATGGAACATAAAACACGCCATGTCATAACACTTCATCTGAAGTTCCTGCCATTCATCCCTGACCAAATCGCACTCTCGATTACTTTTCCACTGCCGGGGAACACGCTGCAAAATTGAGGACCGATTTCAATTAACGTTCTGTGCCATAGCGAACTTTAGAAAACCTCGTAACCCTGGACCTGGACCATAATCGCCCGAAAGCGCTCGGCGTCTAATGAATTTCCTCTCATACAGCCTCAGAAATGTCAACACTCAATCACGGCGTAATGGAATACTAAACCTGTCCCAACGTTCCTGCGCAAGTGTGTATGTGTGTGTATGTGTGGACCATTAAAACATTCTTTTGTTTTTGCAGACTCAGACCTTAAAGTCATTCTTTATTGTTTAAGGCTTTGGTAATGCTTCTAACACGTGCTCCAGATTTAAAGAAAAAAAAGTTGAAACCATTTAAAAACTGTCAGAAACATAAGAAACATAACAGCGTCTCTGTGCAGCGGACATTCCAGGCTTCTCAAATGAAGGATCTGATTTTGTGTTTTCATTATGAGCATGAAAATGGCCACTAACTGAAATAACTGAAATCAATCATGTTATTCAAGCTGTGTTCAGTTTGATGAGCTGATGAATAGCTGAGTGAGACTCATAAACAATACGGCAAAAAAAAAAAAAAATCAACGGTGTTAAATTTACCACCTGACTTTATTTGTGCTCAGGTCCTTTAATTGTGTTTGTGTAGTTTGTTTGCATTCATGTAATTTATTTGTGTTTAGGCTTGTGTAGGTTGTTTGTGATCATGCCGTTTATTTGGGTTGCAATAAAATATTTGTGTTCTGATAGGTTATAAGGCAGTTTGTGTTTTTGTAGTTATTTTGCATTTGTGTAGTTATTTTGTCTTTAGGTAGTTTATTTGTGTTCATGTACTTTAGTATGTTTACATACATATAGGTAGTTTATTTGTGCTGATGTGCTTTGTATGCATTCTTTTAATTTACTTGTGTTTGGTTCGATAAGTTATTGGTGTTCATGTAGCTTCTCTGAGTTTTCGTTGTTTGCTCGCATTCATGTAGTTTGTTTGTGTTAGGGTCATTTATTTGTTCCCACGTTTATTTGTGTTCATGTAGTTTATTTGTGTTAAGCTAACTTTTGTGTTTCTGTAATTTATTTTTTGTTCATGTAGTTTATTTGTGTTTAGTTCAGTTATTTGTTTGTATAATTTAAATCTATTTGTGCTCAGAGTTTGTGTTATTTGTGGGCTGCTAAGTGATTTGCATTCATGTAGTTTATTCACTTTTATGTACTTTGTGTATATGTAGTTTATTTGTGGTTAATTTTTTTCAGCTATTTTGTTTGCTAATTTCTTTTTTGTGTTCATGTAATTTATTTGTGTTCAGACAGTTTATTTGTGTTAATGTAGTTTATGTTCTTGTACTTTGTTTGCATTCATTTATTTGTGTGTTTGTGTAGTTTATTTGTGTTTAGGTCATTTATTTGTGTTTTTCATTTGGTGATCAATAGCTAATAAATATTCATAACTGTTTTGTCCTGAATGAGGCTTATAAACAAGGTCACAAAAAAAACCCTTGAGTGTTAAGTTTACCACCTGACTTCCAGCTTGTCTCTGCGAAACACGTTGTTCTCGACCATTCTTCAGATGATTTATCATTTACTTATTGGCACAGTTTAGCTCTGAGGCGTTCTTTGTCACCTGAGAGCTGTTCCACGTGTTCTCCGTCCTGCTAAAGAACGACCGTGTCTGCAGGCGTCCTCGTAAAGCCTCGTCCAGAGCTGGGGGTTTAACTTTGGAGCCTGAGCACCAGTCACGGGAAAAGCAGAGCTGCTTCTATATGAGCTTTTAGCACCTGTAATGAACGCGTGTGCAGACCCGTTGGGCCATCGAGTGTGACCCTCGCACTGGAGGTCGCGCTCGCTCTTTTTTCTTTGGCCTCGTATCAATTCAGCTTCACAAGGAGAAGCAATCATGATGGAGGTAGGGTGCGCATGGCCTCCTCAGTATGAACTAATTTGATTTCAGGGTTACAAGGCAATAAATAAGCGCAGTAAAAACCACACTCCCGCACTGGCCAGCACAAAAAGCACATTGTTACATCTTTAATTGACTTCGAAGTTGGCCGCTGTGGCGGCCAATAACAATCCTTGATGTTTTATTTCTGAGAGAAATAGAAGCGAACCAGAGAAAGAGAGAGAGAGAGAGAGAGAGAGAGAGAGAGAGAGAGAGGGGAAGTCGATGAATTAAGAGGACAAAGGACGAGGAAATAAAGCCCCATTTATTTTCTGGATGTGGTTCCGACACTGTGTTTTGTGGCAGGTGCGGATTTTATGGCGGAAGGCAAAGGGGCAAATTAAGACATTTCTGAAGGAGCCAGGGGAGTTTGCTGACCTGAACACCCCCATTGACTCAGGAAATGGACCGGTCCAGAGTACAGCAGAGGTTCGGCCCCACTGGAGCAGTCCACTGTCAGAGGGAGGTTGATACACAATAGAGGCATAAACTCGTCAGGGTGGTCGGGTCATTGATGGTTAGGACAGGTGTGTGTGTGTGTGTGTGTGAGCGCGTGTCCAGGAACCAGTTCAGGAGAGACAGAACTACTGAGCTACTTAAAGACTTTGAGCGCTTTATCAATTCATTAAAAGAGCATCAGGTGAGGAATAAAACCCTCTGTGTAGTGCTGTTATAGGAAAATAATCAGTGACAGGGTGGTGTAATGAAGCAGAGATATTCTCTCAACCCCAAAGCTGATTCTTTTCTAATAACAGAGCAATGTTTTATTCCTCTCAGCAATTTTTTTCAACAATTACATTTTATTTATTAATTAAAGAATGACATGTTGAAATTTTTTATCCATTTACAGGTACATTTAATGTTTTGGACTGTTTGTACCATATAAAACGATCCAATCCACTAGAAATCAAAAGGGGATGGGTTGGACATTGTGAGATTGTGTCCAATGTGCTCACTTGGTTGCATCTACCGAGGGGTTACAGAAGTAAAGATCCAGGACAGGATCAATTTATTTTGGAGGTTTATGTACAAATTACAAGAAATACAAATTACATATGATGGAATCAGACTTGGAGAGATTAAAAATTATAAGTATGATGATTCTGTAAAAATAAAAAGTAACTGAAATTGTAAGCAAAAACGCTTACTGGTAATTACATCACAATCGTGATTTAACTGATCCGTTATTTGAGTTTAAATGTAAAATCTCTCCACAATGTGCCATAAATGTGTGTGTGTGTGTGTGTGTGATCCTGATGACAAAGCCAGCCGAAGGGTCGGGAGCTTTTGGCTAACTGAGGGTGTATCTCTAAAGCGACACACACCGATCAGCGCAGATCAAATGCTGAGTGAAGACAGGTAATGGATCGTTCCATGCTTCATTTAGGACTGAACCATTTCACAGGACCTCCCCCATGGTGGTGTACACTGAATAGGACAGATGGAGATTAATTTTGCTCGGTTTTCTATTGTAACAGAAAGAGCAAACGGCCAAGTTGTGAAGCTCTGTGGGAAAAGAAAAAGCCGATGATTCACACATTAGCCCAACCCGAGTCAAGCCAAAGGTTCAGGTCGCGTTTCTTTTTCCTCCAAGTGTACAGCGGAAAAGACTCGGGCGTTCGTAAGAGCACTGTATTGTTCTCCACACATCTTGGTGACATTATAGCACTCATGGTTTCAATTACAGGCAGTTTTATATTTTTATTTCTACCAAGAAGTGTGTGTGTGTATTGTGAAAGACAATTGTGTGTGTGTGTGTGTATATATATATATATATATATATATATATATATATATATATATATATATATATATATATATATATGTGTGTGTGTGACATTACCATATTATATATGACATTACCTTATACATATATATATATATATATATATATGTTTGTGTGTGTGTGTGCATATATGTACATATATATGTGTGTGGAACAGAAATGTGTGTGTGTGTGTGTGGCAGCTCGGGGTGGGAGTTCATTCATCATCCAGCAGCCTCTCGACTCCCGTCACACTGAGACCTAATTGACACCGAGGATCCTGCGAAATCCCCCAGCAAAGTGCTAACGCTTCTCACACACTGCGGCAGAGAAAAGCCGGTGAACGAGAACGCAAATCATCATTGTTATTCCTGGAACACACACTCATCATTTATTCCAATCAGGTTACATTGCATTTTATCGCTTCTTTTCTTTTCTGCCTCTGACACTCGGAAAAAAACAGACATTAGATCTAGAAAAATATGACCATGTCATAACTGTGACAAAAACCATGCCATAGACATGATATAACCAGCCACAACCATGTCATAAGTATAATATAACTTGGTACATCCATGACATAACCCTGACAAAAACTAAGTCATAGATGTGATATAACCAGGCATAACTATATCATGAGAATTACATAACCTTATATAACCATGGCATTAGTATATGACCACGGCATAACCCTGACAAAAACCAAGTATTAGATGTGATATAACCAGTCATACCAATGCCATAAGCATGACATGACCTTATACAGCCATGGCCTAATTCACCATAAATAAAACCAGGTCATGGATGTGATATAATCAGGCATAAACATGTCATAAGCACAACATAGCCTTATATAACCATGACATAATTAGCATATGACTAATTATGACATAACCCTAAAAAAACACGTCATAAAACTAATAGGCATAACGACGTCGTAAGTGTGACATAAATTTATACAAAAATGATATAACCCTGACAAAAACTATGTCGTAGATGTGATATAACCAGGCATAACAATGCCATACATAGCACAAACCTTGGCATTATTAGCTTATGACATTACCTTACACAAACATGCTTATGTAACATAAATATAACCGAGTCATAGCTGATGTAATTCCGGATAATGATCAGTCATAATCATGTCATTAACATGTTATAACATTGACATAACATGGCACACTATTCCCTCTTCCAACCATCGTTTGGTTGAGGAGTTTATTCATTTGGAAGAGGGTGGAATTTGTGCATGTCGGCACTTTTCAGAAGAGATCAGTGCTGGAATGTCGCTAACTCTGACCGATGGAGAACGGGTTTGGTTGTTATGTAAATCTTCAACATGCTGTCACACTGACTTCCTGTTTTGAAAGTCAACATACGGATTCAAATCGCAGCTCTCAAGCTACTTCATGTGGACTTCACGATTTTTTTTTTTTATTGAAGATGAAGAAGAGGGGAAAACGAAAGGTAGATACAAGAATAGAGTGGAGACAAGAAGACAAAGCAGGAAAGAAGCAAGACAGAAAAAAAGGAAGGAGAAACAAGGAGAGAATGAGAGAATTAGATTGAGTGAGTGAGATGGATAGAGCAGGAGAGAGAGGGAGAGAGAGATGGAGAGAGAGAGATGATTAGCGTCTCTGGAAGCAGTTCAGCTCATTCTCTCGGATCCTGAGGGATCAGTGTGTGGGCCTTGGCAGCTCGGTGAGTCCTGCAGGTGGGCTTCCCTTCTCTCCGTCTTTCTCTCTAACACCCGGACAGCCGCAGCCGAGGACCATATTGTTTTCTCGTTCTCTTCTCCTGAGCGGAAAAGATGTTTCAAACATGAAGGCCGCTCTCGTTAGTGATTTATGTCGCGTCCGATGCTGGTTCGGTACCAAGTACAGAAACGTCTTGTTTTAGCTCAGCGCGAACGCGACTGGGTCAGAGGTCATTCAGAGTCACGGCCCCTGGGGATCAGAGTGGAATAGTTTTGAATCTCCAGGGTGCAGCTCGTTCAGATTCAGCGTTACTCCCAGGACAAGAATTTGGCTTCGGTTTGAATCGCTTCTCCAGATGTTCCGTTCTTGTGACTTTTTCTTTTTCTTACTGCAGTCCATTGTGCTTTTTTTTTCAAATGCCACAATTAACGACCATAAATCACATCCCTTTCAATCACCAGGGAATATTCTGGAATAATTTAATAATTCAGCACATGATGGAGGCATGTTTATGTTTCTAAAAAAAAAAAAAGTCTGATTACATATCAGTGCAGAACAGGATTCAGCGACATTGAAAGTGCGTTGTTTATATGAGAAAGTGAGCAAAACATGACATAAGCATGTCATAACATTGACATTACCATGTCATAATTCCTTACAAAACAATATAAGCATAATAATAATAATAATAATAATAACCAAGCAACATATGCCTGTGATATAATCAGGCACAAATGTTATAAGTGTAGCTTAACCTTATAAACCTGAGGCAGAATTATCATATAACCTTAAATAACCATGCCATAACCCTGACATAATCATGACATAACATCTAAAATGTTAGATCCCTGTCATAAGTCATATCACTGTGAAATAATCAGGCCTAGATATACGTGTAGTTTAGCCCTTATGCAACGATGGCATAACTAGCATATAAACATGGCATAAACCATGTCATAGATATGACATAACCAGGCATAACCATGTGATATGCATGATATTACCTATACATGACTATGGCATAACCCTGACATGAACCATGTCATAAAGTATATATGAAATAGCCAGACATAACCTTATACAACCCTGACATAAACCGTGTCATAGATGTGATATAACCAGGAATAACTATGCCATAAGGATATTACCTTATATAACCATGGCATAATTAGCATATAAACATGGCATAACCCTGATATAAACCATGGCATAGATGTGATATAGCCAGACATAACCATGTCATGAGTGTGACATATTCTTATAAGACCATGACATAACTAGCATATAACAATGTCATAGCTTTGATATAACAATTGCATAACCCCAACATGAACCATGTCATAAACACAACATGACCTTATGCAGCCATGGCATAATTACTCATGACTATTGCATAACCCTGACATTATCTAGGTCATAGCTGTGATATAACCCAGGCATAACTATGTCATAAGCAGGATATTACCTTATACAACCATGGCATAACCCTGAAATAAACCATCCCTTACATGTGATATAACCCGACATAACCATGTCATAAGCAAATCATGACAATGTCAGAAAAAAAGCATATAGCCATGCCACAATCCTAATATAAACCATTTCATATATGTGATATAACCAGACGTAGCCATGTCATAAGCACAACACTACTTTATACAACCATGCCATAAGTAGCATATAACCATAACCCTGTCATAACTATGTCATAAGTCTTTATATATGTAGGCATAACCCTGAAATAAGACATAACCTTGACATCAGATGCCATAATCATTTCATTACTATGTTATTACCTTGACATAACTTATATGATATAGCTGGTATAGATACGATATAATGACCATGAATGATAGTACATAATATCTGACATAACCAGATAGAGACCTGATCTAATCATAACATGCCATAAACATGTCATAACAGATATAACAGGTATAAACCTCATATATCCAGGTCATAAACCTGTCATAACCTTTTGACACATACACAGATAATATAATAATACAGATGTTTAGTTGTTATTTTGTTGTATTTTTTTCAGTGGGAATAACGTGACAGGACGCCATTTTCTTTAACTTTCCCTCCGTCACACTGCGGTGTGTATGGAATAGGTGTAATGGTGGATCGATGGTGTTTTTTTTTGTTTTTCCCTGTCAGGACCATGTCAGTAGACGTTTCAGCTCAGGGGGAAAAACCTGGAGCTCTGAGTTTGTCCATCGGACACTTTTCTTTCTTTCTTCATTTTTTAAAATTATTTATTTATTTATTTATTCGTCCTGCAGGGCTCTTGTGTGCTGTCAGCGCTGAGAATCAATGGGCGAGGAAAAGTAATACTAATCCCACCCTTCAGCTGCACTGGGCCACATCCAAGGACAAAAGAGAGAGAGAGCGAGAGAGAGAGAAAGAGAGAGAGTGAGAGAGAGAAAGCGAGAGAGCGCTCCTTCTAAATTTAATTCAATTCATTTAAACATTTTATATTTTTCTTTCAATTTCTCTTTGCAGATGTGAATTACAGATATTTAGCATGTTCATATTAAATACTGATAATAAATCACTAATTTTGTTCAGATAATTCAATAGAATTTAAATTTTTTTTAGAAAGGTGTTTCATTTAAAATTCTTATTTAATAATTTTGCATATTATTTTTTTTATCATACAGTTTACCTGCATTATTATTTTATTTAAGTTTTATCATAATCTACTTGCAGTTATTTTATTATTTCTTCCATGTATCTTATTCATTAATATTTAGAATTAAATTTCATCTTGAATTTATTTTAAGTCTTTTTATGAAAACATTAAAATGATTCTGTCTTTTAAAAAAAGTTATTATAAACTTACCAAACATAAATATTAACTATTAATATTTATTAATATATATTTTACAAATTAATTAACTGAATAAATTAGAAATTCTGACAATCCAAAGTGATTTTTTATTTTATTTATTTATTTATTTATTTATTTATTTAAGATTTATGAAATGCTTATGAATGTGTTAGGAATGGTCAGTGTAGAACATACACACCTGTCAGTTTTAGCGCTAATCATGCTAAAGTGATGTCACACAATGTGATTTCATTGGATGTTTATATAATTGAAGCTGAAGTGAAATCTTTAAAGCTGCTGCAACAGCGCATTCAGGAAAGCAGAAGGATTAAACAACACGTTTCTCTCCTTGTCTCTCGCCCGTTCGGGTCTCTGGAGGTGGTAAACAGGGCGCTGAGAGAGTGCTGACTCTTTCGTGAACCCGACACGGAGTGAATTACATGCAGAAAAGCAAAAAAGGGAGCGTGATTATTTCTCAGTTCTCTCGGCCTTCGAGGTGATGAAGTCGGACTTGCTGAAAGCTAGACGTCTTCATCTTCCCGCGCGATGCTAATTGCAGCATGGGAGATTGCAAATGCGGAGTCGGGGAAGGTGCGATGCCCTGGGCGATACACGCTGCTGATGCTTAGTGACAGCGCTACACGCTTGGAGAGAACGGTTTTCATTAACATCTCGTGTTTCGTAAAAAAAAAAAAAAAAAACCAGGAAATGCTTAAAAAAAACAGTATGCGCAAAGCATCCTGGGATTCGTTTCAGTAGAGTCAGTCAGGCCATAAGAGCGACTGTATTCTCACGTACTGTTTATAAGGCACCGTAGTCGACTTTTCCTCAGGAGTTTATATTGCAGGCTTCAGTTCATGTGACGTTCGTTAGATGAGCCGTTGGAGGCCCAAGGAATCAAACAGACATCGTGTAGATATGTAGAGCAGGAGGGTCAAACTCAAATGTTGCCTGGGCCACATCATTATTTTTATGAGCCTTTGAAAGGGCATAACGTTAAACTATTCATTTTTTAAAATTTATTATTTATTATCTATTCTGTCGATTATGCCAGCCTATGAAAGTAAAATTCAGGGACTAACAGAAACTATTCAACTGTATGCACTATTAGATAATAATATTTGCCATACTGATTACATTTTTTTAAATATATTGTAAGGGTTGCAGAGACTAGTCGAAGGACTAGTAATAGACCTTTTTTCGGGTCACGTGACATGTGGATGCACACGCATCTGGCCGCAAAAAGTTCACTGGAGGCACAAAATCCATCAGACAGGTCTTTATATTGTATGTCCTGCACATGGCCACAAAATCCCTAATAGTAGACGCTTGGTTTCTCCACCAGATAGCTGTATACTCGATGTCAGGTCATTCGATGGTCACGTTGTCGACCCATCCAGTCAGCGCATACGGCTCAGGAAGTTTTACACCATTGCTTAGAGTTTATTTTTTGTTCTCGCAAGTGACAGTGTATACGCTGAAATGGCCGACATTGTTGTGTAAACAGGTTAGCTAGCTAGTTTGGCTGCTGTTTGGCTTTCTGCCTCCACTCTACGTTAGCGCGTGACGTCATCAATGTTTACAAACAGAGAAAACGTCTTTACGTTCACTAGTCACCATGAAAGTCGTTGGAGTGTTGACTAGTCATCGTGGCTAAAAAAAAAAACAGCTCGATTAAACAACTCTACAGTCAACTGCACATTGCGTCAGGAAAGCATTTTTTATTTTTCTTTCTGTAATGGAATAGTTTCACTTTGATATCAGTTTGTATGAAGTGTACAGCATCAAATACTTTTTTGATTTAGGCCTATTGGTCATCTAGTAAAAATGAATAATCATACAATTCCTTATATAGTCTATACAGTAGGTCTTATATCTGTTTTCCATGGAGGCTTTGGAGTCAGTCACACTAAAGGCTGATGGTCAGTGTGTTTCTGAGTCCTTTTAGCATCTGAGGTCTGACTTCAAACGCAACATTTGGTATTGAACAATGTTTCAGCTGTATAAGTCGTGAGGCCACACATGCTATACACCGGTGTGTGCGGCATGCAGGCGGTCGCTATAACTACGTTTCTGCACTGAATTGTAGATACTGCTAAAATGTTGAGTAATAGTGTACTACAGGTCTTGAGTTTAACACACGTGGATCAAGATTTTAAAACTACAGCGTAACCTGCTGGACGACAGCAATCGATATTCAGGCAGAACATAACATACCATATTATATTATTAGATATTTAACTGTTTAAGAGTTTTACTTAAAACAGAACCATGATGATTTAAGTGCACTTTATGTGCTTGGCTCATTTTCTCTACTGAACATTAAAAAGGACAGATGTGCTTTGTGGTGCATCTGGTAGGTATACACCTTTTCAAATTTATATTTAAATAAGTTTTATAAGTTTATAAGTTTTTGGCCTGAGAATAAAACAGTTTACAGAAATGAGTGTAATGTCAATTGACACCAATACTTTTTTTTTTTTATAAAAATTAAAAAATTACCGTTCTAAAAACATAGTTTGGTCATTTCAGATATTATTTTCTGTCTCAGCGTGTACAGTATATCCATTGCTAAGAAGCAAACAGAACACAATGGTTAACATGATGAATAATAAACGACAATACGATACATGAAATAAAATACACGTCCAATTTAAACTTTTAAGATGAAAAATAAATAAATTATGTATTAAAAAAATCAGGTGAAACGTAAAAATATGTGCACTGTATGTGAAAATTCGCATGTGCAAATAAATAATTTTCAGAAAAAAATCACATAAAAATTAAAAATGCATGCTCTACATGTGAGAAATTAATGTGAAAATAAATAATTAATTATGTGTAAAAATCACATGTGAAAATAAAAATACATGAATTACATGTGAAAAATAAACATTTGAAAATGAATTAATCATGTGTAAAAAATCTTGTATAAAATTTAAAGAATGTGAAAAGAAATGAAAAAATGAGAAAAAAATAAAAATACATGCGCTGGATGTGTAAAATAAAAAAAAAATTAAAAAAAAGAAATGTCTAGAAACAACATGCGTAAATTTCACACGTGAATCACGTGAATATACACCGTGACGTGAAGTTTGTGTCATTTTTATATAAGAATGTAGTGAAACTTCACTCCTGTTGTGTACTTTTCTTCTTGTGCTACAAGTGTGTGACTGGGTTTGACGCACGCTTCGAGGCCAAGTTGACGAGGCCACGTTAAAACACACGTGTTATTAAGTATCACACTGATTTGGTTTGACAGAAAGAGATGGAGCAAGTTTCAGAGCAGTTACCCAAAAAAAAAAAAAAAAAAAGGAACATGACATCCATTTACCTCAAACACTCCATTCAGTTACATGGCTGGTGGCGCCAGCACTGAAGAACACCATCTTTTACACTCTGTGTGTGTGTGTGTGTGTGTGTTGCCTCAGCTCAGCAGGAGTGATAATGACTCGTTAAGGTCAGAAGGAGTGTGTAGTCCTCTCTAATCACTGTGTGTGCTTTGATTAGCCGTGGCACTGGAATAATGTGTGGCATTTCCCCGCCGCTGTTGGGCGTTTCGCTGAGATGATTTACCGGCCCTTCAGCTCTTTTCCCCTCCGCTCTCTCTTTTCCTCCGTCCCGGCGGTTTTGATCTATTTTTTACCGCCTGTCTGAGTCATTTATCACACGCTGAATGGCTAGCGAGGTAATCTGACATTAGCGCCCAAATAGCTCCACATAAAAAAAAGAGAGAAAGAAAGAAGCAAGGTTTGTCGTTTGAATAAATCATGGCAACACGTCTCCATTAAAAATAAAGAACGAGCTCGGCGGAACCTGAAGCGAGAACGGAGGAGGTTAAAGGAACAGTAAGCGGAAATTTCCGCCGCTCGGAATTAAATGGAACGTTACAGAATGCCACATTTGTGAAATGTCTTCATTTTGCTAGCATGTATATTGAATTAGTTGGATAATTATGAGGCCCAGTGTCAGCTGGATAAAGTGTGTGTGAGAAGAGGAAGCTCTACAGTGTGTAATACTGCTGCGGCCTGACAGGAAATGATCAGCTAAAGAGGCTAAGGAGGCTAAAGAAGTTAATGAGGCTGAAGAGCGGGACAGTTCTCCTAATCAGATAGTGATATTAATTATGTAAACATAACAAGCACAGAAGCAGAAGCTCCACCTTCTTCACTTTGACTGAAAGGCAGAGAGGCCACGCCTCCTTCGTTTAGATGGCAGGCACGGAAGAACTCTTTCACTTAGTCTGCCAGGCACAAAAGCCACGCCTTCTTCATTTGGACAGAGGCCACACCTCCTCCATGTTGACTGACAAGCACAGAGGCCACGCCTCCTTCATGTTGACTGACAAGCACAGTGGCCACGCCTCCCTCATTTAGACTGACAGGCACAGAAGCAGAAGCCATGACTTCTTCATTTGGACAAAGGCCAAACCTCATTCATGTTGACTGACAGGCACTGAGGCCACACCTCCTTCATTTGGACAGAGGTCACACCTTTTTCATCTTGAATGACAGCCACAGAGGCCACACCCCCTTTACTTGGACTGACAGTCAAAGCGGCCACACCCCCTTTACTTGGACTGACAGGCACCGAGGCCATGCCTTCTTTGGGTCTAACAAAAAAAAATTCATTATTCTAATTATACCAAAGGATGTCAAACACAAAGAAGCAGACAAAAGGTGTTGTACCTCAGTGCACACACACACACACACACACACACACATACCACACACATACACACACACATACTGTTTGCCACAGGCCAGTGGTCAAACTCTATTTCTGTATTATTCATGACCACACACTCTCCTCAGAGAGACTGCTTCTTTGTTAGCGTGTGTGTGTGTGTGTGTGTGTGTGTGTGTGTGTGTGTGTGCTTGCCCTTAGGTATTTCAACCTAGCCAGACCTGAGTAATAACTAGCTGGACAAACGAGACTGGAGGACATCATACTGAAGGAAATGTTGCTGAAAACTCCACTACATGTTCAATTAATCATTTGTGTGTTGACTTTTGTTAAGCTAAGACACAATTCCTCTGTGTGTGTGTGTGTGTGTGTGTGTGTGTGTGTGTGTTAGCATGTCCTGATTTGGCAGAGTGATGTGCAGTTCTGAGTCTACAGAAAAGTGCAGAACTTTTGAGAACTCTGAGGTAAATTTCATATCACATCACCAGACGAGCTTAACAAACATTAGCTAGCCTGCTATTACGCTAGCCTACTGGTTTTAATAACACAAAACATAGTTTAGCTAATGTTTGTTAGACATAAAAGTATTCACCTAATATTAGCTAGCAAATTTGGCTACTGGTTTTTGTTACCACATATAATAGTTTATCATTAATTAGCACACTAGCCAACCTAGATATTAACTTTAATTAACAAGAAATTAGGCTGCTTGCTATCAAACCTAGGTAGCTACTATAGCTACAGCAGGTGCTCTGGCTATCTTAGGTAATGTTGCTAAACCTTTATATTTTAATTAAAAGCATATATTGTAATTTTAGACAAAGAAAAGTGAAAAAGGTTAATGAAAAAAATGAGGAAATGCTACTGCCTTTAGTCAAAGAGAACACAGTTAGGACTTTATTTATAAATTTATTAAATTATCACTGATTTTAAAAATGAACAGCTTTTTTAACAGTTAGCTTTTAACTAGCTTTTATTATTTGCCTTACTTTTACTAGCATGTTACTTTTACTTTACTTTTAAATTATTTAATATATTATTGTACTTTTATTCTAATTTTACACACTTTTTAATTTTTTTTTTATATATTTTATACTGTTACTCTTTTCTTCTTTCTGTCACTGCTATTATTTATTTTACTATGATTATTAGCCTATTTTACAATTTAATTTTTTTTTATAACATTTTGCTTTTTTTTTAGTTTTTTACTTCACACTGTAAAACACTGTTGAGCAACGAGCTGCATTTGAAATGTATGAAATGCTGTATAAATATATCAAAATAAAGTAGTTTATTAGTTTTATTTTTTAAAATATTTAATTAATTAATTGTTAACTTTATTATTATTTTCATTTTATTTATTATTTTAACATGATTTATGTATTTATTTTTTGCAAAATAGGTTCTCTTACCCATATAATACAAGAAATTCTTGGCTTAGATTTTTATAACCCAATACATAAGTATTGGCACCTGTTTCTTCCTCCGCTAGTGTGACTGTTAATGTGTGCTCGAGTGCGCTGCGTCTCTCAGCCCTTCTCCAACTTAATTATTAAGAGCTGCGGCTAATGAACTGTAGGATTAGCCGGGTGATAATCGCTGTCTGGGTAGGTGCATTAAGGTCTGCTCAGTGTCATTAAAAGCCACCAAGGGGAAACCGTGACAGAGAGACAGGAAATGAGGGGAATCTTTGCTACATGCAGCCTTGTGAGACTCCAGTTGTAACATGGAAGAACAGTTTGTTGCTAGGAAAAGGTTTATCTATTTTTTTTTGCTGTTGTTTTGTCTCTGTAAAAAAAAAAGACAAATGAAACATTCAAGATTCGGTTAGCATTAGGCAATTCAAGATCTTGCTAACTTCTCACTACTAGCTTTCATTTACAGCTTAACAAGAATTGTTAAAAGTTGACACATGACTCTCACAGAATCCAGCAATTCTTGTTATGATGTAAATGAAAGCTAGTAGTGAGAAGTTAGCATGATCTGAATTGTCTAATGCTAACTGACTCTTGAATATTTTGGTGAATTTAGCAGTATACAAACCTTCGCTAACTGCTTGCTGAAAATGTGACAATCTCAGTAAATCTCATTATAAATGAAGCCTAGTAGTGAGCAGTTAGCGAATGTTGGTCCTGCGAGAATCACATGTTAAACATTTGACACCATCCACAGTTCTTTTTTGACATAAATGATAGCTAGCAGCATGGAGTTAGCAAATGTTTGCATACTGCTAGACGCAAACAAATGATCTTGAATTGTCTAAGGCTAACTGATGCTTGAATATTTTCATTTGTCTGGATCTAGCAGTACGCAAACATTTGCTAACTCACTACTAGCTATAATTCATGTAAAAAAAAAGAATAGTTGATGTCGAAATTTGACATGTGATTGTTGCAGCACAAGCCTCTCATAAAATTCATGTAAAAGTTCAAAAGAGCAGTTAGCAAATGTTTGCTTATTTATAGATGCAGACAAATAAAGTCACGTCAGAGCTAATCACCAACCATTCACATTCAATCTCATGTTCAAAAGTAATTATCATACAGTTGTTATCAGTGAAATTATTCTGATTCACCCCAAATAAAGACCAGCTAAACAGCTGTAGGATTTTCTTCACATCTTCTTGGTTTCATCCATGGTCTTACGACATGGTCTTAGAACTTACAAAGCCTGTATGGTATCTCACTTTTCAAAAGATATCGATCAGGAGAGGGGTACAAAAGAATTTCCGAAACATTAGATGTACCATGGAACACCGTGAAGCCCATCATCAACAAGTGGAGAAAATGGAGCACCACAGTGACATCACTAAGAACAGGACGTCCCTCCAAAATTTACAAAAGGACAAGACAAGAACGTACCAGGGAGGCTGCCAATAGACCTACAGAAACATTAAAGGAGCTGCAGGAATATCTGACAAGTACTTATTACTCTCTGCATGTGACAACATTCTCTTGTATTCTTCACATGTCTGTTCCATGGGGTAGGGCGGCTAGACGGAAGCCCTTTCTCACAAAAAAAAACATCCAAACCCAACTATATCACCCCAAACTATGTGGCAAAATATGCTATGGTCTGATGAGACCAATTCCAAAAGTTATAATAATTCCATAATTCCAAAAGGTATGTTTGGTGCAAAAAAAACCCCACATCAACAAAAGAACACCATACCCACGGTGAAGCATGGTGGTGGCAGCATCATGCTTTAGGGTTGCTTTTCAGCCAGAACTGCGGGTTTGATCAAGCTGGAGGGAATCATGAACAGCTACAAATTCCAGTCGATTTTAGTGCAAAACTTTCAGGTGTTTCACCTTTCAGTTCAACAGCATACGTCCAAATCAGCAATGGAATAGCTTAACCAAAAGAAGATCAGTGTTTTTTGAATGACCTAGCCATTATATATATATATATGTATATATATATATATATATATATATATATATATATATATATACATAAATTAAAATTATTGTTATAAATTGTTTCTAAAGAAAATAAACATGCTTGTTTCTTATTATTATTCATTTATTCATTCCTTTTTTCCATGTCAGCTAATATTAGCTAAATTCAACTTTTTTTTTTGGACGCATCAACATTTTGGACATATCATGGTGTGTGTGTGTGTGTGTCTGTGTGTGTGTCTGTGAGCGGCCTAGTTCTGTCTGACAGCGTTCATATTTACCTTTAATTTGTAAGTGTGTGTGTGTGTGTGTGTGTCGCACATCTTCCCACGATGCCTCACTCCCCCGCTGCCCACCAGGGAGCCACTCCGGTCTCATTTACCCAGAAACCCCTGCTTCACCGCTGCTATTCCTGATGTCCAGAGACCCGGACCTCCGATTTATCATCCTCTAACATGAAGCAGCACATTTATCACCCGGCGTTACTCAGCGCTACGCACACGCTTCATACGCGGCTAATTAAAATCAAATCGAGCAGAACGGAGACGCAATTAGGTTTCCCTTCATCCAGTACACACACACACACACGCACACACACAGGGCTCGACTGTGTGTTACTCTTAATTCACACGTTGAATAATACATAGCAATGGGTTTGTCAAAAGACAGCATTATTATTATTATTATTATTATTATTATTATTATTATTATTATTATTATTATATTGAATAGTTTGTTTGTTTTTTGTTAAAATATATATTTCATTAAGGATTTTATCAAAATATAACATTATTATAATAATAATTATTATTATTATTATTATTATTATTATTATTATTGTCGTTGTTGTTGTTTAATATTATTTAAAATGGCTTATTAGTATTTTTTTCATGAATGACCTTTTTTTGATTTTTCTATTGAAATATATTTTTAAAATATATTTATGTAATTGTATTTATTTTTTATTAATTTATCTAAAACACAATGATTTTATTATTATTATTATTCATTACATTTTTATTGTTTATAACTTTAAACTGCCAGTTGTCTGTTTCCTGTTTCTATTACAATGTATTTCCTTTTTCATTTAATAATAATAATAGATTAATTTGGAAAGCAAATTCACAGTTATCCTTTGTGGATTTTGTCATTTATTTTTATGTTATATTATTTTTATTATTTATTTACTTGTAATGATTGATATTTTACATATATATATATATATATATATATATATATATATATATATATATATATATATATATATATATATATGTGTGTGTAAAATATCAATGTGTGTGTGTGTGTGTTTGTGTGTATGTATTTTAACTTGCATGTTTCCATTACAGTTCACGGATATTCATCTCGCTCTGTGGGGGTCTGAGCCTCGAAGTCTCTACTCTTGTCTACTTTACGACACAAACTGCTATCAGTAAGTAAACAAAACACTTTCCAGGTTTATTTTAAACCAAATGCCCTCGTTTTAGACTAAAAAAAGCAAAAGCTAGATCAGCTAATTTATTAATACACGTGTGCCACCTCAGAAATTGGCTGCATAATATGATTAATGTTAATATTAAAGTGAAGATGAAAGCTAAAAAAAAAAAGAAGGTGCTAATCATTTCCTATCGGAATTTTGATTAACACATGAACAACTCCTTTAACATGTTCTTTTGAACGGAGGTGTGTGTTTGGTTCAAAGTAGGAAAACTAGTGTGTGACACACTGTCTCTTTTTATGCTCCATTGAGCTCACACACACACACACACACACAGACATTTTGCTCAAACACAGGCGCCCCGTGTGAGGGTGCAGCCGGCCAGAGCCGCTGGAAATGGCTTGAGAAAAAACGGGACCCTAGAGGTCACACACACACACACACACACACACACACCTGCAGAGAGAGCAGACGTCTGTCTTACTGTGCTCTTGTCGTTTTTTATACCCCCCCCCACATACCACCCACCCACCCACTCACCCACACACACTCACCCACACACACACACACACACACCAGCGCTGCACTCCTCCATCCACCTCCTGGGCATCGGCGGCCATTAAAGACATCTGCGCACGGACGATGAACAGATAAATCATTTTTGCAGAACAATTTTGATAAATGAGCTGCTCGCTTTGGCGTGCCTGGGCCGCTGAGCCGCTCTACCCCAACGGTACACACACTCAACCGCTCGCTCCAACATGCTCCAGGCCTATTTTAAACCACACACACACACCCACACACACACACATGGCTGTTACCTGTGAGGGCTTACATTGACTCCAGTGATATATTTGGAAAATAATTAACCTATAGCATACATTTTTCATTATTTTATTATTATTGTTTTTTTTTCTTCAAATAAGTACATAAGTACTTGTAGACTTGTCATGACTTACACTGACTCCAATAATATTATAAAATAACCTTTAAATAAAATAAATAAATAAATAAATAAAATTTCTAATAAAGGTAATCTAAAGCAACCTTTTTTTGTTATTTTATTTAATTTTTTTTATTAATAACAACAAAAACAAACAAATGCATGAATAATGTTTATAATAAAAATAACCTGCAGAATTCCTTTTTCTTTATTTTATTGTTATTATGTTTTGTTATGTTTTCTCTTTTTTTTGTACACTGAATCCAGTAATACTATTGTGTAACCTAAAAAATAAACAGACAGATAGATAGATAGATAGATAGATAGATAGATAACATTTACAATAAAAGCAACCTGAAGCAATATCTTATTATTTTATTTTATTTTTATTATTTTGAATTATATACGGAATCTAGTAGTACTATAAAATAACATTTAAACCAACCAACCATCAAACAAATAAAATAAATAAATACATAAATAAATCTTTACAATAAAAGTAACCTAAAGCAACATTTTTCTATTATTATTATTATTATTATTATTATTATTATTAGCTGTTGTTGTTGTTTTTAACATTTTATAATATTTTTCTTACACTGAATTCAATAGTACTGTAACACAACCTTTAAATAAATAAAATACAATGAAATAAAATAACCTTAAAAGTAATCTAAAGCAGCCTTTCCTATATTTAAATTTGTTTTTCCTCTTTGATTTAAAAAAAAAAAAATTTATGAATGAAATTATGAATATTCAATAAATGCAACCAGTAAAAATATCCTTGTTATGGACCTTGCTACAGTCTTGCAAAATTATTGGCACCCTTGGTAAAAGTGTCTTGGTGTAATCTAAGTCTATATGAGCTAACAACGCACGTATATCTGGTCTAATCTAGAAATTTCAACGCCAGAAGTGACGTATAAAACTTGCAATGGACAATCTTTCACTCAAAGTCGATTTTAACAAGCTACCTGAGGTTTCACAGCTCATTTAGCGAATGCTGACGATACAGCGGCATGTTGTATTTATAGCTTTCATTCACCAGGTTTAATTATTCGGGACGTTGCGACAATCGTAAAACGGACTGATCTTATTGAGGGAATTAATGATATATCTGTAGCACAGTAATATCATAACTACATCTAATTAACCTCAAGTACTAGATTATGGTGTGTGTGATTGTTCATTAGTTTGGGGTGGAGCAGAAATGAAGTACAAGAGGCTCACAGTGCACTTTAAGAGTGTGTGTGTGTGTGTGTATGTGTGTGTGTGTGTGTTATAAGGTTGGAGGTATACTGACTTTGCTGACTAAGCATCTGCTTTTTGTCTCACACACTCGCTAATACAGAATCACCATGTTAGTCATCATTTGGCATTAGCTCACGTCATTTGTGCCAACAAATTATCCCTTCTGTAAATGTCACTAAATCACTAATGTCAAACATGAAAGTCTGTTTTTTTTTGTCCTGTTGGACCAGACACTAAAAATAGATTTTTTTTCCACATTGTTTTTTGAGAGAGGATTTCATATTCTTGCCTTCATTGGTGTACACTGCAACCAAACTGACCCCAGATCAGTGTAATATTCCTGAACTTTTTAATCTATATAGTGACAAAACTGACCCCAGATCAGTGTTCCTTTTCCACTCATCAATAGTCTATATAGTGACAAGACTAACCCCAGATCAGTGTTAATTTCCTTTTCATCAATAGACTATATCATATCAAAACTGACCCCAGATCAGCGTAATATTCCTGAACTTATTACCTGGGGTCAGTGTTAAAACTGACCCCAGATCAGCATTAATTTTAACTGCATCAGTAGAATATATTGTGTCAAAACTGACCCCAGGTTATTGTTAATATTCCTGAACTTATTACTCTATATAGTTACAAAACTGACCCCAGATCAGTGTTCATTTTCCACTGATCAGTAGTCTATATAGTGGTCTATACTGTATATCCATTCCAGAAACTGACCCCAGAACAGTGTTAATAATCCTGCCTGCATGGTGTATACCATACCCAAACTGATCCTAGATCAGAGTTAAAACTGACCCCAGTGTTTATGTCTATGTCTTGATTAAGTCAAATTTGCCCCAGAACAGTATTTATAGTATTCCTGTCATTATTAGTTTCATACCAAAAACTGACCTCAGATCAGCATTTGTATTCCTGCACTCATTAGTCAATACAGTGTTAAAACTGACCCCAGATCAGCGTTTATAATCTTGCCTATATTAATTTATACTAAGACAAAACTGATCTCAGAACAGTGTTTATATTCCTAGCATTATTAGTCCATAGCAAATACTAACCTGAGTTCAATAACGTTTACATTTATACTGTGCCAAACTTGACCCCAGATCAGTGATATTATTTTATTTCACTCAGTATCTGTTGAGTTGGTGTGTTGACTGTGCGTGTGTGTGTGCGTGTGTGTTTCATGCTCCCTCCTCTCGAGTGCTGAGGATTGTTGTCCTGCACTATATGCTAATAGCATCATGATGTTATTTAGATCAGTGGCGTCTCGGGAGGTTTGCGTTCGAAGGTCAAGTGCAGCGAGGGGGAGGCACGTTACATTTGCACAACATCGACACGGCACTAAGCAGCTCCCCGGAGGAATGCGCTGCTCTCTCTCTCTCTCTCCCTCCATCCTTTAATCCTTTTCACCCTCTCTCTCTCTCCCTCTCTCTCTCTCTGCCAGTCTGGCCTTTAGCCCTTGCGTCCGCATCTTAAACGAATGCGACTGACAGGCATCCTGCTGCTCCGGTGGCCTGTGCGTGCAAACACACATTGAACCATGAACCTGCAGAGAGCTTGGCTTGATGTGCTAGACATCGCATCATTCACACTTCACTTGACTGGAGAATATGATCAATATCGAGAGATTTTGAGCATAAAATCAAAAGACGGCATCACCCCAGCATTACTCTCACGATTACCAATTCATCAAAATTCCCTGTACTAGGTCGCATAAAGTGTAGTCTGTAATGTTTAAACATTTTTCTAGACGTGTAGTAATTGTATCGTTTCCAAAGTCCTACTCGGACAGGATTACTTTCACTCTGTAACTTCTGTAATAACATTTTTACACGTCTCCACTGAGGACTCTTCTGTCCAAGAACAATTAAATTATCTTATGTTTTATATGCATTCGTGTCAGTTTCAGTGCTTTCGTATCAGTCTTTGGAGCAGAGGAATTTGTGCTTTGAGGCTACTCAGTAACATGACAAGCTGTGTTGTATCTTTGTTGTATTATTAATTCCACAACATTAAATGTAACTATAAATGGATAAAAAGTAAAAGATAAAAATGTCTTTCTTTAATAAACAAAAAACTGTTGGAAAATGGTGTAAGAAGAACAAAACACTTCAGGATGTGCTGTTAAAGGAACATTAACAATAACTCCTCTTCATCACACCACCCTGTTGTTGATTATTTTCCTTTAACTGCACAACATGGTGTTTTTTTCACAGTGTTTACTTCATTAACTTGTACGACATTTAATAACAGTTTTACTTCATTCAATGGGTCGTATGAAAATCAGGAAGTTCGTTAAAAAGAAAAATACAAAAATTACTTTTCTGCAATGTTCTGGAAATGTGGAAATGCTGGATTAATTTATGACGATTTTAGAAAGTTGTTCACATTACATTTCCAATTTGACAAAAATTAACATTAGGGAGATGCTTGTATTTTAAATAACTACAACAACAAAATTTCACGTTTTACATTTTAAAATAAAAAGGTCTATAATCCATAAACCTTGACAAAATTTAAGGTGGCTGTATCAGTATTTATTTTATTTCATGTACTCTTTTTACAGTTGCAGAATATCAGAACTTTATTATACAATTACTGTATACTATACACTTCACGAATGTTTTTAGCTATTTTGTTACTATTAGCATAATGTTTTTTTTCCACTAAATTTTCTAGAAATGCGCTAAAATACAACCAATTTGACAAGGGGAAGAAATTTATCTCTACCCTAGCAAGCACAAATGTGCTACGCAGGTAGAAAACATACAAACTAGCTGAACTTTAAGCGAGCTAGCTTACGAATTTTGCGTAACTTTGTTGGTTTCTAGTTAAGAGCTCATGATACAGCTGTGAGAACTTGGTGTGTAAATCTCAAATATGGATGAAATGTTAATTGAATGATCTTAAAAGTTCTTACCTAATACGTAAATGTAAACGTAAATTCGTTAGCTGGAAGTCATGTAAAGGCAGTGTTTGTGTGGATACTGGATCAAAACACAAAACATGAATAAAGAAGAGCATCATCATTAACACAAACCAGCTTTTTCTCTTATATCGTGATAATTATTTCCCTCATTAAAATTCTGTGCAATTAGAGTAGTACTAATAATAATGTATATGTTTAACGTAAAGTGCACTTCAACGGTATAAAATTCCCCAAGGACTGAGTTTTCTACTCCAGCCAGAGCAGTTCAAATTACCACCATTAAACCGGCAACGCTACGACATATGGGCCGCGTCCCAAATGCAGGTGTCAGCACTTCCGAATGCGTGTTCGCCGTTTTTCATGCTTTGCGGGGTCGCCGGCCAGGTGATTTGGAGAATCTGCTCCTGTGTTCTCTAATTAAAGCGTAATAACACGGTCTTGATGCTTCGCCGAGCCTGTGATGATCGATTTGGACACGTGCTAGGCGAAGAGCCTGGGCTCAGCTCAGAGGCTGTGCATTACAGAGAAAAACTTGGTTGAATTTGTGCAAGACTGTTTGGCTGTGGCGATTTATTCGTCTTGGAGCTATAGTTAATAATAATCTTTCTGCATCTGGACTGATTCCATGTGCGTTAGAAATGAGAAACTCGGATTAAACCGAGTGAGGATGATCCAAATGACATTTAGAAATAACATTTCGAAACTGTTTATTTTTCTTCTTTCAATTCAATAAGGACATTTGGAGGACATTTTCCTGAGAATCTGTGTTACTTTAGACTTTTGGAGTCATTTAAAAAAAAATACTAAATGGTTTTGCGTTATTTCTCAGAGGAAACGAATTTATTTCTCCTTGTGTCTAGTCCAGGTGTTTATAATGAAACTTTGCTAAGGTCCAGCTAGAGAAAGTTCCTTGCTGGATAAAGCAACTAAAATGGCTGAATGGAGACAACAGTTAGCTTTTAATGCTGAAGCATGAATGCTTAGTTTATGGCTATAAATATCACGATCGATAGTCACGTCACGGACGTGGGCAGAAAAAAACACATGTTCTGTTTTGGTTGTTGACTTTTTTTTTTTTTAGACAAGCCATGTCATCAATCCACTAAGTGAATAAATTGAAAAATTTGAAAGTCTGTGAGCTAATCTCTACCCGTGTAGCTAGTCTCTGGTCTGATGAGCTGCTTTCAGCTAAAATAATTTACATAAATGCATAGGATTGGAAAAGTAAAGAATAACACACTCCAGAGCATGGGGGTGTGATGCAGCTCGACACGCAAGAGGAGCTGGGAATCCTTTCATAAATGTTAAATAAATTTCTCCTAACAAAAACTTCACCACATCAACAATTATACATTTTATTTTGTTAAACAACAATGCATTTAAAAAAACTGTTTATTATTAGTCGTAGATTATTTAGAGCGTTCGCTGTACATGTCCCTGTGTATGAAATTAGAACGAGCTCATTAATATTAACCTATTGTTTATGTTACAGCCGGAACTACCTGTGCTGTTATATGAAAAATAATGCACATCTCCTGACCAATCAGAATCAAGCATGTGGTACAAACTGCAACAGAAGTAGCACTAGTTCATGTTTTAAAAACTAGAGTCGTCAGTTGTTTTTTTTTCATATGTTCTTCAAACTGCTGCTCCTGCTCCATCACAGGGCGGAGTAACACACTCGGAGAAGAGCGCTATCCGCCCTCTTCCACATACATGAGCTCACAGACACACTGTATCGAGTTGGAATCCCGGTTATGGGCGGCTATGGTATAGTCAGGATTCGCAATTTCCTGACTATCAGCTGAACCTGTTTCTGTCATTCTGCTCGAGAGTTTACATCATAAACGCAAAACCTGAAGGTCAGTGTAAAAAAATTATTTATTACCTCCAGTTACTGGCTTTAACAAAATGATCCATTATCCAGTGACCTGCTGCATCTGCATCTCAAAACCTTTAATGTTAATGATTAATGATTAACGTTAATGATTGCTTCCTTTCTAATCTCCCCAGACAACAAAAAAAAAGGCGCCGTTACTAATAACAGCATCAAAAGTCAAAAGTTTGCGCATCTGAAGGAACCCAAATTAGCATAGAAGTGGATGGACAGTTTGTTGGCCAGGTCTATTTCTTTTATTCCTTTCTTTTTTGTTGCTTATCTATATATTACTATTATTTTAGCAGTTGCACACACACACACACACTCTAAGTGCACACACACTCTATGCACACACACACACATATACACACACCAGTGAGCACACACACTCTACATGCACACACACCAGTGAGCACACACACACACCGGTGACCAGTGAGCGCGCACATTGTATACACACACACACACACACACACACACACATACACCAGTGAGCACACACTGTACATGCACACACCAGTAAGCATTCACATTTTACATGCACACACACACACGCGCACACAAGTGAGCACACATTCTCTACACACACACACCAGTGAGCTCATGGGCACACATCTATATGCTTACAAACAGGCAGGACACACTCCTCAAAACACAACTAAACATGACAAAACCTCCAGTTCCATGAAAATACATGCGCACACACACACACACATACACACACAGACACTTGAGAAAACCCACACCTCTAAAACAATACACCTACACAGCCTGTGTGTGTGCTTGCATGAAACATGTACACACCCCAGTAACCACAACACATACACACACACACACACACACACACTGATTCTCTCTCTGTGTATCTAAAAAAACTCCGGCTGCTCTTCCCACGAGGCTGATGGGAGTTTTCGGTGCACTCCTGCCTCCCCAGACACCGTGCTTCACCAGGTGTTGTCTGCAACAGGCAATTAGTAGAATAGGTGTAGCTGTCAATCAGCGCGGCGGCGAGATTAGCTGCTTGGCCGTAATTAGCGGGTTCGAGGCTCCTCGGCCCAGAGGATAAAGGCTTTGCCAATAATGGGCCCTGGGGTATTAATTACTGAAGGTCGAAGCCGCCGAAAAGGCCGGGATCTTAGCCGCGCCGCGCGTAAGATGATTGTTTAAATTTCAAAAATAATACGGCTCTGACAGTTGTTAGCGTCCCGCGGGGGCTCGGGTACAAGGTAGCCGAGGTAATTAGTTTGAAGAGGAAAGGGCACGGTTGCGGGCGTGTTTGTGAAGAGCGAGGGAGGGGGTGAGTGAGCGAGCAAGGGGAGAGGGAGTGAGGAGTGTGTGTGTGTGTGTGTGTGAGAGAGAGAGAGAGAGAGAATACAAGAGGTAGAAAGAGTGTGTAGTGAGAGTGAAATAAAGGGAGGAGAGGGGTAAGGTGTGATAGAGAGAAAGGAAAGAGAAAAGGAGGAGGGTGAGTGAGAGACAGAGAGTGCAGCGAGAGAGAGAGACAGAGAGAGAGAGAGAGAGAGACAGACAGAGAGAGAGATAGTAAGAATAGTAAGCGAGAGATAACAAAGGAGTGGAAGAACTAGAAAAGAAAGAGGGATAAATCAAAAAGAGAGAACAGAACAGGAAAAGAAAGCATGTCTATGAGAAAGAAAGAGAGACAGAAGAGAAAGAATGAGAGAAAAGAGATTGATGGAAGATGGAAAAGGAGATAATAAGGGAGAAAGACAGGGAGAGAGAGTGATAGAGAAGAGTGGGATAGAGAGAGAGGATGAAGTGAGGAAAGAAAGGGAATAAAAAGGGTAGAAAGCGAAAGAGGGAGAAATAAAGGGAGAAGAGTAGTAAGCGTTTGTGAAGAGCGAGGGAAGGGGTGAGTGAGTGAGGGGAGAGAAAGTGAGGAGTGTGTGTTAAAGAGAGCGAGTGAATAAAGGGGTAGAAAGAGTGTGGAGTGGGGGAACTTGAGAGAGGAGAAGGGTAAGGTGTGATGGATAGAGATAAAGGGGAGTGAGCGAGAAAGAGAGAGAGAGAGAGAGAGAGAGAGGTATAGTTAGAATGTATGAGAGAGAGTACAAAGGAGAAGAAAAACTAGAAAAGAATGAGGGATAGAGAAGAGGAGAGAAAGAGAGAGGATGTGTAAGAGAGAAGGAAGAGTGACAAGAAGGAGAGAGAATGAGAGCAAAAGATAGAGAGAAAAAGAAAGTGATAGAGTAAAAGATGTATAGTGAAACTGGGAGAGAGGGAATGATAGACAATGAGAGTGAGACAGAGGGCTAATGAATGGAGAGAAGAAGTGAGTAAAGAGAGAGAGAGAGAGAAAGTGGACAGAGAGAGTGGAGTGTGTGTGAGGGAGAGAGAGGATGGACAGAGGAAGTGAAGAGAGACAAAAAAGAAAGAAAAAAGAGGGTAGAATGAAAATTTAAGAAAATTAAAGAGAGAAATTAGAGCGAGACAAAGATAAAGAATGGGAAGAGGAGGAATGTAGGGAAAGAGAGACAGAATGAGAAAGGAGAAAAATGGATGGAGAGAGGGAAGAGTGTGAGACAGATCAGGGAGAGAGATAAAGAGAGAAAGGGAAGATGGGGTAGATATATGGGGATGGAGAAAGAGAGAGAGAGCATGAGAGAAGAATAAGTGAGAGAGAGAATGAGTGGAGAGTGATGGATAGAGAGAAGGGACAGAGAGAAAGAGGACAAGAAAAAGAACATGTGACATGAAAGATGATAGAGAAGAGGCTGAACAACAGAAGGAAGAAAGAGAATGAGAAAAAAAGACAGAGTGACTGAAAGAGAGAGAGATGAATTGAGGGATGGAAAAGACAGAAGGACAGATGGAAAAACAAAGGAGAAGAAAAGAAGAGACATAAAACCAGACACGTCGTATTTCTCCAAGCTCTCAAAAAAACAGGAAGTGGCCACCATGGACTAATTTTTACACACACACACACACACACACACACTATAAACTCTCTTATTAAACTTGTAGGACTGTAGATACAAATTACACTCAAATATAGCTATAGTGCACTATGTAGTGTCCACGCAGCTGCTGTGTTTTACCCTATGTAGTGAGCATATATAGTGAATATGCAGCCATTTTGAAATTTGTCCTGACTGCTCATTATATCAGTTGTTACGGTAAAAAAAGAGGAGAAAGATAGAAAGTGATTAATAGCAAGAAAGAGGGAATAAAAGAAAAGAGAGATGGAAATGTACACAGACAAATAGACATTGTCAAGAGTGATGGATAGAGAGAAGGGAGAGAGAGAAAGAGGACACAGCAAAAAAGAGATAAAAAGAGGAGATAAAAAGAGGAGAGACAGAAGAAGAAAGAGGGGAGAGAAAGGATGAGTGAGAAAAAAGGAAAGAATGAGAGAGTGAGGAGGAGAGAGGGAGAAAGGGACAACAAGGGAAAGAGAGAGATGAAGAAAGACAAATGAATTGAGGCATATAAAAGATGGAAAGAAAGTAAGAAAGAAAATAGACACACTCATTATGTCATTATTTATTCCATGACTATGTTTCTATCACTCATTAAAACAAGGAGGTGTGGCCAGTCCCAGTGTAGCAGGCATGGCCTGTGGTGTCAGTGTGCCAGCCTTAGTGAAGGAGGTGTGGCCTCTGGTGTCAGTGTGTCAGTCTTAGTGAAGGAGGCGTGGCCTCTGGCATGTCTGTGCATCGGTCTTAGTGAAGGAGGCGTGGCCTCTGGTGTGTGTGTCAATCTTAGTGAAGGAGGCGTGGCCTCTGGTTTCTGTGTGTCAGTCTTAGTGAAGGAGGCGTGGCCTCTGGTGTCAATGTGTCAGTCTTAGTGAAGGAGGCGTGGCCTCTTGTGTCAGTGTGTCAGTCTTAGTGAAGGAGATGTGACCTCTGGTGTCAGTGTGCCATTCTCAATTTTTTTACAGAAATTTTGAAGCAATAAATTCATTATGAGTTTCATGGTGGTGCAGCGGGTGATGTTGGTGTCTCACATCTCCAGGGTCCAGGACTCAAGCTTGAGCGCTGGTTACTGCAGTGGCTCCAACATGGTCGCCACACCAGCGTTACGTTTGAGGTAGCGACTGCTCGGCTGAGTGTGAAGCACAGATGCTGTTCCCCGAGCGCTGCTGCCTTGTTTAAGAGGAAACAAATGGCAAATGGAAAGACATTAAGTTCCACATGTTATGCACAGGTGTCGGTGTAATAGTGCGTGTCCTGGAGAGATAGAGAGAGAGAGACAGAGAGAGAGAGAGAGAGCAGCCGAGCATCCTGTTTACTTCTCTCTCTATTCTTCTCCACGCGGGAGTTTGGAGGAGGTGTTGGGTGGATGAGAGCTTCACTCGCTCTTTCTTAAAAAATTTTGAAGTTTGAGTCCATTTAATTGTTCTATTCATCTTTGGAACCTTAATTGGGATGTAAATCTGTGGAGAAGGAAGTTTTATTTCCTGTATATATGAATATGTGTTACCACTTTATAACACTTCATAACACTACTCTTATGATGAGTAGATACAGAACAGTGTTTAAAATATGAATTGGGCAGTGTCTAATCCTCAACCTGGTGGCTGCATTACATAAGTCCCAGATAAGAGTAGTAAGTGCTATGAAAGGTTATAAGCAGTAAGAGCTATGAAGGGTTATAAGCACTAAGAGCTATAAAAGTTTATAATTTAATTTGGCAGACACCTTATCCAGAGCTACTTCCATTTACACTCAGTAAGCAGTAAGTGTTATGATATAAGCAGTATATGAGCAGTAAGTGTTATGAGAGGTTATAAGCAGTATATGAAGTGCTATGAAGAGCTGTAAGCAGTAAAAGCTATGAAGATCTATAAAAGGTTATAATCAGTAAGAGCTCTGAAGGTTTATGAGGAGCTATGAAAGATTATAATCAGTAAGAGCTATGAAGGGTAAGCACTATGAAGAACTATGAAGGGTCATAAGCAGTAAAAGTGATGAAGCCCTATGTAGTGTCATAAGCAGTAAGAGCTATGAAGTGCTATGTCGGGCTATAAGCAGTAAGAGCTATGAGAGGTTATAAGCAGTAAGAGCTATGAAGCTCTATGAAGGGTTATAAGCAGTAAGGGCTATGAGAGATTATAAGTAGTAAGAGCTATGAGAGGTTATAAGCAGTAAGAGCTATGAAGCCCTATGAAGGGTTATAAGCAGTAAGAGCTATGAGAGGATATAAGCAGTAAGAGCTATGAAGTGCTATGAAGGGCTGTATGCAGTAAAAGCTATGAAGTGCTATGAAGGGCTATAAGCAGTAAGGGCTATGAGAAATTATAAGCAGTAAGAGCTATGAAGCCCTATGAAGGGTTATAAGCAGTAAGGGCTATGAGAGGATATAAGCAGTAAGAGCTATGAAGTGCTATGAAGGGCTGTATGCAGTAAGAGCTATGAAGAGCTATGAGAGCTTATAAGCAGTAAAAGCTATGAAGTGCTATGAAGGGCTATAAGCAGTAAGGGCTATGAGAAATTATAAGCAGTAAGAGCTATGAAGCCCTATGAAGGGTTATAAGCAGTAAGGGCTATGAGAGATTATAAGCAGTAAGAGCTATGAGAGGTTATAAGCAGTAAGAGCTATGAAGCCCTATGAAGGGTTATAAGCAGTAAGAGCTATGAGAGGATATAAGCAGTAAGAGCTATGAAGTGCTATGAAGGGCTGTATGCAGTAAGAGCTATGAAGAGCTATGAGAGCTTATAAGCAGTAAAAGCTATGAAGAGCTATGAAGGGCTATAAGCAGTAAGGGCTATGAGAGGTTATAAGCAGTGAGAGCTATGAAGCCCTATGAAGGGTTATAAGCAGTAAGAGCTATGAGAGATTATAAGCAGTAAGAGCTATGAGAGATTATATGCAGTAAGAGCTATGAGAGGTTATAAGCAGTTATAAACAGTGCATCATCAGAGTTTGGAATAAGAAGAGGATCAGATCCCACACTCACAACACAGGATGTTTAGTGAATCAACCCTCTTGTTTAAAAATTCTAATCCCAACAGGACTGACCCAACACACACACGCACACACGCACACACACACTCGCACACATGCACACACACACACACACGCACACACACACTCGCACACACACACACACACAGAGGTGGGGCACACTGTTTTTGATTAGGTGGCCTGCCTAGTTGTTTTGGCTCATTGTAAGCCCACGCTAATCGCTGCAAGAGTCTCAGCGTTTGTTTTTCACACGCCGACTTACATTCCCACACACACACACACACACACACACACATACACACACACTCGGGTGTGTGACTGCTTCCCCCTCAGTTCTCACTTTGATCCAATGTCCTATCCTAATTGAATGGGATAGGTTTTTTCAACTTCCTGTTTTAAAAAGCAATGCAGGTCTTCACTCGTACATTAGTTCCATGTTTTTCCCCAGTCAATTCTGGGTTTTGCCTCATCAGTATATAAAAAAAAGCGGAAATGATGAAGCGTGGGCTTGGTATTTCTCCATCGCCTACTTCAGAGGCGACGCTGGAACAAAAATCAGCAAAAAGGAGTGCAGATAGAGGGGAAAAAATCGTAAAACGCGAGAATCTCTCCCTGTCCGAGGCTGAATGGAAGGGTTCCAGGGTCGTTAGCGGTGCTAATGCTCAGGCCTTCGTTGGCGGGAGTTCATAGTGTGTCCCTGGGCATTATGGGAAGGGAGCGGCATTCGCTGGACGCTGTTCATCCGTAATTAACCCACAGCCTCGGAAAGTTTAGGAATTTTTCAGCAAACCCACAGCAGGGCACTTTATTAGTAAAGTAGCTGCATGTGCACGTGTGCTGAAAATCCATGATACAAAATATCTCGAATTTCTCAAATATTGTTGTGGATATTTTGTTTTTAATTTTGTAAAGTTTGTGCTCCCTTTCTTTCTTCTTGTTGACATGCTTAAAGCCAGCATTACAATGACAATGTGTGTTTTATTATTATTTTTTATGCTTTTCATCTGACAAGAGTTTTGTGAAAAACATGGTGAAAGGAACTGTTTCTCCAATACAGTAATTCTAAAAATTAATTTAAAAACACTGTCAATAAAAAAATATATATATCAGAACATTAGAAAAAAAAATCTTAAATTCATTGTTTGTTTATAATTTTTTTTTCCAAGAAAATGTTCTTTTTAATTTACTGGGCTTTTATTATTTATTAAGCTTGAAATTAAAATTAAAATTATTCTTTTAAAAAATCATTTTAAAGGTTTTAAAATGGCTAATGGAGCTGTAAAATATGCTTTTCCAAACTTGGCATTTAAAAATGATGTGAAATATACAATAAGTAAATAAAAATAAATAAATAAATAAATGAGATAATATTTATCTCAGTGTCAAAAACATAATTTTTTATAAAAAAAAAAAAAATCAATAGTTTCTTACATGTTTTGATTTGTAAATATTCCAGATTGCCCCAGAACAGTCTGCTGTGTTTGCTCCGTATTGAAAAAAAAAAACTATTTCTTTAATTTTATTTCTTGACTTAGACAAACATAGCATGAATGAATGGTTACAGGTCATAGATTGTAAAGTATAACATAAAAAAATGCACAAACAGCAGGATTACAGTAAATTTTACAAAAAGTAGAAATTCTTTTATCCGTGTTCTGATCATTTGGGTTGTCCTTGAAATTAAAATTCAAATAGATTTCCTCACAGGAAATGGTGTTTTCCGCAATAACCTAAAATCCACTGCCATCATCATCTTCTGTCTCTGAGTGAAGAATAAAACCATCCTCAGCTGGAAGAGACCTTCGGCAAAAACTGATACGCTCACTGAGATTTGCAGCTTCTTCCAGTGCCAACATTCAGAAGAGTCCTAAAACAGGTGTTCTGGGAACCTGGGATGGAAATCCGAGTCAGATTTCCATGAGGATGTTCCTGTTTTTGCCTGGGGTGTGCCATTATTTTCAGAAAAGCTTTTTTCTGTCTTTTTTTCTTCATGAAGACAAAGAATCAAGATAAAAAGCCCAGGCGAGTTATTATTCTATAATTCTGATTTATTACTCTGAGAGTCCTGTGGAGAGGATTCCTGAGTATCACAGAACGGGAATGTTGAACTTTCCGCTCACCGTGTGACGGCTGAAAAGTCGGAGCAGTAAATACAGGTAGTAAACACATGAACAGGTAGTAATACACCCCGAAGTGACTGCGTTAACGTGTCGATCGAGCTGTGGGAACCAGAGACGATGGACCAGATGTAGGGCAGCGGATATCAGCTAGTGATACTCTAGCATGCTAGCGCTCTTCCTCACTCGGGGACATGACATAAAACTGAAAGTAGTACACCACCAGTTGCTCATTCAGGAACATTATGTAAGGAATAATACACAGTGGGCCATGCTGTTATAGCTGGTGCTAGCATTCTAACTCTGTTTATTAGCATGTTGCACTAAGCTCACAGGTGTAAATCTAACTGAATTTAATTACCACAATAATTGTCGTATTTCCACTCGGATCAACACGCGCAGTTCTGTCGATCAGGGCATCTGGACCGAAAAGACGGAAAGGCTAGAGATTTTAAATGAAGTGGGAAGTGTTTCAAAACAACGAAGTCTTTCCTACAATCAGTGAACTGTTGTTTATAGCTGACAACAACAGCCAGTTGATAATATTGTGTCAGACACTGTCAGATTTTTTCTTGGTTTTTTTTCTTACCCATCAGAGATACGATGCCTCGTGCACAGCATGTGGTTTGCATCAGTAAAAAGAAGAAAAACATGTCTCCCTTGTCCAATACCTGTATTGTTTGGGCTAGTTTCAAATCTTTTTAAGTTGGAGTTGGGAATTTCACTGAAACTTGGCAACTCTGCCCTCAAGCTTCGCATGAAAGTAAAAGCCTTGCACTTACATGACTTTTTTCTTTCTGTCCCAGTCCTAATACACACACGTACGTAATCTGAACGTGAAGCTTTCAAACAAACAAAGAAATAAACCAATAGAATAATAAACAAATAATTTGTTTAGATCACATTATCTGTGTGTTTTTTATTTAGCTACATCCCTAACTCATTCACTAGCTATACATAAAGCTTGTTTAAGTATATGTTTAATGGCTGCTACCAAAAGAGGAAAAAACAAATGTAACCTTCTTCTTCTCTAAAACAACAGAATAAAAGGGCTCGAGCGGCGAGCACACTTTTGTGTGATCAGTTCTTGCAGCAGTCGCACACACATGTGACAAATCCTCTCAACCTGCTTCCTGCAGCAATTAAGACAGGGATGTGAGAGACACCGGGCACTTCATTAAGGCACTGCACTTCTTCTTTCACTCTCTTTCTCTCTGTCGCTCTCTCAGTATATGGATATTAGCATGCCGTGTTTCCTCTGAATACCAAACAGAACAGTTGTAACCCTAAAGTCTGAAGAGAATGGGCATACTGAGTGGAACTGACAGGAAGGCTACGGTAATGCCACCGTATAACCACTCTGTACATCCGTGCTGAGCAGAAAAGCATCTGCAACATGCGGAACCTTGAGGAGGAGTTTTGAAATTGATTGGAAAAAAGATTCGATTAGATAATTGTATTAATCAGCGAGTGTACAGGTGTTCCTAATAAAGTGGCCACCTCGTTTGTGTTCATTACACCTGCGACTGGATTTCAATGACGCTAGTTAACGATATTGTGTGTGTTTGCGAATTCTGTGTTGCCTGAGATAGGTTCACACACTTTTCTGAATGGTTAAATGACTCAGTCATGTAGTAGCTGGCACTAATGCTAGCTCACCGATGCTCAGCTATACTCTCACTCTCTTTCTGAAATGTTGAAGAACATTTTTCTTGTTTGCAGCAGTGCAAGAAAGAAAAATCCACCCCCCCACCGGCTATGAAACTGACAAGTGTGTTGCACAGCAAGCACGCAATCAAGAGACGCTGATGAAATCTCGCCGTGATGAAATAGCCGAGCGCAGTGTATGTCAGAAACGGTATTGTTTATGAGGGGTGCACTTATTAATAAAACAGCTTTGGGGGGTCAAGAGAGACGGACAAATAGATACAGACTAACAGAAAGAAAAGTGTTGGTCCAAACAGCCTGAAGGAAGCAGTGTGTGTGTGTGTGTGTGTGTGTGTGTGTGTGTGTGTGTGTGTGTGTGTGTGAGAGAGAGAGTTAGAGTGTGAGATTTGGGACAAAGGGAGCAGGACTTGTGTAATTGATCAAACACAAACCCACCAGCATGAACACGCAGGAAAAACACGATTACAGCAGCATGTTCAGAAGAAACGAGATGGGAACCCGAAGTTATCAATATTTAAGATTCCATACCAACGCGTTATGATGTAATACTTCCGATTTTGTTATGGTACTTCTCCAAGTATCAGCTATTTCTTTCTTTAGCTATTCCCCTCCACCTTTTTTTAAATCTTAGTAACAGTTATCATGATTCCACTGGTTGTTCAGGCTTAAGTGGGCTGACACACGCAGGCCACACCCCCTTCACTGAGTTTAACATGCCATAACTCTTTCACAAAGAGTGTGACAAACACAGAGGCCACACCTCCTTCACTGAGACTTACAGGCACAGAGGCCACACCTACTTCATTAAGCCTGACAAACAAAAGGTCACACCTCCTTCGGTGAGACTGACAGGCACAGAGGCCACACCTACTTCATTAAGCCTGACAAACAAAAGGTCACACCTCCTTCGGTGAGACTGACAAAGAGGCCACACCTCCTTCACTGAGATTGACAAAAAAAAAAGAAACCACACCTCCTTCACTGAGACTTACAGGCACAGAGGCCACACCTACTTCATTAAGCCTGACAAACAAAAGGTCACACCTCCTTCGGTGAGACTGACAAAGAGGCCACACCTCCTTCACTGAGATTGACAAAAAAAAAAGAAACCACACCTCCTTCACAGAGACTGGCATGTGCTGAGGCCACACCTCCTTCACTGAGACTGACACACACAGAGGCCACACCTCTTTCACTGAGACTGACAAAGAGGCCACTCCTCCTTCCCTGAGATTCATAGACACAGATAACACGCCTCCTTTACAAAGACTGACATGTATGGAGGTCACACCTTCTTCACAAAGGGTGTGACAGTCACAGAGGCCACACCTCCTTCACTGAGACTGACAGAGGCCACGCCTCCTTCACTGAGACTGACAAATTAAAAAGGCCACGCCTACTTCACAAAGAGTGTGACACATACAGAGGCCACTCCTCCTTCAATTAGACTGACAAAGAGGCCACACCTCCTTTGCTAAGACTGATACACAGACAGCAGCCACACCTCTTTCACTGAGACCGAGAAACACAAAGGCCACACCTCCTTCACTTTAATTATATGCTAATTCTAACAATTAGTCAACATCATTTACAGATGTTTGATTGAAATATTTGCAAATTTTTAGGAAAAACACAAATACCGACTCCTGCAGGCGTGCACCATTCTTAACCTGGCTCCGGTGCACTTTGTGTAGCACCCTTTTCACGGGCAAGTTCCTCATCCTCATTCCAATCCCACGACGTGCTACTTGCTAGCATCTCGAGCCATAAAGTACCACAGGATAGCCGCCATCTGGATATGAAATAAAGATTTTATTGCTGGTATGCATCAGTGAAGCAGTTCCATATTTCAGAGGGACGTGATGGAAGGACTCATCGCTCTTGCACTCCTCTGGGCCGAGCAAAACATTAGAAACATTAGCTACCCGTCGGAGATCAGCGGGACAACCCGGCTCCTCTTCTGAGGCCAACATGGCCGCTGCTCAAAGCTAACTAATATACGGCAGAGCGTTGAAACTTATCTCGTCCATGTTTGCTCAGGGAGACGGCCAAGGTAACTGATATATTACCGTGTTCCTCCAAACTCCCAGGGCGCAATAAACTGCACATGAACATATTTAGAGGATCAAGAGCTGTCAGCTAGGTCGTAAGATGGGAGAGACGAGTTACAGGAAGTGTATTGCAAAATGTGGAAAAGGCATCAGGCTATATACGGCACTCTTAAAGGAATACTCTACCTGGAAAAGACTGATGATAACATCGCTAATAATCATGAAACGTGAGTCCATTCCATGCTAATCAGTTCTTGTTCACAAGTATTCATTTGCTACTGTTTTAAAGAAATGCTGACATTGCTAATCATACTTTATTATCACTGAAAAATTTTAACTGAACTTAAAATTATTGTCCCCTGTCAGAATTCCTATTTAGAAGTTAATAATATTTGTGTTAATTGTTTTTTCCTATTCTGATCAAGTGACTTATTAATGCCAGTGTTTCCCAACATCAGAACATGTTTTCTCTCCTTTAACATGCACAACTCAGTTCAGAAAAAGCTCAGTGATGACTTAGCTGCTAAATATAATTCACATATTAAGTAGAGAATTTGATGCTAGCTACACTTGCTGTGTAAAACTTTATGCTAACTGTTCTAGAGAGAGCAGAGTGGGTCTGAGATTCAGATAATGCACATTTCTGACAGGAATGTTTACTTGAAATATCATTCTAGTGACACGTCAAACAAGCGATTCACTCCTAAAAGGGCTAGTCGAATCCTCTACATGTAAGGAAGAAGGCTATATAGAGAATTAGCACAATCTCTTTTTTTGTAGTGATGTAGTGCAAGTCAGGGAAAGAGAGACAGACGAGAGAATCAGGTCGCTATTATGACCAGGAGTCGGAAATCTACACTTCCTGTATGACATGATCTCCGTTTCCTGTCCAGGACCATTTCTCACCCAGAGGGTGGCGAAGGCAAACAGCGCTGGAGTGCTAAAGAGGCTAAAACAACATCCTCGAGCACGAGGCCCCAAAGCTGACAAGGTCAAAAAGGCAGGAACAACAAAGCGAGACACATCATTTCAGACACACTCTAACGTGACAAAACCTAACCCTAACTCTAACCCTAGGTTCTTTAATGCTTCTTTATTGGTTTATTAGATCAGTTAGGGTTCTTAGGACCCTTGGAACAGAGGTATATGAGCCTTCATAGAAATCTTAAAGGTTTTTGCAACTGGAGAACCCTTAAGAGTGCATGGTTTTACTTTTTTTTAAAAAAGTAAATCATTCGGGTAATATTAAATCCAATCTAAGTGCTATTTAATTAGATTTCATATGAATGAACCCGAAAGAAATGCTACTCATTCATGACGCTAACCTTAACTATTCCTAATGCTGAGTCATGTGAATTTTTATGAAAGTGCATTAATAATATGAACAGTTACCTACCTGGGTGCAACTGATTTAACTTATGCTAATTAAGTTATGCTAATCCTCAAGCTATTTATGAGCCAAACTCATTAATATACAGCAAGAAAACAGAAAATTGAACAGAATTAAAAATAGTCTCAGACTGTAAAACCACTGGCCTGAGGTGTGTAAAGGTGTCTGGTCCTAATCTGGAGCTAAAGTGCTAAAAATGAATTTTGAAGTCTGTAATGAGCTATATTAGTTATTTTGGACCATCGGCTTCAGATGACGGACAGTAAGTTTGCGTAAGTGGCTTTTTCTAAACAGTTAAGCTTTTCTATGAACTTTTCACTAACAAACTTTCATCCGATACTAATTTTAGTTACCTCACCTGGCTAACATTCCCTAGCTACATAGCATTAACTGAAACTTTTTTACTTTTACATTTTACCAACTGTATAAAATTTACAACAGAATTTTGTATAATTTTACATAAATACTTTTATGAATGAAATGAAATTTATCTCATTTATATTATCTCAATATCTCATGAAATGATTCAGTTCTGTTGATTAATGTCAACAGAACTGAATTATTTCCACACATTCTCAATTCTTCACTGTTTAAATTTCATGAATCCGCTCACATTTCCACCCAGAATGGAGCTTCTTTTGCCCAAGTTGAGGCTTGGTCCAGTCTGAGGCTTGGGGCTTGGTTCTCAACAACAAATCTTTGCACAAATCTGGCGTTAAATAAATGATTCGATAATTATGTAAATATCTAGTCTGAGAAGTATTTATGTATCGCATCCAGTTTGGTCCAAATTTCCAGAACACTCAACATTTCTGCAGCCTCATGGATCAGTTTAGAAGCTCGCATCTACAAAAAAAAATGCTGCAACCTAAACCACATGGCATGTTTGATTCACTTCCTGCAGGTGAGTCGATTCAGAGTCGAATCACTTTCTGACTGCGTTAGAGTTCTTTTGGAAGCACAACACCACCACTTCGCTCTCAGACACTCTCAGACCAGTCGTTTTGGTTCTCACCTCGGTGTGATTGCTGTGTTCTCGCCTGCCTAAAGAACCGCACTGAGAGCGAGAACAAACCAGGGTTCCGTTCAAACAGACTCGACACTGCAAATGTGAGCACAAGCTTGGTTATCATTTTTTTACATCTCTGTTATTCAGTACCACAAACCCAACACACGGATTAAATTAGCTACAAAAATGGGTTCATTGAACATCCACCTCTTTCTTTGTTCTCTTTTCTTTGTAAGGGATTTTATTTTCTGAAGAATAATCCAGTGCTATTCTGCCTTGTTGGATCAGTCAGGGGTCGAGTCTCGAAGGGCACTTGTAATCGTTAACATCGTCTCTCTAAAGCCTGTAAAGTAATAAAAGTGCTTTGTTGGATGAAAGCGCCCACTCGTGTGCTCTGTGGGCCCGTAGCGCTACATTAGCAGAGGTTAATCTATATAAACACAGCTCCACTTATTGCTTGCACACTGAGTTAATAAGACTAACGTATTATTAGTAATGTTTCCCCTGTAATAACGCCGGCCAGCCGTCAATCATCAGCACAATTAAATTGTTTAATGAATAAATTTGCATCGATAATGACGCAACGGCAGGGAAACATCTGTCTCCAGCCGTACTGGTGTCAGACCCCCATATGGAACGCTAAAGTCGATGCTGTTTTGATGCTAACTAAACGAAAAACTAGCGCTCGGATTAATTAGACAGCGTGGAAATCACTTAGTGAGATCACTTCCTCTTTTCCTCGCTGCATATTCACGCCATGCAAATTGGGCCCGAAATGTCCCTTACACTCTTTTTACAATTAAAATGGAACAATTTCCACTCCATTGCTAATTTTTTAGCGCATGAACACACCACATTGTCGAGGTACACATTTTAAAGTGGTATGAGGAGAGCTTTGGGCTTTGATTATACAGTAAAATCAGGAGAAATGTAGACATGAAGGCTTGAAATCTGCCACAACTACTTAGCACAATCATTTAGTTCCTGTTTATGAATATTCATACACAAGACGAATGATGGGAACCAAAACTTTTGTTTTGGCCTGCTGTTTTCTCTTTTCTTGCTCTCATTCTCTTGGAATTTTATGATACAAGAACAACATGTATCAAACTGGATACAAACAAATTTATTCGTAAATCATTCACAGAACGAAAATCCAGCTCGTTCAGACAAAAGTTCGTATCCTACATTCGCTCCTGAGTTGGTTGTAAATTTAACGTATAAGGAACCTTGATTGAACAGCTTCAAATCGTATACTTGATGATGAGTTGCTGTGATTTTATAAACGGCTTACACTGTCAAGTTAAAATCACTTATTTATTTTAATTAAAAGAGGAAACGGTAGTGTGTGCCCATGGTCGCCGATGTACCTCCTGGCTAAGCTGCATTACTGGAAGACTTAGCGTATGCCAAGCTTAAGAAGCGCTCTTTCATCGTTTAGTCATTTTGTCGCCTTCAGCTCTCTGTGAGCTTTGCCTTTTATGGAGTTAAATGTAAATCTTAGTCATTTACAGCTGATACACACATGCTTGAACTCTTCTGTAAATGACTCTTTTGTAAATCGGATAGGAATTTTTATTTCGGTTTGACCTACGAAAATTTGTGCACAATTCTACTTAAAGGCAGATAAATGAGATCTGATGTTGTTAAAATAAAATATTGTGATTTATTTTGTCAATGATTAATGGACTATATTATACCATGGATCTGCTATTAAAAGTTATTTTCTCAAGCACGAACGAAAAATTACATTTACATAATTTTCCAAATGTAGTCGATTAGCAAAGACATGCTTGCATCTTTATTTTCGCACTGGCGATGTGAGGCTGATGATAACAAGTAATGGACATAACCAAAACTTTTCGTTAGGTAAATATCTGCCTCACATCGTGTCTGATTCATTAGGGCTATCACACTCATGTGCTAATGTGACTTATTGGGGTGGCCATCTTGGACAACCAGAATCTCTTTTTTTTTACTTTGGTTTGGTATCATGATGCCTCCTAGGCCACGCCTCCCAAAGTTTGATGGCGGAGTTGTACTGAAAAGCTATTTGGACGTATAATATAGTTCCATTTTAGACTTAAATTTGTAAATATGGACTCTAAATGCCATTTTATAAAATAGTTTATTTAAACAAATGAGACTATGAAACTTATTGGTGAACATAGAGATATGTATGTTGTACCATAGCTCCAGTGAAAAACTAAAGAGTCTTGGCCAAACACGTCTTGGCTGATCGAGTACATTTGGGGTAAAGGGGACATAGTTATAAATATAAATATAAATATAGATATAAAAACAAGGCCTAATCTGGCTAGAAGGCTGCTATGAGATCACTAAAGCACTTATGACTTATTTACTAATTTAATAAGCTACTTATTTATTTCTTCTTGTCATTCAAGACCCAAAGTTCGGCCTCACAATCGCCCCGAGGGACTTCTGCTGGAAAAAATACAAACACGGCGCAGTACTAATAATGAGAGAACCCTCATCAGCGAGGTGATTAAGATGGAGAGAGGCAGGACAAATAAGAGTCAGGCTTCACTATCACACACATAATTGTATTCTTTTGAAGCACATTATGTGCATGGTGTGCGGAGAGCACGGCATGCTGGGGGGAAACTCATTAAGGCAGTTGTTATGTACGCCGTGTGTTTGTTTGCATATCAGGTGCTCGGCTTCCCTGTAATAACTAATAAGTGTACAGTGTAATAAGTAAATAAGTGCTTTGGTGATGTCATGTGCATGCCTGCAGGGACATTTGGCTGTTCAGTCGCTTAAAATTGCACTGTTAATGTGCATGTGTATCCAGATCAGGACTACTGGTTAGCAGGATTAGCATAAAGACACAATCTAAGAGTTACAGATTTGTAAAACATTAATTCTATATAAAGGTTTGAACTGTTAAACTTGGGTGATGGGTCAAGACTTTGTTCCAGAGTTGGGGGTGTGGCCTCTCTACTTATCAGTTCTAGTGAAGGAGGTGTGAACTCTGTGCCTGTTAGTCTTAGTGTAGGAGGTAGGAGGTGTGGTCTTTCTGCCTGTCAGTTCCAATGAAGAAGATGTGGCCTCTGTGCCTTTCAGTTTCAGTGAAGGAGACGTGGCCTCGGTGCCTGTCAGTCCCAGAAAAGAAGGTGTAGCCTCTGTGCCTCATTCTGCAGGAGGTGAGTGTGGCGTTTGTTCCTGTCAGTTCCAGTGAAGCAGACATGGCATCTGTGAAATTCTGTCCTCCCTCATTCCTAGGGAGGAGCGTGTGGGCTCTATACCTCAGTTCCAGTGAAGGAGGTGTGGCATCTGTGAAATTCCATCCTTGTAAAGGAGGTGTGGCCCCTGTGCTGCATCTCTAGGAAGGCGGGTGGGACCTTTGTTCCTGTCAGTTCCAGAGAAGGTGTGCCATCTGTGAACTTCTGTCATAGTAAATGAGTCATTGCCTCTGTTCCTGTCAGTCCCAGTGAAGAAGGTGTGACCTCTTTGTCAGTCACAGCAAAGGAAGTGGGGGCCTCTGATTCTGTCAGTCCCATTCAAGGAGCTATGGTCCCTGTGCCTTATTCCAAGGGAGGGAATGGCCTCTGTGTCTCAGTCCTATTCATTGAGGTGTGGCCTCTGTGCCTGACACTCCCAGTGAAGAAGGTGTGGCCTCTTTTTCTGTCAGTCCCAGTGAAGCAGTTGTGTCCTTTGTGCCTCTGTCCTAGTCAAGGAGGCATGGCCTCTGGGCCTCATTTCTGGGGAGAAGGGCATGGCCTCTGTACCCTTTAGTCCCATTCAAGGAGGTGTGACCTCTGTTCCTGTCAGTACAAGTGAAGGAGGCATGGCCTCTATGCCTGTCAGTCCCAGGGAACAAGGCGTGGCCTCTATGCCTGGCAGTCCCAGTGAATAACAAAAAAATTAAGGTGCTTAACAATGTCCTAACAATTATATGAAGATTTGGAAATGTACAATATTTACAGAAATATGAAATTAACATGAGGCATGGCTTCTGTGTCTCAGTCCCAGAGAAGGAGGCGTGGCCTCTGTGCTTGTAGAAGTAAAGGATGAAGCATGAACAATACAAATCACACTACATCACATTGAAACAGCTCCAAAATCATACTGTATTGAATACTTGGTTGATTTAAAGTCTTTTATCTTTCAAATGGTTAATTACACATCAAGACATCATCGAAAAAAGAGAGATATAGTCATAATTTTTACAATTTTTCAGCCATTTGTTAGAATGGATTTTAAACTCAGGTTGAGAATATAGAGTAGGGGTCAGGTTACATTCACAAGGGCCTCTTGGTAATTTGTAAAAAATGTCTTGTTATTTATGTTAATCAGATGTAAATGGTGGATATTGGACACCAAAGTACTGCCATGCATGAAAACTATGCTTTATCAAAACATTTTGATGAAATATACTCAGATATCAGCTAATTGAAAACAGGACCGTGTTTGCATCTTCCATGTTTGAATCGATTTCCTCTTCATGTAGGAAGAAAAAACACACCTAGAAAATACACACCTATTAAAAAACCACCCTAAAGAGTGTGCACATCCATTTATGTCAGCAGTAATTCAGAGAACTGTTATTCCTAAGGTTCTCTAGTGAGATCAAATCCCAGCACTACCACAGAGCTGCTGTTGGGCTCTTGAGCAAGCTCCTTACCCCTCCACTGCTCTGCTCTGTGCATGGCTTGTAATCTCCCTCACTCTGGATGATTAAACGTGATGATTCAAAGTGTCATCCATAGGAATAAACGTAAACCTTTTCCCGAATCATATGTCTGTCATTAGAAAATATCGTTCGGCTGAAATCCTCACCGCAAAAAAAAAACTCATGTGCACTTTTCCTCCCTTTTTCACCAATTCCCACGATGTCACAAATAAAAAGGCTTGCAGCAGGGCAAAAAAAACCCAAAAAAAACGAGCTGGTGGTTTCTGAAGTATGATTCGTTTTTGGACAGAGACTTTTCCCAAAACACACACAGAGGGTTACGTGCCAAGATCAGGGAGCGGCAGGAATGCATATGTTTTTATAGCGTGGGTTGGAAGAAAGAAAGAAAGAAAGAAAGAAAGAATGAAAGAAAGAAAGAGAGAAAGAACGAGGGAAAGGCTCATCTGGCCAACGTCCACCGAGCCCACACATGGTCCTCTGGGTGTCCACACACAGTCCTGCATTGTCCAGTCATACAGATACGGACACACCTCGGTAGCACTCGACCCAACACATGGACTCTATCAGTATCATCTTCATCCTTTCTCTTCTTCATCACTTTTCCAAAAGAGTGTCTTCTTGTTGAAGGAGTCGACATCAAGAGACGATAATGATGATGAGCGTAACGTGATGCCATTTGGATTAAACATGCTCCGAAGTCCAAGTGCAAAGCTTATTTGTAATAATACACAATGTGTAATAATAATAATAATAATAATAATAATAATAAGCAGAATCATAAGAATAAGAATAAGAACAATAATAATAAGAAGAAGAATTGTTTGCCTAGGGAAACTATATTTATCAGTTATATGTCACAAGTTTTTTGGGTTTTTTAGTCCTGTCACAATTATGAAATTGTGGCTGGTTGTTAATTGTTAATCACAATCATTAATAATTTTTATTGCATTTTCTGTTTTATGCATGATAGTAGTGTAATAATGCACGTGCATCAAATAAAGAACAGCAATTTATTGACAAATGAAATTTTTATTTGAAAAAAACATGACATCAATAATAACTTATTAAAAATCTTAAAACCTTGTTACTGACAAACACATGAAAACAACATACTAAATAATATACAAAAATATTATACAAAAATAGACAATAGCTTGTCATGTGCAACTATATCACTATATTGCAAAAAAGGAAAACTTATTCACTTTGTAAAATAATTAAAATTCTGGATAAAAATATGTCAAAAAAAAAATTTCAGTAATGCAGAACAGGATGTTACATGACTGCAAAAAATGCTGTCAATTTGGTGAATTTGTCTCCAAACATACTGAACTTTTGATACTGACTGCAACCTCTCTGTGACAAGGAGCTATTTTTGCTATTTTTAAATACATTTGGTGATTTTTTCTAAAAAACAAATTTCAACTCTATTTGTCCAATAACTTAAATGTGTCATACTGTAAGCGCCTTTTTTGATTTCCTTCTTTCTTGAGCTTTTCCCCAGACAATCAATGTTAATTATATTGTATCACCGAGATCATGCTCTGTGTAGGCCATACATGTAATCATACATGAAATATGTAGCTAATGATTGTCATTATAAACAATATTAATGATTCTAGCGCTCTATAAGCTCCAAAAGCCGTTCCTGTACTCTTTCCTTTCATTGTGTAGATAATCGATGGAATATAAATCCTACAGCAGGTTCTTGTATAAAGCTGACATCTCGCTAGCTGACATCTCACTAGCTGACATGTACACGCGCTGACGTCTCGTTTGCATAAAAGCGAGTGAAAAGTGAAGTCAGATCACAACACACCTGTAAATCAGCTGACATTCGCACGTTTTTATTTCAGGTGTAACAGCAGGTCTTCAGCAGATTCAACGTAAACTATTTTCTCTCTGTTTCACGACTAAAGCAATTATTTTGAAAGCAAGAAAATTTTTTATGAATGTTAATAAGTGCAGGAAAGTTCGTTAGACTTCATCCTAGTATATGTTGTGTACTTCCTGGGTTCTGTTCAGTTCAGCCTTGGCCACGCCCCCTCGCCATTGCTCACGACTGTTCCTCAGGTGGATAGGAATAAATATCCTTTCTTCCCAATTATGTGCAATTATTGTGATTGTATTTATTAGCAAGCATCCTCGTATAGTTGTGTTAACGTAAACTATTTTACATTTTTATTACCCTGGACTTTGGCAGCCATATGGACTTGCTGGTCGTTTAGAGAAATCAGTACTCGGATCACCTCGCTAACACCCTGGCTGTGGAGCGATCATGCTTCTGAAAGAAGGAAATGGAAAAAAATAAAGTGAAAAGAAATTGACAAAGTAAAAGTTACAGCCAACAAAGGAAAATCAAAATAAAAATGGAAAAGTAAATTCTAAAATTTCTAAAATCCTAAAAGTTAAGGAAAACAACAACATATAAAATAAAACTAGTATAAAAATAGCAAGAAATGTTAACGAACACAGAATACTAGAAAAATAAATGAAATTAAAATATAGTTTAGTTCGTTTTTGATCTCTGAAAATGATATCTGAAATTCCAAATGAAATTTTAAGTTTTTTTTAACTTATCAATTAGAAAAGAAAAACAGAAAATGGACAAGTAAAAAAAATTCAGAATAAAAGGAAAAGAAAATATTAATCAAATATAAATGAAAAAGATGCAATACATTTACAATTTACATCATTAACTTATTTTTGGAGAAAAAGTAAATGGACAAGTAAATAAAATGGACTAAAAATAAAAAGAAAATAAATGAAAAAATGTATGGAAAAAAGTACATTAAATACACATGGAAAAATATTCTATTATGTGCAGTAATTATCAAATCCATTTACAATTTAGTTAATTTTTAATTGTCTTTATTATTTATATTAGAAATTTAGTTTTTCAGCATCGTGATGATCTGCAGCTGGCCTTCAGTGCTCATTAAAATCTGAAAAACATTCAGTTAGTGATTTTTAGTGTGACCTTCTGTTGTGTTTGGTGTTGAATATCAGAGATGTTAAGAAGGTAATGTGATCAAAATGACAAAAAAATCTGATTTGAGCTGTAAATTTCAGAATCGAGGATCACGTACGCAGCCGTGTATGGGACAAATAGACAACACTGTGAACTGGGAGGCGGAGTTTTAAGTCTGTCAATCAAAAGCAGGTCGCACCTGAAATCCAGTTCCTGCTTGGAAGTGATTAATTAGGCAGAATCAAGAGCGAATGCCGAGCCTTGGCACAAGGAGCGTCTTTACACCATCGGCAGCAGCCGAGCATCGGAAGCACGGCAGGAAGAAGTGAAGGAACAAGCTGTCTTCCCTTCTTCCTCCGCAATCGCTTTTTTCGCACTCGGCGAAGGCGGTGCGGCCCGTTAATCTGTTTGCACGTTTGCGGTGCTAACAATGTGTTGACAACACGCTGACATCACACAGATGTCAGACACATCTGCCTTCTTCGCCTGATGAATATTAATCAGACACACACACACACATACACACACTCTTCACACTCGCACCAGGCCTCTCGCTCTTTGCTTCTGTCTCCACTGCTCATTTCATTCCTCTCTCTCTTTGTCTCTGTCTCTTCCTGTCTCTCTGTATCATCTCCTCATTGTCCTCAGATCTAAGATCATAAATTTACAGATCTCAGCGGAACAAACCACTTCCCCTCCGCTCCACCCGTGAAGACCTCTCACTCCAACTGACAACGGGAAATCCTTACACGCTTGTTGACATCGGGAAATTTTCCTGCAAATATATGATCACGTATTTGCGGTCTGTAACTCCGTTCCTGAGAAACCAACCATTCCATTCTCCCAGAAGATCTTCCAGGATGAAGGAGAAGCCAAGAATTACAGCCGGAGTGCTTCCATATAATCATAATTTACTGATAAATACCATTTCCACCACAGCACTGTCGAATTCTCAATCCTGATTGGTCAGAAAACCTGATAGAGTTTATATTAATGCGCTCCTTCTAACACGTTATCGTTTCTATAGTAACAGCTGTATTAAATTATATCTATAGTATTTTTTTTATAACTGTCGATATAGTGAAGTTGATGGAACGAGTCTTCAGTGTTAGCACTTTGTTTACATGTGAAAGTCTTCAGGATGGAGTAGTTTATGCTTTCCGGTTTCTCTGTAACATGACGAGTTGCTTTTTTTTTTTTTTGTCTTAACCCCAACAGAGAGACGAAAGTGAAGCTATTGAGAGAACAGCTGTTTATAGCTGTCATAATGTTAGTTAGAACTTGAACTAACCTGTTTCATGGTCATTTAACAACATTATATGTAACTATAAATGGATAACAAGTACAACGTTTTTTAATTAATAAAAAAAAATGTAATCGTTGGCAAATTGCTCTGCTATAAGAGGAATAAAATAATCAACAAAAAATCTAATTAAAATCAAAATGATTTTCAAAAAAAAAATTGAAAATTCAAAAATTAAAAGAAATATAAAAAGAAACAGTATGAAAATAGAAATAAAAGAAACAAAAAAGAAAGAAAAAATAACTAAAAATACCTTAACTATGATGCAATATATAATATAAGTATAATATTTTATTGTGTGCCTTATTTGATTATCAAATTCATTTCCAATTTAATCATTTAATTAGAATTTCTGTACGGTATACATTTCTTTCTTTTTTAGTCTTATTATTTAGAAAAAGAAAAAGAAAAATGGATACATAAATAAAAATAAAATGAAATGAAAACCAAAAAATGGACAAATGACATAAATTTAGAATTTATTTAACTTATTTCAGGGGAAAAATGAAACTAGACAACAGCACAACACTGAATGTATTATTCCTTCCGTAACAGTATAATTAACATATACTTAACAGTGCTGCAGAGACTGAACTGAAGACGCAAACTTCAGACACCAAACGTGTCTTGACTGATCGATTACATTTTGGGGGAAATGGAAACTTCTCTAAATTTCCTCTTGCTTTAATCCTGACCTTCTGTTTTGTTACTTTATACGGTTTATATAGAAGCCACCTTGTCATAAATCACGGCCTTTCTTTCAGTCTGGCAGATCTTTCGGATTAAAACAAATGTGCTTTGATTCTGTTGTGCTTTATTTTTTTTGCTGTATTTACAGTTCCAACAATGAGACTACCGGTCTAGTATGTTTTATGCCTGTACAAAGAAAAACAGATGTGTTTCCTGTCTGGGCATACTAGCAAAAAGTGTGCATTTGAGCAAAAATATGTTTTTCATACTGGATGCGATGCTGTGTGTGAGATTTTTATTATAGGAATATTAATACTATGCAATTATCCAATCAGCCAATCATGTGGCAGCAGCGCAATGCATAAAATCATACAGCTACAGGTCAAGAGCTTTAGTTAATGTTCATATCAAACATCAGAATGGAGAAAAAAAGTGATCTCTGTCACTGTGACCGTAGCACGGTTGTTGGTGCCAGTTTGAGTTTTTCAGAAACTGCTAATCTTGTGAGATTTTCATGCACAGCAATCTCTAGAGTTTACTCAGAGTGGTGCGAAAAACAAAAAACATCCTGAGAGAAAAGAATGGCCAGACTGGTTTCAAGCCGACAGGAAGCCTACAGTAACGCAAATAATCACTCTTTACTACTGTGATGAGCAGAAAAGCATCTCCGAATGCACAAAAATGTCACTTTTTTTGAGGTGGATGACAGCAACAGCAGAACAGCAGAAGACCACATGGGGTTCGACTCCTATCAGCCAAGAACATTCTTCCTCTTCACAGAAAACTTCACTATAACAACAGTTATACGTTTTAAATCGGTTTATGTAGCTGTGTAAGTTGTTACTATAGAAATGATAACATTAGAATGAGCAAATTAATATAAACTTGTGATTTGAGTTACAGCCGGACGTACTGCAGAAAACCTTCTGACCAATCAGAATCGAGAATTGTGGTATAACAAGTAATAAAAGTCTGTCTTCGGTAAATATCTGCTTCAGACCACATCCAGATTTCCTAAATGTTGGAACATTATACGAGCTGAGAATTTTCCTCAGTATTGGCTTTACAACACCGTTGTATTCCCTTAATATATGTCGTGTTTCCTTAACACTACCACATTCACAATACAGACGGATCTACTGTTTCTCCTATTATGCTTCTCTGGACGTTGTTTCAGCTTCGAGTTGGACTTGGCTATGCAGCGAGGTCGTGAGCGTATCGGGGCTTTGCGTGCCATAAAGGATCGCGCTATAGCCGTCATAGTATGACTGTAAATTGAATATGACTACGAAAATGTCGTCTAATGGTCAAACAGATTTACGCTACTATGCTGTCAGCCATGTCATATTGTATAACGCACACCCAGTCTCCTGTAAAAAAGCAAAAAAAAGCTTCATTTGCTGCCAAGTAGCATGTTCCATGTTGTCAATCTGTCAGGGTTGGACTTTCACGGAAAGTTCATAGAAGCTTCTAGAGCATGAGTATGACTAGAAGTATGCCATCTAAAAGGTCTTTTCCTGAAGCGTGTCAGGCTCCAGATGGAGGGAAGTCACGACTCGAGTGCACTTTTTAGGGATTAGGCGTAAAGTCAAGGAGCTAATTGCCCTAATCGAGAGAGGTTAATTAGGGCATCAGTGTGTGCAAAGTGAGTAAGGGTGCTATCAAAGCAGTGCCGCCGGTGTGGTGGGGTGACACGGGCTTCACCTCTTTTGCAATTAGGGGCGCCTCTTGCCGAGGCGATAACACGGGGGTTAAATATGTGCTGCGAGTGAGAGCAGGGGGGCGTCTGAGTTGAAAAAAGGAGTGAAAATGCTGAAAATTGTGGTGACTTACTGGGGAATGTGCAGCTGTGGACAGAGCGTGTGATTTTAAGCTAGGATGTCCAGGAATTTTGATAGTTTAAGAGCCTGTGTCACATAAAAATTGGTGAGATTTAGGTTAAAGATGAAATCAATTTGTGCTACAATCGCTAACTCTTTCCTTCATGCTAACCTGAATACAAATTTTGATTGAAGGGTTTAACTTGGATTTTCTACGAAAATATTTGTAAGCATATCTACGATGGCTAATTTTACCCATTCACTCGAAATTTACACTGGCTAGCTTGTTCAAAATGTGACATATTTTTTAGATGTGAAGCACCTCTAGTATAAAGAGCTGCACAGTAAATACTTAAAAAAATAATGCAGTAAAAGTGGGGAATTAACTTTTTTCACCAGACACTGTAAAGATGTCGCACATCGTATATGTACAGTACGCTTCATGTTACCCAATGGACTTTGACACCGGATGTGTAGTTGACAATACATATTTTTCTCACCTGTTATATTTATAACATAACACACATGATTTTTAACTAAAAACATGATAAAATACAATATTTGTGCTATATTGTGCAGACAATGCCAATAATCTAAACAGTACCTAGCTGTATTTTAACCTTTCATTATGTTCTCTTCAATTAAAAACAATAGCTAGAGGTAGCTATAATGATTCAGTGTCTTTTTTGTTTGTTTGTTTGTTTGTTTGTTTGTTTTTCTTGGTAAACTCATGTTCTTATTGTATGTTAGCTGCAAATTACGATCTACGGTTTAAATTATTGTATATTGTGTAAATTGCGTGTTGTCGCTCCAAGACAAATTCCTTGTACTTGGAAAATAAAATATTCTGATTCTGGAATTCGATAAATCTTCATAAAGGTGCTACTGAGCGTAAGAGTGAAATTAATTAAGTTTTCTTTAATAAAATTTTTTCAAGAGTAGAAGTTTGTTTGATTTCATACAAATAAACACTTAAGAAAAGGTATAAGCTCTAACCCCGCCCCTAATCTTAAAGTTCGTAACTTTTTTTACAAATTGTAACAAAATTTACAATTGTGAGACAACACAGGCAAATAAACATCCTGACTTCTGCGAGGCTGAGCTCAACATTGTCAGAATTGTAGAAAAGTAGAGACTGTATGAAAACACCTGTTCTGTTTTTCGTTTCAACCACGGCTTTAAGACAGCTAGCACTTATAGCTATAATAAACTTAAAAAAATCTAGCATCATTGTCCTCACCTGATGAGAATCGTGGACAGATATTGATATTGTCTTGCAGTTACATTTGTAAGAATTGGTGCTAACCAGCTAGGTTAGGCCAAGGGGTGGGGTTAGTGGTTGAGGGGCGGGGCTAGCAGTCATAGCTTTTATTACAGCCTCAAACACTGTAGATTTTGTACCAATAAAGTTGTAAATGAAGCTACAACATTTACATCAGGCAAAATCTTAGGAATTTAATCAAATGTTAAAAATTGTAGAAGAAATTCGTGAAGGGGCGGGGCTCAGGGGTGGGGTTAGCACTCATAGCTGCATTTACAACTTGGTATGAAATCCAATGTAATGGCACCCACCCTTCCCCACCACATCAGCCCCGCCCCTTCACGAATCTTCTACAATTTCTAACATTTAATTTATTTCCTAAGTATTTGCCTAATGTAAATGTTTAATGTTTAAATTTAATTTTAAGGGTGGGGTTAAAGCTTGTAGCTTTTGTCACAGCCTCATTAGCATGAAATCTCTTTCTTTTTTGGAACGAATCTGAATTTCGCCTCACATCAGGTTGCTTCGACATGCCTGGAGGCCATCAGCCCCTTTCCAAATGGCAAACACTCCCAATTAACAACATGAGACAGATGCGTGTGGATAAACACATCTTGGCTCCCCCCCATCCCCACATGTGCACACACACACACACACACACACACAAACACACTTTTTTTCCTTCCAGTACTTTATCTCCGTCTAAAGGAGGTGTGTGAAATGTGCAAACCCTCATCTTGAGGAGTGCATGTGAGAGGCGAGAGGTGTGGACGCTGGAGCTGACAGTGAGAGATTTGTGAAATTTGTGAAAGAGGCTTTGCGACTTCCTGCCCTGGGCCCCCGTGTGGAGGCAGACTGCCATCACAAACAATCGCTCGGGAAATCAGTCTTGGGGAATTCGCGCCGTCACGCTCCGCCATGATTCATCGCTGAACTTAAATAAAATCGCTGCGGCCGCTTTCCAAAAGCTACATTCCGAGCAGGATGATAGCTTTTATAATCTTCAATCATAATCCAGACACTGTTACTTAAAAAAAGTTCGGTTCGGCCCTGAGTCATTCCATTTAAGTGTAATTTAAGTGTAAAACGTTTTTTTGTAGTTGTTGTTGTTGAGTCAGTGTTGAAAATAAACTGCCGTCCACAGTTTTGTATCCAGAATAAACATATAACTACTATGTAAGGAACTAAACACACTGTGGCGTGCAGTTTCGGGAAAATAATCAACAACAGCATGATGTTATGAAACGCAGTTACTGTTGTTGTTTATTTTCCTCTACCAGTGCATGTCAGTTTGTCATGTTACCGAGAAACCAGGAAGCGTAAACTCCTCTGTCCTGAAGATTTCAGAAAGCTTTACAGCTCTACCTCGGAACGTTAAGAAGCACTGACACTGGAGACTCCTTCCATAAATGTTAAATAACCATCTCCTTACAGAAATCATCACCACATCAACAATGAAACGTGTTTTTATTTTTAAATCTGTTTATATGGAGCGTCCGCCGTACACGTTGATACTATAGAAACAATAACGTATTCAACAGCTCAACAGTTTGCGCAGGGTTTAGCTATTTGTGCTAATAGCTAAATTTCAGTAGCTATAATAATACAATAATAGCTATTTCAGGTTCTCAAACTAATAAAGTTGGGTTAGTTTTGCTCATGTACGATTGCAATTATGTACAAACAATAGCAAAAAATTAAGCAAAATATGGACTTTTTTTAATGAACGTGAACACTCAGTGACATTGCAAAAAAATTGGCACCCCCAAAACTTTTTGTCACTTATACAACCTAGTGAAGGATAGCAGAATGATACTATCTAGTATCGTTATCCATTCTAATTATTAGCATTTTGAATAAGTGCTAGCAGTGTATTCACTTGTAGTGCCTTAATTAAGCCTTAATTGATATTAAAATGTCTGTGATAATTTTACAACCTCTTCCTACAGGGAAAAAATAATGGCACCCATAACAGTTTGAGTAATTTCAAACCAAAGATACATTTGCTGCAATAATAATTATTTCATTTTTCTGGGGAAAAACTTAGCTGCTAAAAGTAATTACTAATAACTTTTACTAGTTGCAAGAGTTAATGACGTAGATTAGCAATATTATATTCATTAGCATTTTGAATGCAGGCTAACAGTGGACATAATTGACATTAATATATAATGTGAGAATCTTATAATCTCTGCTAACACACTAGCTCAAATATTTGCCATTTCCAAAAATATAGTACATTAAACATTTTTAAAACTGGTAATAAGTCTGCGTGAGGATGAATTGTTGCGTTATCGTCTCGCGTCACATCTGCGGCCTGTCGCTAAATCACGCGGGAGCTAAAGTCAGAATAAACACACGATGTCTACACGCATGACGGATGAATTATGCAGATGCTGTTTTGTCTCAACTTTTCTTTTTTCCGCCCTTAAACGTCCTGCGCTGTTGAGCCCGCGAGGCGTTTCAAATGAAACAACATGTTTTTCGGATCATCTCTGTACTCGGTTATTAACGTGAAATGATCAGCTCCGTGTCTCTCCGTTTCCTCGAGGGGCCACTGAACAGATTCGAAGGGAAAAAAAGGGAGGAAAAAGTGCTCTGGGTGATTTGACGTCCCTCAGGAGGACAAGCGGAAAAAAAACATCGGCGTCGCCAATCTGACCGCGAGCGAAACACACACCGGTGCTGAGACGCACCATGCTCCGTCCCCGCTCTCCTCTGAATTCAGACAAAGAGTTTTAATAAGACGCTACACTCAGCCTGAAACTCTAAACTTTTTTTTTAATTTAAGGTAGAATCAAATAATAATTTTATATAAGTATATTATTAGATTAGGTAACACTTTACGTTTCCTTAACTAACATTAATAATGCATTATTTATAAACAAAGTATAAACTTCAGTGTTAATATGCTGTAAAGTAATGTTAACAAATTAACAAAATAAACACAGTGACATATTAATTAATGTTTGCTGAAATATTAATGAAATTCACCTTCATTAATGTTAAATCAATCCACCACTAAAACACTCAGTGTTGTGCTGTTATAGGAAAATAATCAACGACGGGTTGGTGTGATGAAGCGGAGCTCCTGTTACAACCCCAAAGATGATTATTTTCCAGTAACAGCATGTCTGGATGTGTTTTGTTCCTCTTACACCACATTATGATTTTTTATTTATTTATTTATTTATTTATTAAAGAACAAAATGTCCTATATTTTTATCCGTTTTTAGTTACGTTTTACCGTTGTGGAGGTACGCAAAACATGTCCTGTTCTCATAGCGGCTATAAACAGTCGTTCCCTCACCAGTCTCTCTTTTTTTCTCTTTCTTGAAGTTAATAAGGCAAGAAAGAAAGAAAGAAAGAAAGAAAGAAAGAAAAAAATCCATGTTAGGAAATCCCCATATGAAACTAAAGTCTGTCTGATTATATGGTTCATGTCATCGTTCGATTTATTTATTGAATCATTCTGTATCATTTTGTTTGGTCGGTGGCACTAATAATTCATAATAATAATAATAATAATAATAATAATAATAGAACTTTGGGGTGCAAAAACTTTTGAGCAGCAGTGAATATTAGAGACAAATAAAGAAATGAAATTCTTGTGGAATGTGGAAATGAAAGTATATCCTGGTGGTGGATGTGTATCATGTAACTTTATTAAAACATATCTGCGTGTCTTTCTTTCTCAGAGCAGCTGACAAACAGGAGATGGAGATTCTCTTTCCCTCTCTCTCTCACACACACACACACACACACACACGAGACACACTGAGTACTGTTGTAATTTCTAGCACCATCAGCTGCAGCCTCCGGCTCTGTTCCGAGTGTGTGTGTTCACACTCCGTCCCTGTCCCTCACTCAGTGTGTAGCAGTGTGTTCCTGTCTCGATCTCAACGTGAATCACCGAGACGAAGCAGAATGAAACATCTAAACAGACGTTACACACTTTTTTTTATATAGAAGAAGGTTAATGTAGCTCAAAAAGTAGCCCATTGATATAGGTTCGTGTTACGTTATCATTTATATACACGCAAATAAACAGATTAGAAAACGCGTTTCGTTATTCATTATTCTGTGAGAACATATTTACATATTTACATATTTCATTTTAATCTAAAGTCAAATAAAGATTGTTGGTGTGTTATGTTTTGTTTAGGATAAATCTTCAAGTGTAGAGACTTTGGTGACTAAACAGCATCCAAGGACAAAAAAAAAAAATCTGTGTCATATCTTGGGTCTCTCACATTTTTATAAGCCTTGTAGTGTGGCCCAAGTATTACTTAGATATTAATTATAATAACACTCGATAGACGCTTGGTAACGTTTCTAGAGAAATCCAAGGTGTTGTGTTAATGAGTGGCTGCTTGACCGAGGCAGATGAACGGTTTAAAGGAAATAAACCTATAAATTATATTATAAAATGTTTTATTATAAAGTTTTGTAAAATTATTTTTTTTTAAATCTACTGCCTCAGTACAGTACAGACACAAATATGAAACTTGTTATGAGGCTAATATGAGCATTGATTCCCAAGACAGTAAGTTAGCCTACTTTACGTGGCGCTTTTGTCGCTCTTGTCATTTTAGTCATTATCGTCGGCCATCTTAGGATGATTGTAATATTCCACAATTTGCCAGACAAACACCGGTTTGCTAGAATTTATCCATTTATGGATGTTTTCCAGATTCCCGTTGAGAGCATCCTCTTGAAAATGTTGAAAATGTCTGAATTCTCGACCGCACTGATCTGCTACAACCTCAAAAAGTGTTAAAATATTCTCTTTTGTATCTCCTAGAGCTCATTTTATAGAGCATGTCCTCTGTACACCTACATTACGCACTGCGTATTAAGCACATAATCCAATGTTAGAAATGCTAACAAGGCTACCATGGCCTCATAACTGGTCACAGAACTAGCGTGTGGTTCAAGAAAGTATATTTATGTTGGACTTCATAGGAACAAATGAAGAAAAGATACAAATACTAGCTCCACATTTGATGCTAACCCTAAACTTCATGCTAACATTATCTGTTAATGTGATTAGCATATTCATGGCTGTGAGATTACTGTGTGAATAGAAAAAAATGAAAACACCCATGTCCTCAATATTCGATCAGTAAATGTACCTTGCTAGCTTTAAGATGCTGTATCAGCTAGCTAGCTAACTAGCTAAGAGTAAAACCTGATGTTTGAGCTTAACTTGTAAGCTGCAAAGTTGAAATAATGCTCTAAAATGTCTTCTGATTTTTAATTTAGAATTTTTTTTGTTAAAAGTGTGTGCTAGCGTTTGTGTGATCCGGCGACGAGTGTAGCTAAGCAGTGCTAGCTCATCACATTCACTACACTGAGTTATAGGCTAAATCTGATCTTTTTGGATAACTCTGTGTTTCCTGGGCTCATGAAAATGACAAAAACATGTTCTGCGCTCACCCCTCCATCCCGATCTGACCCCGTCACCCCCTCATCGCTCCAGGCTTTAGGGATTGCGATGAGTTGAATATGATTTTTGGCAGGAGCCTGTGGAAAAATGTCAGATGGCAGAAAAAAAAAGAAAAAAAGACGCCTGCGCTCAGGAAGTTCATCATGTTTAATGACAGACTGAGAATGAGCAGTTTGAGGATGTCACATAAGGTTACCCCAAACACACTCACACACACACATACACACCATCCACTGCCAAAAATCCTGAAAAATCAGGTTTGACTAGTACATTGTTTCCTGTCGAGGGTAACAGCTAAAACAACACAAAGAGGAAAAAATGGTCAATTGTATGGTGTTTATAATACACTTGAGGAATCATATTTGACCTATACAAAGATACTGGAAAGAAAAACACAAATTATCTAGTCAGTGATTTAGCGATTTAGTTGCTAGCCCCTAATCCCTAACCTTAAAGCCTAATTTTAAAGTTTCAGTCAGGCCAAAAAGGAAATGGACACTATGTTGTTGTTGTTTTTTTTCCCAAATGTACTCAATGAGGCAAGACATGGTTACTGTCTGAAGTCTGCTTCTTTAGTTTTGCACTGGAGATACAAGGCTAATTTATCTAACAACTAAGGGAAGCTTATAGCTACCATTTTAGCGCAGTGTGTCCAGTTGTTTAGTATCACTTGATCTATAACAATGGACAAGACCTCACAGAATTAAAAAAAAAACAAAAACAGCCGCAGCTCCGTCTTGAATCAGATCACGCAGTTTAGTGTCAGACTGTAGCCTAACCCAATGCCACAGACTAACCCAGAGTCACAGACTAACCCAACGTCGCAGACTAACCCAGTGTCACAGACTAACCCATCATAGACTAACCCAATGTCACAGACTAACCCAATGTCACAGACTAACCCATCATAGACTAACCCAATGTCACAGACTAACCCATCATAGACTAACCCAATGTCACAGACTAACCCAATGTCACAGACTAACCCATCATAGACTAACCCAATGTCACAGACTAACCCATCATAGACTAA
>CM040466.1:23571770-23616583 GCA_022758105.1 Pangasianodon gigas
AGACTAACCCAATGTCACAGACTAACCCATCATAGACTAACCCAATGTCACAGACTAACCCAATGTCACAGACTAACCCATCATAGACTAACCCAATGTCACAGACTAACCCAAAGTCACAGACTAACCCATCATAGACTAACCCAATGTCACAGACTAACCCATCATAAACTAACCCATCATAGACTAAAACAATGTCACAGACTAACCCATCATAGACTAACCCATCATAGACTAACCCAATGTCACAGACTAACCCATCATAGACTAACCCAATGTCACAGACTAACCCATCATAGACTAATCCAATGTCACAGACTAACCCATCACAGACTAACCCAATGTCACAGACTAACCCAACGTTCAACAAGCAAGCGACGAATTTCTCATTTCGCCTGTAGTTTGACTCCTGTCTGCTACAAAAGGAACTAATTACAGGCTGTGAGTGAGGAACTAAAGAAACTTCGGACCTCATACACCATAGGCTTGGTCCCAGGAATCGTTCGAGCCAGTTGTTTGGATTTGTTTTACAGGGTCCTAGCTAATCACGTGGCTTAGTGGTTAGCATGTTTGCCTTGCACCTCTGAGGTTGGGGTTCAGATCCCTCCTCCTCCCTGTTTGCATGTTCTCCCTGTACTTCAGGGGTTTCCTCTCCCTGTGAAAAGACATGTGTTGTAGGCTGATTGGCATTTCTAAATTGTCTGTAGTGTTTGAATGGGTGTGTGCTTGTGCCCTGTGGTGGGTAGGTGTGTGGGTTTTCTCTGGGTTCTCCAGGTTTCTTCCACCTCCAGAAAAACACACCAGTAGGTGGCCTGGCTAAGATAAGATACGTCCTGCTGAGCGAAGGATAAACTTGTAGAATTGTTTGGATCAGCAGGTGAAACACTAACGAGGCTTCAGGAATCATAGAAATTGCACCCAGTCAGTGGAAAAATGGGCTAAAACGAACAGGAAGACGATGGTGGTGCCATCTTTACCTGACTGGCGTAACCAAATATTAAAATAGAAATATGACATATGACTTATATATATATACACTATAGCTATAATGTCAATACAGTGTACAATTGTATTACTGTTATATCAGAAGAGATTGAATTTTGTCCCACTCATGAAACAAAACAAGTAAACACTGGCTGTCAAACTGCATTACTGTGATTGTGAATGCAGTGTTGCGTTATCAAAAGTTCATCTGATTCCCATCCATGGAGCAATTACTGCATGATCTAAATCGGGCCTGATAATGAGCCGCATGAGGGAACAGCCACAATTCCACAATTTCCACTTCAGCAAGGTCACACTTGACGTTTTTGTTTTTTTCTTTCTTTCTTCCGAACATTCAATACACCGCAGCTATTGTGAGAAAAGAGTTCAAGACATGCGTCTTTTACCCTTTAAATAACCAAACGCATCACCAGCTCATCTGCTAACATGTGGAAACGATTTATCCGCTCATAATCAATCTCAGGGTTCTAGCAGGAAACGGATCTGGCGTCGAATATATAATGCGTTTGTGATGAGAGCTGTGTGTATTCGAGATTAAGAGTTGTGTTTTTCGTTATAAATCAAACTATTATTCATATGCTCTCTCTCACACACACACACACACTCACACACACACACCATCTAGACACAGTTCAGTTTTAGTATTTAACCAGCAGAGGTTGCTGTATTGCACTATACACAGTAAACACATTCATATATGCACACAGGTTGTGTCTCCTCTGTCTCTCTCTCACACACACACACACACACACACACATAGCAGTGGACTATAGGTTGCACAACTACTTATTTTTATTAGTTGCCCAGTAAATCAGGAAATCACTACTTTTATTTTTTGATTTGTGGGTACAATGGGCTCCATTTATCAAGCTGGATACAAACAGATTTACATTATCCATCTCTAACATGCGTGTGATTATTGTGTACAAACATTTTCACAGAACTGAAAACCTGTTCGCCCAAAACTCACTTTATAATGGACGTCTAAGCTCAGTTGATGAACTCCACCAATAAACTGTTAAAATGGCTTACTATATAAGGCAAATTCAACCCTACATTACACTCGGAGAATAATGTTGTTATTATGAGATAGACGTGAGAGAAAGTCTTAAAGAAGCTCTTTTTATGGAGTTTTATCCAGCTTTTCATCGCTAAAGCAATGAAAAGTAGTTCCGGTTACGTTTTGTGGTATTCATGTGCCCTTTAGTTCCATAAACTGGCAATACTTGATAAACCGTAAGAACAAATTCTCTGAAAAAGTAGTTCCAAATTATACAAACACATTTACAAACACATTTTAAGTATACATGATGGTGTTACAAAATATGTTTTTGCATAAAATTTATTAAAAGAATTCACTTCCAGTTCTATTTTTCCCTCATTATGAGAAGAAATTTAATGTTGCCATATTCCTCTAGGATTGACTTACAATACGAGCTTTATTCAAGAAATAAAAAACAATTTAAACGTTTTAACAACACAAATGCCTTTAAAGGTACAATGCTAAAATGTGCTAACCCACTGTGCTAGTCTAGCTAGCTAACCTAGCTAATATCATTGACAAACTAAATAGTGGCTACTGTTAAATAAACAAATAAAGTGCTCAGAAATTAACTCGAAAGCTGAAATCCCATTCAAGGAAAAGCAAGAAAGTTCACTAGCAGATATCTCGCTAGCTAACTTAGCTAACGTTAACACCAAGCAAAATATTTACTGTACTGCTAAATAAATAAATTGCTAAGAACTTCATGATGCAAATCACGACTCAAAAACTGAAATTCTATAAAAGAAATTTATAGCAAAGCATGCTACATCACTAGCAGTTATTTACCTAGCTAACTTAGCTAAAGTTTGTAATAAGCAAAATATTTACGATCTTGTTAAGTAAATAAATCACTGAGAATTTCATGATGCAAATCAGGACTCAGGTACTAAAATCGCAGCTAGCTAGTTTACTAGTATCCCTTCCTAGTTTACTAGCTAGCTAACTTTGCTTATGTCAGTTAATGAAGGAAATAGTTTGATTAATCACTGATAAAATGACAAATCAAGACACAAAATAAAAGAATTGTGGGAAAAATGTGAGCTAGTTTAATAAGAATGAGCAAGCCAGGCTGCTAGTTAGCTTAGCTAATGTAAGTGACAAAATAGTTTTGATTTGTTATGCTATATTTGGTCAGATTTGGTTACTGTTTAATTAATAAGTGAAAATGTGATGAGACTGTGATGTGGTGTCAACCGGCTAGCTAAGTTAGCTAATCAGCTAATGGAAATTACAAACAAAATATTGTGTCTTTTTTGTTTGTTTTGCTATACTTTGTCAGGTTTGGTTACTGTTGAAGTAATTACTGAGAACATAAATTAATTATGGTTAACGTAATTCATCAATAAGATGGTTAAAGTTGGTGTCCTACCAGCTAGCTAGCCAGCTAGCTAAATTAGCTAACGTTAATGATACGTATAAGAGGGCAGGAGGACATGAGAAAGTGCCCAAATTGTGTATTTATGTATATTCATATATAAACAGTAGATCCTGATATTTTAATTCGATATTGTTATTGATTTGGTTCCTTTGAGACATTTGAGTGATATCTGTTGATTTGATAACTTGTTGATTTGTGTGCTAATCTCCTCAGGATAGCTAATGCGCTAATCCTCGGGCAGAAATGATGAAACAGCCGCAGTTCCTCAAGCCATGAGCATCCAGGCCCATCCGTGCTAATGAAGTGTCATTAACTAGCGCTAGGCTGCTTTCTCTGGGTTTTTCGGAGCCTGGCACTCAGAACCGGCCAGGTGGCAGCTGGGTCTTCACGGGTGCCGTTAGCGTAGCATAAAAAGGTAGAGAGGAAAAAAAAAAAGAAAAAAAAAGCTTGGCTGAAGAACCTTGATCTCTCAGTTTTTCTTCGTAACAGCAGTCGGGAGACGCAGAGCGTTTGGCATCGTCGTGACAAACGCTGATTCTCACAGCTCGGCACTTTTTTAGTTTTTTATTACTCTACAGCTAAGACACATAAACTCCTCGTTTCTTCCTTCCCTTTCCTCTTTTACTACTTTTTATTTTACTTTTTGTTTCGATTGTCTTGTTTTTTTTCCTGAATGTTTGGTTAGATCTTTCTGGAACATGGAGCTAATGCTAATTTAATATGTTCTGTCAGTGGGCTAGTAAGCTGTTAGCATTTAGCACACACAGGTAAACATGACATCAGAGTCTAAATTAACATCGTTATTTTCTCAGTGATTTATTTGACAGTAGCTTCTCTCTTTCTCTCTCTCTCTCTCTCTCTCTCTCTCTCTCTCTCTTCCTCCCTTCTCTTCTATTTCATCAGGTCTCTCTCTTCTGCTTCTCTGTTCCTCTTTCCTGTCTCTCTCTCTCTATCTTTTTTGTCCAGTCATTCTCTTATTTTTTCCATGTCTCTCTCTCTCTTCATCTTCTCTTCTCTTTTGTTCTGTCTCTTCCTTCTGTATCTTCCCTTCCCTTCCTTCTCTTATGTCCTCTGTCTTTTTTCCTTCTGTCTCTTCCTTCCCTTCTCTTCTCTTTCATGTCTCTTCTTTTCCTTCTCTTTTCTTTCATTATATCTCTCTCCCTTCCCTCTCTTTTGCTTCTCTGTTCCTCTTTCCTGTCTCACTCTACCTTTTTGTCTTGTCTTTTTTTCTTTCTTCCCCATTTTCTACCTTTTTCTGTCTCTATCACATTTTCTTCTTAATTTTTTTGTTCTCTGTCTCTCTTCTGTATCTTCTTTTTCTTCTCTTCTCCTTCATTTTTGTCCCGTTTTTCTTCCTTCTGTCTTTTCCCTTCCCTCTCTTTGCCTTTGTCATGTCTCCGTTTCTTCTGTCTCTTAATTTCCTTCTCTTCTCATTAATTCAAAAAAAGAATAAAAAGTCTTCTGTTTTCCTATTCTTTTGTCCTCTCTCTCTCTCTCTCTCCATCTTATACTTTGTCATATTTCTTCCGTCTTTCCAGCTTCTGTCTCTCCATATCAGTCTTATTTTTTTCAATGTTGTCCTATCTGTCTTCCTTCTGTCTCTTCCTTTCCTTGCTTTTTCTTTCTTCCTGTCTCTCTTCCTTCACTCTCTTCTGCTTTTCTGTTCCTTTCTTCTTCTCTCCTTTTTGTCCTGTCCTTTTATCTACCTTCCTCCATCCTTCTCCCTTTGTTCTGTCTCTCTCTTCTCCTTCATTTTTGTCCTGTCTTTTTTCCTTCCTCTTTCTTTTGTCCAGTTTTCCGTCTGTTTCTTCCTGTCCTTCCTTTTTCTTTTGCTCTGTCTCTCTTCTTTCCACCTCTTCTTTTCCTTCTGTCCTGTCTCTTTCTTTTGCTGCTCTTTCTTCTGTCTCTCACCTCTTCTTCCACTCTCTCTCTTCCCTCCATATTTCTCTCTATCTTCTCATTTTTCTTTTGTCCTCTCTCTTCAACCTCTTCCATCCTGTCTTTCTCTCTTCCTTCTCTTCTTCCTAGCTATTGAATTGCACTGAATTGATAGTTTGCCGTGATTCAGGATTAAATAGTCACCTGTTGCTTTGTGAGTGTAGCCAGAGTGAGCATGTGGTATGGCAAGATGCTAAACTGGCCTTATACTTCCATGACTTTAGCAACATTAGCATTGGAGCTCATAAACATTTAAACATTCTTGTCTAAAGTCTTTAAAATCTAATAGTACATGCTTTAGAATAACTGCTTTAAAGACATTTTCTAGAAGTTTCCTCTCTAAACAGTAAATAGATAATGCGATGTGCTGAAAACAACTGGCATTATCATGCCATGAATTTATCACACTGTTCCAAAAAAAAACAAAAAAACAAAAAGCAAAAAAACAAAACTGATGCTAGGATGGAGGACAGGACGGAGCCCGGGGGCCGGACACAAGACATGAGTGAAAGAAGCGCTGATGGTATCAATTAATACCAATAAAGACCTTAAGTGACAACACGGAGAGGCATTAGGGCCGACAAAGCGGCGCTGCTTTGTTCCAGCGAGGCGCCAGCTGCCGAGTAGCGGGCACCGAGGACGGCGTTTCCGTGCCAACGGGCCACGGATGGCGCGAGGCGACGGGCGCGGGACGGCGCCTGGGCTCCCTGCGCGAGTTCAGTATTAATGAGGCGACAGCTCGGCCCTGCTTCCGTATTCATTAGGCATCTGGGCCAGCAGATGTGAAGTGCCGCCTCAAGACGAATAAAAAATGACTCCCCATCTGGAGTCCCTAAACTGGAAAAGACGAGTGCGAGCGAGCGCTTCTTTTTCACACCCACTCACACACTCTTTCTCTTGTCTCTTGCGCGTCGTGTCTTTTGACTGTCAAAGTTGTGCCTTTTGATTGAGCCGGAACATGTACATGTCTGATTCGGTATTAATGCTGTGTTACTGATGTGTTTTGAGGATTTAAAGAGGAAGAGTTTGTCTGATGGAACTATTTAATACACTGATGACATATTTGCATTCAACTATAAGGAGGTTAGAAGAGTAAAAATGACCTCTACAACTGTCTCTTTCTCCTCCAGGACGTACCAAAATCATTTCCTACTTGTGTATATAATAAAGGTGGCATTAAAGGGATAATCAGATGTTTTTCAACATCGTCTCTATCTTCCAAGTTCTGTAGTATATGTGTGATTACAACAGACATACATTTAAAAAATTTTATACATCATTTTTTAAGACATGGAAATACTTTTTCAGAGGGATGAATCTGCATTAAAAACACTACAAGTACACTATATATATATATATATATATATATATGTATACAGTACTGTGCAAAAGTCTTAGGCACATGCAAAGAAATGCTGTAGAGCAAAGATGCCTTCAAAAATAATGAAATTAAATGTTTCTACATTTTAAAAAAAATACTATAAAGAGCAGTAAACAGTAATAATTGAAACAAAGTCAATATTTGGTGTGAAAATCCTTCGCTTTAAAAAAAAAAAATAGTAGTCTCAGGTACAATTACCTGATTGTACAGTTGTATAAGGAAATGAGCTGTAAGTGTTACTGAGCATCTTGCAGAAGCAGCCACAGTTCTTCTGGAGACTTTGACTGTTACACTTGCTTCTTATTTTTGCAGCGAAACCCAGCAGCCTTCATTATGTTTTTTTTGTCTGAAAAGTGTCTCTTATGTAATCTGCTGCTTTCTTTACTGACATACAAACATTTTTCTATAACATTTAATTTTGTGTTATGTTTGGAAATCTCAAATGTTTTTGTACTGAATCAATAATGTAGAAGTCATAAAATAAAAATCTATAACAAAGTCTGTACTAAAAAATAGGGTGCTAAGACTTTTGCTCTGTACAGTATATATATATATTCAGCGGAGCATTAAAGGGATACTCAGACATTTTACAACTCTGTTTCTATCTAACTCATCTAATCATCTAATCTGTATATGTGATTACCACAGACATGAATTTTTATAAATTTCTCAGTACTGAGAAAAAACAGCCCCAGAAAACTATTTACTCCAAATTCAATTATACATCTAAGGGCAGCTGTAACATATAATATAATGTAACATAAAATAAACATTTTTGAATGCTTTTATGAATTATTTCTTCAAAGACATTTGCTCTAAATCAGTGTACATCATATATTTAGAGACGGAACTACTTTTTCAGGGGGAAGAATCTGTCGTTTTGTGTATCAACATGACAAAACCATGAGGAAAGTGTAAACAGAAGTACTTTTTAACATGTTTTCTGTCATATTTGTTTCTTTCTCCCACTTTTAGTGTTAATGTTTAACAGTCCTGTCAAATATTCTATACATTTATTAGCAGGATATAAACAACTGCCTTTCATTTCATTGTAATTTAATTTCAAATAAGTCATTTGTCTGTTCTTTTCTCAGCACAGGGAAAAGTGTTGATTTTTATTTTTTTTGTCTATGGTAATCATGCATACACTACAGAAATGATAGATAGATAGATAGATAGATAGATAGATAGATAGATAGAAAGATAGATAACCCTTTCCCACAGTACACTGGTGTTCCATTCCACTGGAGGAATGGAAATCGACTTATCAGACATTTTCAATCAGTATAAACAAATGAATTATTTTATGGCCACGAGTCTGTTATAAGATTAGTCAGGACACCGTTGGGTTTCTGTATGTAGAGTATCGTGACTCTGTGTTTAGTTGCTGGTGAGCAGGGTGATGGGAAATCAGAGGAGTGTGAGCCCCCTGCTGAGGAAACAATTCACACCTCTCCACAATAACACAGGTACAGAGATAAAACGGACAGCACAACTAAAGCTTTTTTGATAGTAAAACATCGTATACCACTTCCCCAATAACATTAAAACATTTAAACCTAGTAGGCTAGGTAAAAAAAGAAATACTTAAGAAAAACTGCAAACTGTTAAAGCCCTGAGTGTCTACTTTCATATGAGCCATTAACCAGTACTGTGGAGTGTGAGATCACAAATAAATTCAATGCTGAACACGGGAACAACCAAAACAGGCACAAATTCCATTATTTGGCTTCTGGTGAAAAAAGTTCATCTGTATTACAGATACAAAAAAAGTGGGTTTTGATGCATGTTTCACACTAAATTCTTTAAATATATGTTTAAATGGTGTTCAGCTCTCAGATTTAAATTGAATATAACAGTGACCTAAATCCAACTAAAGAGTAATGAAAGAAATAAAACACCTGCTGAAAGCCAGAGATGTTTAATTAAAAAAAAACAGAAGAAAGAAAGACGTAAGGAAGTTTATTTTATTAACCTTCCAGGCTTTGATGATATCTCAAGCTTGATCGTGAACTTTTATTTAATTTATAAAGCAGATTTCCTCTCGTCTCTGTCCTGGTCGTTTAATCCACCCCCAAGAAGTCTTGGAGTTTTCACCATTTTCCCTCAAAAAATGACAGAAATTTGATATGCGGCGCGATTCGGTGGCGTTTCTTTCCATTTCATTTTACTCTGTATAATTTAATGGGGTGATATTACACTTCCTGACTTTCTGACAGATCACGAAAAGGTGGTGAACTTCAGCAGCTTCAGCTGATGAGCCTACTCTCAGAAGGTGTTTTATTTTTCTGTCATTATGCTCATTATTCAAACGAGTCAGATTTGTTTGACATGGAAGAGATTTAAATAAAGATAAATAAAGATACAGTCGGGTTTATTTATAAAGCATCAGGGAAAAATATATATAGTGTCACGTTAAACAGAGTGACACACAATGCAGCAATAAAGCTGGGAGGAAGTCTGTGTGTGTGTGTGTGTGTGTGTGTGTGTTGTGTTGTGTTAGACTGGACAGATTTTTGTTAGTAATATTGTAGCACGCTAAAATTGTCACTGGTACTGAAAGGACAGTATACAATACTGTATTCAGATACATCAAATCACACCTCAACTTTAGGCATGAAAGAAGTCTACCAACAGGTGACAGGCAGGAGCTGAGAGTCGATTGTCAGCTGAGTGAGCATCGCTTTGAAAGACAGTTTACACAGTTTGAGTCTTAACTCCAGATTTTGTAGATGATTGGTCTGGAACACTTTCATTTACAGGTGAGTAATAATAAATGATCTAAAATCAAGTCATATTCATAGTTCATTAATTAAAAGTTGCTTCTAAATCTTTGTTATTTTATTAGTACAGATTAGTAAACATATTATTTATGCAATTTGTGCAAAAATACATAAATAAATAACATGTCAGCTTTCCAGTGAACAAAACTTGTTTTATTATTAAGTATTATTTAAATTAAAGCTTTATTATAAAGTTTTTGATCTTTTAAAAAATATTATACTATGTAAAATGTATTTTAAATATTACAATTACATGCTCATAAATGGTTTATTATTGAACTATAGATGAAATTAAATAAATTGTCTTAATATTATTCTATTATAAAAAAATTAAACTTTAACATAATAAATATTCATTAAATTTTGATTAAGATCTCATTAGTAAAGTATTATTACTTAAACAATTGTGTTTGGTTTGACCTTAAATTAAACTCCATTAAGCTTTAATAATTTTTTATTAGAAATTTTGGAATATCGCGGGTCCCTAAGACTCAAACTGAGAATTCCTGTTTTTGTTTTTTGTTTTTTTTTAAATTGTTAAATTAACAATTTAAATGCATTTACTAATTCTTAAATATAAGAAGCTTTGGAAGAGCTTTTAGAAGGTGTTTTTAATTTTTTAATTAATTTATTACTCAAACATATATTAAGTATATTATATTATAAGTATATTATATATTACAGTTTTATATTATATAGCAGAATATATTAAAAATAATTATAGTGAAACTAAAGAAGAAAACATTTTCTTTTGAAAGAGTCCTGACCGAATAAATTTGAGGTTAAGGTGAAAATTATATACAAATATTTTGGCAAATGATTCCTTCGATCAGTATAAAATCTAATTTTTGAGATTAAGGAGTGAAATTCTGTCAAATGAAGGCGAACGGCACTTCAGCGCCCGATCCGCGTTCTGTCCTTTTGGCCTTTCTTCATTTTCCTAATAAGGCCTCCAATTAAAAGGCTCATTTCCTCTCATCTGCTTCCCGAGTCGTTTTTTTCTTTCTTTCTGCACGCGCTCCAGAGCTCAGAGCTTAGCTCGCTGATCTTGGCTGGATTCCTCAGAACTGTGAAGGTCACCAGTGGACTGCATCTGAGTGCACAAACACACACACATACACACACACACGCCTGTGTGTTCCCACAACCTCAGCCTGGGCTTGGTAAGGATCATTAACAGCAAAGGAAACAAGACTATTTCAAAAATGACCAAAATAAGTCAAATTTACCCATAAGTGGAAATATCTCTTACCAGAAAGTCACGTGAATTTCACATTGTGAATAATCACATGGTTCACATGGAAAATTTGTTATTTTTAGGCAGAATATTTTTGTAGTTATTATTTTCCACATTCATTTATTTGCACATGATTCATTTATTTTCAAATGATTCATTTATTTTCACATGTGATTTCTTTCAAGATTTATTTATTTCATTTATTTATTTCCAAATGTAATTTTTTTTCTATGATTCTAATATTTTTCACATGTGACTTTTTCACTTGATTCATTTATTTTCACACGATTCATTTTCCACCTGATTCATTTTCCACATGATTCCTTATCCACATGATTCCTTTTTCACGTGTGCTGTTTTATTTTTCACACGATTTATATGTGATTCATTTATTTTCAAATGTGATTTTTCACATGATTCATTAATTTTCACAAGTGATATTTTACACATTATTTATTTTGTTTATTTTGTCACTAGATTCATTTATTTTCTTATGATTTTTTTGACACGTTTCCTTTATTGTCACATTATTTTTTTTTCCACATGATTCATTTATTGTCATGTGATTGTTTTTTTCACAAGACTCATTTATTTTCATCTGTACCTGTACTAGGAACAATAACTTAAAACCCCCAGAAGATTTGCTTCTGTGACATGACCTTGTAAACCTTGTTCTGCGTATGAAACTTGGCCTAGAGCTGATATCATTTTGGTCATAGCAGGAAATGCTGGAGTGTCTTTAAACTGAAGAAAAAGTGTAAAACCTCTTTTTTCCAGAGGATAATACTGAATCTTTAGCCACATGTTAATTTAGAAGGGATATATTACCTGAGGTTAATTTCTACTAGTCAGTTTATAGAGCGTAAAACATGTGCATGATTTAATCTGTAAAAATGACTGACATGACAGATTCAGATACTCCGATAATAATCACATTACATTTCCATGTAAAACTTTCATTTCACACAAATCTTTAATTGCAGTTTTAATACAAGTTGCAAATGGAGCCTTAATTATTGTTCTATTTTTATTGACTGTTTCCTTATTTCTAACCATGAGAAGGGTTTTAGCTCTCCTGTTCTATGAGTTAAAGATAAGACATATTAGGAAAAGTGCTAAAACTGTATTGCTGTATGTCTTTGGACCACCATCGCTAAGGTTTTAAAACCAAATTTTTGCAAGAGTCATTCCACGGTGGTCATCCATCACTCTCTCATGGCCACGAGATGCGATTAAAAATGCACAGGCACGCAGCCGGAACAATGCAGTAATGATTGAGTGAATAAAAACAGACATCTCAGCTGATATCTCATCACGCTGGGCTGGTGTGTGTGTGTGTGTGTGTGCGCGTGTGTGTGTGTGTGCGCGTGTGCGTGTTAGGTCAGATCGGTGTGAGAACCCTGCAGGCGATTTATTTCACTCACACACACCTCTCACTCCCTCTCGCTGTCGTTCTCTTTAGATGAAGAGTAATGACATGATGCTTTGGCCAGACCCTCCAGACATGGAGACATCAGGATCATGCCACATTGCCACACACACACACACACACACACACACATACAAACACACATGAGAGCTGACTCAGCAATAAACTCACTCATGTTTGTGTATTATTTATTTAAATAGTAGCAAACACATGTCAAACAGTCCAGAGTTAATTATAAGCCTGCCAAGTTGGACAGTAAAAGAACATCATCCCCACAGTGAAGCATGGTGGTGGGAGCACCATGTTGAAAGTTACTCTCGGCCTCTTGGTTGCTTCTCTGTCTAATGTACTCCTTATCCAGCCACTGACGTCATGAACAGACTGTAGGCAGAGTTAGCAACTGGTTGCACCAGAATTTATTTATGGGATTCACAGCAACGGGGTTAATCCTCATGCAATCCCAGCTATTAATAACAATAATAAACGATTTTAAAATAATCTTAATATCAGCTTCTATTTAACAGATAGAAGCTGATATTCCATTGATTTGCTCACCTTTGTGGATGCAGTCCTAGTGCATGTCCTAGAGGTCAAAATGGGAATTGCAACAAGCACTAATAGAAGCCTCCTGGGGCAGAATTCATGCTGCACCATTCTGAGAGAGAGGCAGTGGACAATACAGTTAAAGACCGGATTGCCAGGGTGGTCTAGTTTAAAAATACTCCACAACCACCAAGATCTTGTTTTATAGCAAACCACGGAATGAAATCTAATCAATTTCTGCAAACAAAGGCAAAGTGTAAGCACAGAAGGTGTCTATGATGTACAGAACCATTTCTCTTGTTAGATATGTTGCAAAGATCAAGAGAGGGAAAGAGGGTTTATGGAGTGGATAATGTTGATACATCAGAAATGCGTGCGCACCACAGTGGCCAAGTTTCCCACACAAAGGCAGAGAAAAGAAGAAGAATGCGTCCCTTTTTTAGAGCACAATTTTTTTTTTGTTTCAGTTTCAGGTGTTTTTTGGGTTTTGAGATAATTGGGCTGAACAACCTGGCAACCCTGTGGCACAATTATATATTACAGTTACTCTAAATATTCACTAGATAGTAGCCTATTTCATTGTACGTTGCGATAGCCTCTCGACTACACTTTGTTTGAGACTATGTCGTTATTAATGTTGTCCAGCCCCAATAAATTCTATGCTCACATGAGTGCTGTTGTAGTTTAAAGGGGTGAATACTTATGCACGGCATGTTACATTCCATTGTCCGGAGAAATTATTAATCGAGAACAAGAACCAGGTTTCATGGAAATATTGAAATGCCCATGTAGTCGAGACAAGAAGTTCACAAACGTGTGCATGACATTACACACGAACATGAAGACTTACACACACACACAAAAAAACACTGATCTGGGGTCAGATTTCTGCTGTGATCATGTTTTATTATCATCTCCAAACACTGATCCCAGACCTGGAACTCTAGCTCCACTTTTTTTTTTTTACGATTACCAGCCGTGATCAGGAGTCACTGACGGAAAAACGGTCTCCAATAAAACATTGATGACGTGTGGACATCGCTTGGCATGCGCCTGTTAAACAACGGGAGCTGAGTAATCCCGAATCATAAAGTGTTGACGTGCGGAATGTTGTAAGGGAACGAGAGATGAGAGAGAGAGATTGAGAGGAAGCCCTTTCAACCGGGAACATCTGGAACTTTCCGTCCACTCCAGATAGAGACAGGCAGCAGTTTGAGGAAATGAAAGCTGTCACATCTTTTATCCGGCAGCACGCTCATTACAGAGCGGGAGGGCGTGCGCAGCAGTAATTGTTTTAATTTATTTGTTTATGGGAGAAGACAGAGGGGACTGGCACATGGCACTCGCCTCTTTTTTTCTTTTTTTTTCTTTTTTTTTATTGAGAGCATATGGAACGCATTTATCACCATTTGCAGCGATCGGGCCTAAACGATTTTATTAACTAATTTGTAACTTTACACTTTTTTAATCAAACACATGCTGCGCGCTGTAATGTTTCGGTAATGCTTGCGGGCTTTGTAAAGGGAATGCACGGCACCCGAAGGGAAATAAAAAAAGAAAAAAGCGAAAGAAAGTAAAAAATGACATAACACGGGGGAGAGAAAGTCGTGCTAAAGCCTGGAGATGCTAGAAGGCCTTAGCGACTCATATCGTCATGGCGACGAAGATGATTATTACTGTATTTTGCATAATAAGGGACTTAAAGAGATTTGTGATGTCATCATGTGTGTTACTTTACTTAAAGTCTAAATTCAGAGACTGTAATTATATACATAAGTAATTTTATAGGGGAGTAACTAAGACAGAATTAATGCTAACGCACAAAAAACCGTTAATGTTAACAATTGTAACACACGTTAATGATATGTTAAGGCTTAAACAAAGTTCATTTTTGTTAATATAAACACAATTAAGTGTGAGTAAATGCACAAGTTAATTCAAGGTAATGCTAACACAATTTAAAGTTCAATTATTGCTACTAGAAATCCTTTAGAAGTCCTTTCTACTGTTAAATTAGGAACAAAACACATCATGTTGTGCTGTTATAGGAAAATAATCAATGACAGGCTTGTGTGATGAAGTAGCCTTACTGTTACCACTCCCAAAGTTATTTTCCTATAACATCCTATACCATACTGAAGTGTTTTATTCCATACACCACAGCAATTGCGTGACAATTAGATTTTTTTTTTATTTACTAAAGAATGACATATACTTTTTATCCGTTTATTGCTACATTTAATGTTATGGAATGTCTGTGAAACTGTTAAACAGTCAATCCCTCATCAACCTTTTTTTTTCGACTCTTTTTTGAAGTTACTAAGACAAAAAAAAGTTATAGAAAATGAATCAACACCTTCTGACCAATCAGAATCCAGAATTCAGCAGCACTGTGCTATAAATTCAAGTTAACGCTAACTAATGAGAAAACAAATGAATCCTATCACATGCTAAGTGGCACATTTCCATCTCCGGGCAACACATAGCGCTTTGTTATGCAGCACATAGCACAAATTATGCAGATTTGGAAAACACTTGACGTGCTGTGACAGAAAGCAAGAAAACTCTTTTTTCCCTTTTTTTTTTTTTGCTAGGATAATAACCTCCACATCAATATGTGAACGAATGTGTTATGTTATAAACGGCCTTCTCAAAAGGGGTGGCATTGTGCCAGCTCGTTTATTCTAGATCCGCACCACGTCACACGGGATTCAGAGAAAAGAAACACAAAAAAAAAAAAAAAAAAAAGAGCTTCAGTGCTATGCTTTCTGTCTCTCATATTTCTAAGAAATAATTATGTGTTCATTGTTTATGTGTCCTCATAGACACCTTCCAGTATAAAACTTATATTAATAAAGAACGCAGGTTCTGAGAACAGTGTTGTTAATATCGATATGTAAATATCAAAGGTGCTTTAGGGAGCGACTTGCTAACGAGAACAAATCCAAATAAGCGTAATATGTCATGATGACACAGCAATGGTGGACTCGTGAATGTGCATTTTTTATCTTTTTTTTAAACTAAAAAGTGTGTTAAAGTGCGTTAAATCACTGCTGATGACGTGTTATGGATGTGTGTGGAAAATATCAACCCAAGCAAATGAAGACCAAATCCAGGGGTTGTGTCACACCTCAATGGTTTGGTGGAACACAAAAGTCCAAAATAATTCACTTTTAAGACATTTGTTAACAGCAAATAATCTGATGTGGATACCAAAAATGAAACCTTATCTTGATATATTGTCACTGTATATTTTTATATTTTTTTATATATATACTAGCGGATTGTTGATTCGCAAGCTAGCAACAACTTCCATCTTTACCAGCTAGATAGGTGATATAAACTAAAATGCACCAAAAAAGTATTAGAGGATATAAAATATTGACTACAAACAGTAATGAATAGTAAACTAGACCCAAAATCTGGCACAAACACTTCAACTCCCATCAATAAAACATGACCGAACTTGTTTGTAAAGTGAACATCGAGGTGTTACATGCCAGAAGCTCCATTAGCAGGACAACAGAGCTGATTCTGTCTTAACCGTGTGTGTGTATGTGGACTCGGGAGAGCAAACAGTGTCAGTACGCATGATGTCAACCGTCACACCGGCAGAGGTTTGACCGAGAGCGACTTCGACGAGTCTGACTCACTTTGTTTAACGATTAAAGCCAGGAAAAGAAGAGAGAGAGAAACAGAGGTGCATGTCGCCACTATAATTGAGCCCCATTTGTAGCCCGACAGCTGGACAGAATTCACTATTGCAATTTGGACGCGGGACAACGGCGAAGGAGCCACATGTTCGATTAAAATATGATGATGCGCGTCCCTCCCAAGGTGCGCGTGCCGTTTGAAGTGCTCGTCTTTAGGGCCCTAATGGGAAGTACCGGCAGTTGGCACCCTTTAAGCAGCCGCTGGGTGGGATTTGACGCGCTCGTTTGTGGCCAGATGTCGCGGGAACGGGGAGAATGTCACCAACTTCTTCGCTCGGGAGGAGCTGTCAGCTCGACACACAGCAAGCGAGGCGACAGAGACGGAGGAGTAAAGTGCAGAGAAGAAGATCTGGGGGATGGGGGAAAAGAAAGTGTGTGAAAGTTAATTCACCTCAAAACAGATCAAAAGCTGTTGGGAGGCAAAGTTATAGACGTAACGTCTGTGATTTGGTGCTACAAACATTTGTGGCGTGTTTATTTTCAGAGATGAAAAAGATTCTGTGTGCACGTTGTGAAAGCCTAGTTTGGCCTCCTGTCTACGTGAAACTGGTCTGACACTGAAACGAAATATAACATGTTTGCAATTTAATCTCGCGTTGTTTTAATTAGTACACCCTCACCCTCATGTGGAGGAGACAGCATATGATCCACGCTGAACTGCTCCTGAAAATGCCCTACAATCCACACTGTGAACAGAGACTTTAGATAACACTCAGACAAACACTTTGTATTCAAGCGTCACCTTAATCAGTAGTTCCACCTCATCATCAGTCCACACTTACAGCATGAGTCCTCGTGGATGTCATTGTTTGTAGGGCCGTAGTCAAGACCGCCATTGTCAAGTCCAAGACCAGGACTAGCTGAGATCGAGTTAAGACTGAGTCTTAAGGGGATCGAGGCTGAGTCAAGATCAAGTCTAAATGAACGTGAGACCGAGTCAAAATCTAGACTGAAAACCATCAAATTATTTTTGAAGCCAAGCCTTTACTTCAACTAGCTTCATTCGTGCATTGCAGCAATGACTAGGCATTATTCCAGTCTTCTTGTCAAACATTTGTTCATGCAGAAAGACAAGATAACACTAACATCATTTTTACAAACTCTCAGTCGTGACCAATATCCAAGACCGAGACAAGTCCAGCTACAAATGCCAATAACTCCAAGACAAGTCCAGGTCAATGCAGAAAAAGTCTCGAGATCGAATTCAGACCTGTTTGTTTTAGAACTTTGTTGGTCTTCCTTCCACATTTTGCTTTTAAGCTCTTATGCTGCATTCATGACCATTTGAGTCCCAGTAGGAAAGATCTGTTTGAACGACTCTCTGACTCGCAGTTCCTACGCAAAACTTCTCAGCGATTCCGTGACGTCACACAGTGAGAGCAAGAAATAACAGCGTGATTTAAGATTTAAGGTTAAGCAGTCTCTTGTGTTTCTGTTTATCTGGTTTCTGGGTGATACTTTGATCATTGAAATTAATTAATTAATTAATTCGCTTTCTGCAAGATTGTTTTGATCAAATTGTAATTTTCAGTGCTATTAGCAGTGAATTATCACATCCACTTTAAAAATAAATGAATTAGTTTTTGTAGACAGCTCACTACTTGAAATGGCAGAGTTCTCATGAACAATCTAATGTGGGAAGTATGAGGTTTGGAGTTGGATTTTTTTTTAAAAAATATTTGTGTTTGTATTGCAGTGTCTCATGTTTCCATTTCTTGCGCTACAATCAACAAGCAGTCCACCAACCTAAACTTCTAGACATTGTTCACGTTTACAATGTGAATGTGAAAAAGATTTTCATTTAAACAAATCAAAAGTCTCATACTTGCTAATTCATACCAGTAACTTAACTATTTTCTTTTTTTGAACTGTTATCAAGCTTAGAATTGGAGCTGTGGGCGGGGCTAGAGCTTGTATCTGACTTATCACACAAAATCCAACCACTTCGCATTCGTTCTTGAGATCAGCTTGGACAAATTCCAACTTAATAACACCGATTTTGGGCACTTTGTATTCAAGTATTTGTTGTGTTTGTCACTGAAGTATTTTGCCTTCTCCATCGCTCAATACGTAGCCCTTAACGTTATTCTTGAGATGTTTGACGTAACAGTTTATGACATACTATCGCCACCTACTGGGTTGGTGCGGTCATAAGAGTGTTTTCAAATCATTTTCACCGATTTGCATCACATTACATTACATTTTGTGTGAACTGGATTTTTTAAAAATCAAAAATACTTTTAAAAAATATCCATATATGTGTGGACGGAGCCTTAAACTTTAGAACTTCAGCAGGAATTTTTCCTGATGTCAGATCAGATGTCTGTGAAAACAACGGTCTTAAATTTGTCCTAATTTAAGAATTAACGAAACAGACTTCATCTTATTAAGGCTAAACACTTTAAAAAAATTGTTTAAATTATTTAACTTACAACAAAAAAAAAAACCACACCATGCAGCAACTTATGATAATAATCATGACTGTACTAATCATCATCATCATCATCGTTCTGATAATCATCACCATCATCATCCTGTATGTTGACGCTACAGTGTGCGTGTGTGTGTGTGTGTGTGTGTGTGTGTGTGTGTGTCCCATGCGTCCAGCATGGAGACGGTTTCCAGGGCGACACCTGGCCGTGGTGTTGTGATGAGAGAGCCCATGTGTTAATTAAAGCCCCATCTGTGAGGAGGAGTCCGTCTTCACACACACACACATACACACACACACACACTCACACACACCCTCACAAGGGACTCAGTGCGTACAGCACAACTCCACACACTCTACCGACAGTGCTGTGACAACACACACACACACACACACACACAGACCACAGAAGCTCCAAATCCTCTGTGTACCTGCCATTAAAAATAACAAGCCATAGAAACAACGAGTGAGAGACACACAGAGAGAGAGAGAGAGAGAGAGAGAGAGAGAGAGAGAGAGAGAGATCTGTTTGTTTTCCTCTCCGTATTAAATGTGAGAAGTTGTGGTCACTACATGACAACACCTCTGACCTGACGATAAACAAACGCTCGTCTTCTCCGTAATACTAAAGAACGGACATTAAATAAGCATTAGTATAAAATGTAATGCTACACTGAAGAAATATACATTATATATCTCTAGCTACATTTTAATTAGAACTAAAAGCCAGAAAAAGTCCTAAATTCTGCCTTGTCAACCGTGTGGGTGGGTGTGTCAGATCTTGTAATGATTGACAGCGGCTTCAAGCAGACAATTGTAGCAACAGTGCTAGTGCTAGAAAAGTGTGTCTCGTCTCAATGTCTCATCCAGAATGTCACGTTGTGTGTTGGTAGATTTCATACATCAGGGATGGAATCGGTTATTCGGAATGAACAGATAACGTGTTCAAAACAGATACAAATAGAGAAAAGAATAAGAGGTGCACTGTTTGTTTGTTTGTTTGGTTTGTCTAGAAAGAGTGCCAGAGCAATTGGTCAGGATAGTGGTGATTTAAATCAAGCTACTAAAATGCTTCAGGAAATAAAATCAAATAGAAGAGGTAGCATAAACTCTTCAGGTTTAGACCACGCCCACTTTGAGTTGCAATCTGAATTCAGATACGGATAAACAGATACAAATAGTGGCACCTCAGTCATATCATATCAGATAAGATAGCTGTTTGTGTTCACTGTTACGTCATTTTTTTTTCAGCTAGTTTAAAAAGCTACACTGATCAGCATAAGCACTGAAACGTGCAGAATTAGCATAAAAATCGCTTAATTAAGTAGATTAATATTAGCTACTGTACTCTAATTTGACTGCTCACTGTCACACAGAAGTGAGCGGCTTGTTAAGTGTTTATGTTTAGGTCATGAGTTTGGCAAGATCAGATGTTATATTTTTCTGTTTATAACTTTATGAAATTTTATCATACAAACCTGAAAAAAAAACATTGTCAGAAAATCATTTATTGAAAAGCCAATAAATGAGATAAAACCCATCAAATTGTTCACAATATCATAGATAGATAGATAGATAGATAGATAGATACATAGATAGACAGATAGATAGCAGACAACGTTCTTTAAGTATATATAGGAAGATTTTGTTGGGTAAGGAATAGAACATCTGGGGGGCGTGTTGTTATAGGAAAATAATCAGTGAGAGGGTGGTGTGATGAAGCAGAGTTACTGTTATCATCCTGAAATTAAGTAAAGTGTTACTTTTAATTAAAATTATTATTCCTCTTATACAACACCATACATTTTATACCTTTATAGTTACATTTTTTGTTGTGGAATGTCCATGATACAAGTTAGTTCCTGTTCTCACTTATGTTATAGCAGCTATAAACAGTCATTTACTCACCAGCCTTTCGTTTTTCCTCTTTTTTGAAATTGCAGCTTGTCTTGTTAAAGAGAAACCAGCAACCGCAAGATCCTCCATCATGAAAACACAACCATATCAATGATTATATGATCTTTAATCTGTTTATTATTGGGCTTAGATTATGCAGTGAAGTCCCTGTGAACAAGCTGTTACTATAGAAACGATAACTTTTTAGAATGAGCGCTTTAATATAAACCAGTGATTTGCCTTCTTGCTTTTTTGACCAATCAGAATCAAGAATTGAACAGCGCCATGGTATAAAGTTAAATACTACAGTGAGATCCAACACCTTTTCTCCTTAAATACACAACAGCACAAATCATTTCAATTCCAAAAATGACACATGACTCATGAATCCATGAAAATATCATCTATGATAAAAGACCAAGCCAATATTTTCCATACGGTGTTCCGGCACCTCGGTAAAATGGAACCGTGCTGGATGAAGACGGCAAGCAGCTTCCTGAGCTTTTCCTCAATATTGCTGTCAAATTCTGCGAAAGAGTTACGCTCCGAACCATATGACGAGCCATTTGGTCTGAGTTGATTGTGCAATCAAACCTAATTAGACGAGAGTGCACTGGTAAGGCGCCAGCGTCGAGTCATACAGCCATATTTTACACGGTTTACGGTGGAAAAAGGAAGCTTAATATGTGCAGCGCTAAAAGTCGCCATATGGTGGAGGCTGCGAGGTATTTTTCATATTTCGCAAAAAAGATTCATGTATCAGAATGCAAGGTTCTTGTACAAGAATATCATTTTCTTTCAGACCAAGTGTGAGTGAGAGAACATGTTTTTTTTGGCACTTGACGATCCTGATACTCATACTTCATAACACTAGCTAGCTGATTTTAAATGAAGTGCATTAGCTAGCTACATTAGTTAGCTTGGATCGAGTAGCAGTAGAGAAGAGCATGTTTGTTTTTTTTTCATTTTGGAAAAGTGTAACAGCCATAAGTAAAGCACGTTTTATTGTTTTTGTTTTCATTTTTTCATTGCATCAGAATCACTTGTTGCCAACGATCAGTAGCAGCTGGTATCGATACCAATATTGCCGTGGATGCATCCCTATTAACAAGTTATCCAGAAAGATTCAACATTCAGTTTGGGATGGTGTATGTAGATACAGTGTTACAAAGTAAAATCTAGAAAAGTGAACATATTAAGTTTTAGCATATTGTGTTTTTGGCTAACAGTCTGCTAGGTAATGAGCTAATTAGCACACAGCACACAGGGACACTAAACACATACGACCTCTAACAGATAATGTAGATTATCAAACATTAGAAACATCAGAATGTTTTGTTAATGTTTTACTTAATTACACAATGCCTTCTGCTTGCGATGCATTATGGGTAGCACACAGTCTCTCAAGCATCAATAAATGACACTAAGTACTCTAAAATTTCTTGTTAGTGTTCTTAAAACACCTGATGTTCCAGAAGACTAGGATTTGGGACAGAGCCCACATCGTGAGAGGTATGAATTTTCGAAAACAATAAAACTTTATTTATTGGTTCGGCCAATGCCGTGACCTCCAGGTCCCCCGCCGATCCTGCCATCTGCTCCCTATTATAATCTCTGCTACTTTCCATTTCCTCCCTTTTACAGAAATGGACGTATTAATCGCTCGAAAACGCTGCTGAGCGAGGGGGCCGTTGCCATGACGGTTGCTCCTCCGGGGTCACGGTGAGGAAGCCAGATGGAGGTCTCGCACACTTCCTCTCCATCCCACGACTCTCCAACAGAAGGAGACGGTCTCTCGGGAGCCACCGTTGCAAATCTTTACATCGCACTCAGGTGTGCAGGTGTGTTTTCGAAATCAAATTTCTGTGCCAAATCTGATGTCTTCTGTTAGAGCCGGAAAGGAGGGAAAGGAGATGTTGTGTGTCATCAGTTTGGTACAGAGGAAAAAAGCCATCATCATTCTCATTATCCCAGTGATTTACTATATAGGAAGAGCGAGTGTGGACCGAGGACAGAACCCTGAGAAGCTCCAGTGAGGCTGTGAGGTGATGACACTAAACCTCTACGTACTATGTGGTGGGGTCAATCCTGTAGATGAAAGCCAGATCAGACCATACCTCCTGGTGGATTGGGGCCTCGTTATAAAATTTTAAGAGTAAAAGAACATGTGTGAACCAAAAACAAGAAATTGCTTACACACAAAAAACTGTGCACTCACATACATACATTCACCGGCCACCTGTATGCCTGCATTTTCATGCAGTTATCTAATCAGCCAATCATGTGGCAGGAGCACAATGCATAAAATCATGCAGATACAGATCAAGAGCTTCAGTTAATGTTCATATCAAACGTCAGATTAGGGGAAAAATGTGATCTCAGTGACTTTGACCGTGACATGGTTGTTGGTGTTGGTTGGAGTATTTGAGAGACTCCTGGGATTTTCAGACACAATAGTCTTTAGAGTTTATACAGAATGGTGTGAAAAACATCCAGTTCTGTGGGTGGAAATGCCTTGTTGATGAGAGAGGTCAGAGGAGAATGGCCAGACTGGTGCAAACTGACAGGAAGCCTACAGTAACTCAACTAATCGCTCTTTACAAGCGTGATGAGCAGAAAAGTATCTCAGAACACGTCAAACCTTGAGGCGGATGAGCTACAGCAGCAGAAGACCACCTCTGGTTCCACTCCTCAAATCTGAACAGAAATCTGAGGAAACTCGACAGTTGAAGATTGGAAAAATGTTGCCTGGTCTTTTTCCAATCTTCAGCTGCCCAGTTTCTTGACCTGTATCAGCATGATTTTAATCACTGCAGTGCTGTCACATGATTGGCTGATGAAAGAGAAGAATATTCCTTTCTTGGAAATCTAAACTGGCTTATTAGTAACAATATTTCCTAAAAGAAACACTGGCTATACCCGAGAGAAAGAGTTACACGGAGTCTAAATCTGCTGAGTTATTAGTAGAAACCCACTCTGTATATCTATCTCTCCCTCTCTTTCAAATATAAACAGTGTCGAGCTTGTTCTCTTGTTCTCCTAATTTACCTGTCCATCACCAAGTGTGTTTGCAGCAGTGGGAGGATGACTTTAATATCATCTCCGTCTCCTCCAGGGAGCCGAGCGTTAATAGCGGCTCCACTCTAATTTGTTTTGCGTCTACATTAGCGGATCAGGATCGGGGCGACGTAACGCGACTTGTCACTAATAACAGGAATGAGAGGAAGGAAAGTGTGTTTGCGGTTACAAGAGGCTCGAGGACTTGTCACTGACTTGGAAAGTCTCTCAAGAATTTCAAGAGATTACTGGTAATGAAGGTATTTCTTTACTTGTGCTATTATTAATCAAACACACAGAACCACTTAAAGCACTCGTCTTATGGAAAAAGGGAAATGTTACTTCTCCATCAGTAACTATGAAGGTAGCCTGTCTATATTCCCATGCCATACAATATCAATGCTCAAAATGTGTCGATAAAAGATGAATGCATGAACATTAGTTATCAAAATCTATACGTTACGCTGCTGTTTTGGCGCACTTTGGGTCTTGTGGTCTTTTCTTTTATGTCATTTTCAGGATTTTCACATGACCATCATTGATGGAAACACGGATTGATTTGCATTTTCTCTTGCTGATGTTTTTAAAATCGCTCAACGTAGCTACTAATAAACAAAAATAAGAAGCAGTAAGCTGTCATTTTTATTAAAGCAGTTATTTTATAATCATTTTGCATCAATTCCCTGTTGGACATAACAGCCTGCAGCAAGATGGAGGGCAGAATCTCTGATTAGCATCGAGGCACCCTGGGACACACATTTCCAGCTTCGTCCTGATAAACCAGCACACACCTGATGCTCTAACCAAGGGACCAAAGTCTTAATAATCATACAGAGAAAAAAAACAGTCTCTCTCTCCCTGATATCCATACACACATTCAGTGTGGTCTTCTTGTGAGTGTCTGTGTGTGTGATGGTCCGAGCTTAGAAAACTTGACCAGCTGACCTGCACATGCAAAAGCGAGGCCACATTTCCATGTTGTGCTCGATCTCTCAATGCCAAGTTATCAAAAAATGATGAGAAGATCCATTAAACATGGATGGAGGATGACAGTGCGTGTGTAGAAGTGTTCGTATGCATCGTTTCATGAAGACCGGTTCACACACCAGCCTCATGGGGACCAAAGACAACACAGGGACTGAAATCCTGGTCTCCATAAGGAAAGTGCATTGAAACGTATGGAGAAGGCTGTAATGATGGTGTGTGTGTGTGTGTGTGAGAGAGAGAGAGAGAGAGAGAGAGAGAGAGATTGCAAAAACACCCCACAAATTATTATAGTGCTTATGAGGACATTTGGTACAAAAGTACAGCAAGACAAGGATGTGTGTGTCAGAGAGGTAGAATAATGTAAATAAGCAAATGTAAAGTAGTTTTAAGTTACAGTATCACAGGGCAATTATTTTCAAAGTCAGCTTGCAACAAATCAAACTCCAAAAGTATAGAATATTTTTTAAATTTCATAACTTAGCAGGTCCCTGAATGGCAGGAAGATCTCAGTCCAACCGTCTATAATCTCTTTAATCTCTATCTCTGTCTTTAATCTCTATTTTGAATTTTTTTAAAACAAAATATTGGCTAGATGAACTTTAAATTAATTTTGTCTGCCTGAATGCTAATGGGAGCTAGCTGCTTTTAGCTAGAAAATTATTCATCTGTGTTTAGTTTCTATTTAAAAATACTTACCTATTTTACCTAAATTACCTATTTTATGTTTAAAGTTTTAAAAACTCAGTACTTATTAGCAATTATTTAATATCATACAGGTGGTAATCATAGTACTAGCTAGTGCTACACTCCCTAAAAGGCTTTAGAATTAGTAAAAACATCTCTGTGGTGTGTATCATTAGGGGCCCAAGCTCTGAAGGTGGCAGTATGTTGTATGCTTTTTTTCTCTTTGACACCGACCTCAGTAGGTGGGTTTAGGACAACACTGTAAAGGATTTCTCTTGTGTACAGTCTACTTTTTGGTGTTTGTGGCCAGAAAGATCGATTTCCAAATCCGCAATTCACAATCCACTTATCATTTTAATATTAAATCTGAGGTCCTGATCTCCATCTGTAGTGTCCAGAGTGAGAGGGAGTGCAGGTGTAAGCAGCTTCATCACCAGCTTCATTCAGTGTGTGTTCAGGACCTGCAACGTCTCAAACATTTTAAAAAGATATTTACGGGAGGACAAAAGGGGCCGAGTGCGACGATGAGTAAACCAAGGACCCATCTGTTCGCCTTTAACGACCTTTACATGCCTACTTTAATTAAAGGGGCCCCTTTAATGGCTGCGGTGTGTGTGTGTGTGTGTGTGTGTGTGGTTCACACTCACAGCTGGTGGATGATGTCGTTTAATGCCTGGCAGCAGAGCAACGTGCCAAACGTCAGATATAGTAGACAGAAAGAGGGTGAGGGAGAGCAAGAGACAGAAAAGACGAAGGTTGGTAAAGACTGAAACTTTCAAGGGCAACAAGACTAAAGGAGGTTTAGATGGCGTGAAATTTAAACGCATGGTGATAGGATTCCTTCTCTATCTCTTACCCTGGATGCACCATTTAGTCACGACACATCCGCGAAATCACATTTGAAATAATTGAGCACGGGACCTGAGGTTATTTACACACTCATTAATGATAAATAGGATAAACTGGCATGAAAGCTGAGGTCTAGAGAGAGTGTGTATGAGTGTACAGGAGTCCACGATGCCCGTTGATGTCCATGTCTTTCGGTTGTCCATAAGGTCAAACAGTTTGCAAAGTATGCAGAGTTAATTTTGTTGATGAAAACTAATATGAAAAAATGTATATCAACAACCATCTTTCCACATCAAAAATATCTGGCAATCTTGGTGACGTGAATCTGAACGGAACGTCTAGAAGAACAACGTAAGAAGGTGCGTAACCTGACTCTGAATACGAGGAACCTTCCCCTCCTAAATATTCACATAACTTTTAAACTTAAATAGCTGCAAGATGCGAGATGAGAAAACACCGCAGTGGTCGCATGCACGCTGCGAGATAGATGCCAGAACTCAGATTTGTGTATGTATGCTAACACTTCGTAGAAAAATGATGTCATAATTCTGTACTTATGTAGTAACATTAGCCACCTTTTTGATTACAGTGAAGTTATTTTACAATAACATGTTTTATTCCCCTAATAAAAGCTTATTTTTTGTAGTGTCTGACTTGTTAGGCTTGTAATATAATACTAGCTAGCTATAACTAGCATGTTTGATGACTAAAATGACTGAAATGAGTTTACTTTTATTAAGTGTATGCAGAGTAATAATGTTATTAATGTTATTATAGAGTAACACTATTAAATGCACCCACGTCTTTATAAAGAAGCTGTAACTTGTCGTAGCTGCATTAGATCTACGTATCTTGGAGGTATACTACATATACATCATCTTAATGACTTCTAACACACAATTCCAGCTTCAAACCTTGGGCCACACCTCCTAGCCCAGTCCAACGCTGGTGCGGAATGACACCAAGCTATGTGCTGAGAAATAAAGTGACTTGCGTAGCAATTCTTTAGACATGCAGTTTGCATAATGCTAAACTGTTAGATATAGCATCCATTACTTGTTAGCTACATTAGCCTCATAGCTTCAGTGTAGCACTTACAAGCAAACATCGGACACCAAAGATGTTATGTCTCACATTTGGGGTGAAGTGGAAAATTTTGTCTTGTCTTAACCTCCTGGTAGAGGCAACTATATTTTCGACTGGTCCAACAAAATCATTCTCATGTGTTAGAATTCCTAAAAATGTGATCTGCTTGCAATATGTACTTATCCATGTATGTTTTTGGAATCAAGATGGTTTGCTACTGCTGCCATTTTTATTTACTTCCTTATTTATTTATAACTTGCCACTTCCTGCTTTTAAAATATTCCTGATATGAGCTTCCTTGGCTGTAATTGCTTGATTTGGCTTACTCTTCTCGCTCTCTCTCGCTCTCTCTCTCACTCACTCACCAGAAAGTCTTTTTCACTTTGATCTGCGAGTCTTTGCAGGCTCATTGACTGTAATGAGATCTGGAGAATCCATAAACACTGCTGGGATTTGAGCGGCAGCCGAAAAAACTCTGAGCTGGGAATCGGCTGCGTTTCACGGACGGCGCGAAACAAAATAAGGGAATCAAAAAGGGGAAAAAAAGAGAAAGCTCTCAGATGAGTTGGCAAGAGTTCATGTTGCCCTCCTTTCCCACTAGAGCAGGCGTTAATTTCCCTGCAGTCTGGATTTCCAAACTGGATAAAGGGGGGAAAATTTGCAGGACGAAATTTGGCACGGAAGTTTCCGGACGTTTCTGTGAGAGACCCAGAAGGACGTCCCATGGTGAGAGGCGCCTTTTCTGTTATCTCTCGCCTTGACTAGCATCCAGTGTATCTTTCCTTTTCTCAAAGGGCTTCATCTCTTTTGCTTTATCGAGGACAAATTTCAAGGGTCTGAATTTCAGAGGCCACGCTACTGGGTCAGGGTTTTTCCTGCTGCTTAAAATCTCAACAAGCCAACGGTACCTCTGAACATGACCCAGACGGCCTCCTCAACTCGGATGTCATTAATTTACAGAGGACACATTTGGCTATCGAAACTACAGACAGGAAATCATTGCCAGGAAGTCTGTCAAAAAGATTCAGAAAGGGTTCCTAAAAATATCCCACTCTATCAGTGATGTCCGAGTGAATTAGAGAACAGGAAGGAGTAGCAGTGAGACACTTTTTAATGAGACGACTTACTTCACTTGATTATGCAGGTGTAATTACGTTAAGTGAGACAGAGCAGTTCTGATGCGGTGTAATTGGATATGTGAAGTGTTTGCGTTAATAGATTATTCATGATCAAGTTAGAAGACGAGTCATTACTCTCTCACAGGTTGAAAAGCTGAAAAACTCTTTGCTGAACTATGAAGAGGAATTTAAAAGACCAAGCAACGTCTCATTCAAATTTGAACAAGAGTTTGACGTTCAAGACATTCATTCATTCATTCATTTTCCTTCCACTTGTCTGGGTGGAGATCACAGTGGCAGCAGGCTGAGAAGGTCAGTCCAGACTTCACTATACCTTGCCACAGATTCCAGCTCCTCTTGGAGGATCCCCAGATGTTCTGAAGCCAACTGTGAGATCTCTCCAGTAGGTCCTGGGTCTGCCCCGAGGTCTTCATCCAATGGATTGTGCCTGATACATCTCTAACGGGAGCCTACCAGGGGGCATCCCTGTAAGGAACCACCTCAACTGGTTCCACACAATTGGAAGACTAGTGGGTCTGCTCAAAGATCCAAGAATTGTCCAAGATCCAAGGATTGTGACTGGATTTAGACTGACCATTAAACATAAAGATTCAACCTCAAACTGAGTTCCTGCTTCACCAACACAAAACAGTTCTGTAACACTGTTCCACTGACCTAATCCGTTTCCATCACTAGTGACTAAGATCCAAAAGTACTTAAATATCTCCACCTGGGACAAAGTTTCAAGATTCTCTTGGAGGTGCTGATTTTCTTCCCAGCTGCTTCATGGTCAGGAGGTGCACTTTGGATAGTGCCAAGGGAACATCATCTGCAAAGAATAGGGATGATGCCTCTAGCCCCCCCAGACTTGACTAGCCCCCCAGACTGTTGTTTGATTTTCTTATTCAGTTTTGTGTGTGATTTGTGGAAGAAGTATTTGGCTTCCTCTGAATACACAGAGTCAAACTCCAATCTACCACCATCCAAAAGCAAAGCCCACTGCACCCAGAATCTGCTCAGAGGATAAATAAATCAGAAGCGCTCTGTGCCTTCTCTCTCTCTTTCCTCTCACTGACACAGGCTTGTCTTAATTGAGGCTGAAAGCCGGCTTTTCTCACTGCTAATTAGTGGCTCGTGCTGTTAAATGATTTAAAAAGTCAGGCCTTATACCGGCCCTGCCGATCATCACTTATTCACACGGCGCGCACCATTTTGCGCGAACACGCTGCCTGAGGTAAATTAATTTACTCCAATTAGCAGCCGCTGTCGACACGCATCAGCTTCTCCAACGCCTGAAAACGTCGCCGCTGTTGGACAAACAAGAAAAGAAACAAGAACAAGAAAGAGTAGTTGGGTTGCTATCCAAATGCTTTTATGCCAAAATATTGCATCAGAAAAGAAACATATGAGGGAATTGGCAACACGCAAAACACTGGCCTGAAGTGGAAAGTGTTTAGTTGGTAAAACAAATTGTGATGAAGTTTGATGGAAAAGGAGTGAGAGACAACAAGAGAGAGAGAGAGATACAAAAAAACAATGGAAAGAGAGAGTAAACGTAGGGGAGCAAATGAAAAAAAGAGGGTTAGAGACCATGAAAGAAAATCTACATAAGAGTAAAAAAATATTTATGAATATTATTTTTATACATGAATATTATTTAATATTATGGAAAGTTCCTTGAATTCAGAGTCAGATTAAGCATCTGCTTAAGACCATCATTCAGATTATGCAAATTAGATGCTTGGTTGCCAGATTTCTCTTGAGTAGAAGTGTCCGAGACAAAGTTTTTCAATAGACCACCGCCTTTAACCACAAGTATCTTTTGTATTTGTTGTCAAATTCTTGGCTGTCAGTAAGCCAAACAATATGGCTTCCACAGTTGTTATTCTGCAGCTTATAAAATAGCACTTGATCCAGCACATGCTATTATTTTGTATTTTTTTATAGCGTGCTCTGACGTTTAATCGTGCATACAACTTAACAAAGACAGGAGATATTAAATCAAGGTCATGAAATGCTTCAGACACCAACTCACCAAATAAAACTAAATATTTCTCCTTCACAATATCATTTCAATGCCATTTTTTTTATTTCTATCTAGGTTTTTCATAGAGATGGGGGTTATTAATATTATCTGAAAAAGTCATTTGCCATGTATAAATCCGTAATCCGTTTTATAAATCCGTAAACATTCTCCAAGCTGTGTGCCTTCAGCACAGTGAAATATTAAATTAGCTTTTTTTCCATGTTTTGTAAAAGAGACCCATGGTCACTCAATGTTCCTCTTACACTGACAGATAAGGATAAGGCTGTTATTGTGCTGTGTGCTCATATTCCCCTAATAGATACAGTAACTTATCAGTGTGACTGTAAATTTCGGATATTTATTGCTCATTTTCGTAAAGAATTTCTCTCTTGAAACAGTATTTGGCATCCATGCATGATGGACTACCATTAGCAGAGCTTAAATCACCCAATGATTCAACTCTAACACTGATCGTATATTTAGTGCTGAAAACCTGCCCACGTTCTCCACTCTGACCCTCCACCAACCCTGATTGTCTGCATTAGCGCCGAATAAACCTGATCTTTTGTATCCATAGCATTTCCATTCGATCCCAGGTGCTTCTGGCAGCCCGAAGACGGTTCAGTTGAGCTCACCTCCAGTCGTTCCAGCGCCGTTCGGACGAGCCGAGCCAAAACGCAGGGCTTATTAGGGAAACGATAGCGATGCAGATATGACCTCATGCTAAGACGCTGCAGCTGGACAGCAGGTCAGGTTACAGAGAGCGGAGAAATCTGGGGAAATCAGGGGCAGAGCTGAAACTTGGGAGGAAATAATGGGAGTCAAATCTTGGGTGTGTTGTCAAGAAACCGTGGTGTAAAGAGTTGTTGTGTCATAACAACAAGTCGTCAAAGCTTTGCACTTTTGTAACCTCATGAGCAGATAGCTGATAGCCTGCTATCTAATAAGAATTAACAGTGCGTGAGATAGATCGCTACAAAAATCAACCTAAAAACTGACTTGTAGGAATGGTGGAAATATGACCTTAAGCTATTTTATAGATATAGATAAAATGGCTTATAGAAATCTGAATGCTTTTAATTATGTGATCATGGAGCTGGTTCTTGACATTCTTCCCACCCTTCTTCTCCAACTGGCCATGTAAATACTTGAAGGGGTTCCTGATGAACCTTGAGCTCTCCATCTTCTTTTTGCTTGTGCCTCTGCCCTCTTAAGGGTTGAGTCTACTCCTGATTTAGTTCCCAAGTACCTTCAGTACCTTCCTGCTCTGGTGTTTTCCTCAAAGGCTTCCTAAGCATCCTCCTCTCCTTTATGACCTCAGGGACTTTCATTTCTCCCCTACCCACCTCCATGGAAGGAGTGCTTCTCCAAATTGCATATCCAAAGTTATTGATGTTCCATGGAACTCCACATCCTATCTTCCATCCTGCCTCTTGGTGGACTATTGGGCTGTCTTCCTTTCATTGTGTTTGTAGTTTTTTTAAGCCTGGAGTATACTTGCTTTTTACTACTCATACACAAGATGGCTGTCGCACATATCCTGTGATCATTCGGAGCATTGCCTTTGCACGTCCTCAGAAATTAACGCTACACATCCACGTGTTGTAATACCAACATAAATAGTGTGGGCAGTGCAGTACCATGTGACACTGTGTCCGCAACTGACTAAACAAATCTCATTCTTATGTACTATCCAATACATATATTGAAGTATTATTCCAAATTCCTATTAAATTTAGTGTTTGAAAGGTTTACCTTGCATACCAGCCTTCTGGTTTTCTAGATTAGTAAATACTTTTTAATGTAAGGTCATAGTTTTCCATTCGAGATGCAGCTCATGACAGCAATCACAATGACAGCTGAAAGAAAAACAGAGCTCGTCTGTTATTAACATTGCTGTGCATGAAACAATTTACACTTCAATTTTGAAACCTGAAGGACGGGCTGTTTTGAATCTGACGTGTCATACGTACGTGAATGTGATAAATCTTAGCAAGCTAGCACAAATAGCACTGTAGTCATTGCACAGTGTCATCCTTTTTTTCTGCATCCCAATAATTTAATATTAAAGAATTAGAAGTGGTTATAGCTGAAGCTGTCATTTGTATTTCTGCATAATTCTATGCATGATTTACCAACTTAAACAGAACTGTAAAAAAAAGAAAAAAAAATCATCTACTATGAGTTTTTGCTTACGTCCATGTTTCAACAAAGGAAAAGAGTATTAATCTCTGCCCATTAATTTCAAATATTATGCTTATTTTTTCTAGCATCCATTAATAATCCAGTAATATTGTATCTTTTTTATTACTGATGAAATATAAACAGTTGGTAGTGGGCTCAGACATTTAGACCTGACGATGTGTTTCTTATTAGCACTTTAACCTTTTAACAGGTGCGTAACACGAGATAGAGAATGAAACACGCACCAGTGACGGGCTACACTTCAACTCCTCCATGTAACGACCCTCATCTGGCAACCACACACACTCACACAGACACACAGACACACACACACACACTCTGTTTCCAGAGATGGCTCAGTGCTGATCTTTGCCACATGTCTCAGTGTGTGCATGCTTAAATCCATGCATTGTCATGCACTCTATAAAACAGTCACTTCTAATTAGACGAGGCCAGGACACTTTTACGGCACGACTGTAAACCATATTCTGTGTTACGACCTCGTTTTTAGGGGGCATTGAGGTTCATCGAATGTGTAAATTATAGCGTCTGCGGTTTCTGAGTCTGAGTTCACACATGGAAGTATGAAGAAAGGCTTCAGTGGTTTGTTTCAATGCTTCATTGTGGCTTCTTTGGATAGTTTCACCCTTTCTGTTTGAGGAGCATTCTCCTGCAGGGTTCTACATAAAACCTTTGAGGCTTCCCTCTGATAAATGAAGAACTCCTGAGGAACCCTCCTTCATTTAAGGGTCATTCATCTTAGTTGTTTCAGAGACAACTCTCGAATAGGTTGAACGTCCTTCAGGAAGAAAGGGATGAGTCCGTCAATGGTTCTTCGGATAGTTCTGCTTGGAACCCTTTTTGATTGATGAGCATCATCTTGTAGGGTTCTACAGAACCCTTTAAGGCCTCCTCTAGGCAACTGAAGAATGATTAAGGGTTTAATCTGTGCCTCCTAGTTGTTTATGAGAATACTCTTGACAGGTTCGAGGTCCTTAAAGAAGAAAGAGATGAGTCCTTATTTATTTATATATGTGCTTGGACCCATTTCTGCTGCAGGAACATTCTCTTGTAGGATTGTATATAAAAATCTTTGTGGCTTCCTCCAGTCAACTTCCTCCAGTCAACCTTTGAGAAGAAAAACATGAGTCCTTCATTCATTCTTTTGATAGTTCTGCTTGGAACCATTTCTGTTTGAGGAGCATCTATAGTTGGGTTCTACATAAAACCTTTGAGGCTTCACCCAGGAACCCGTGAGGAATCCTCCCTCCTTTAAGGGTTCTTCACCGGCTGTTTAGATCCTGTCAAACCCTAACAGGTTCTAGATTTAATCTTTAGTTCCTGGTTGTGTCTGAGGTGACTCTTGAAAGGGTTAGTGGTCCTTCAAGAAGAAAGAGAGGACTCTTTCATTGGTTCTTTCAATAGTTCTGCATAAAACCTTTTTTTTTAGAGGAACAAACATTCTCAGTAGGGTTCCACATAAAACCTTTGAGCCCTCCCCTACACAAATAAAGAACCCTTGAGGAGCCCTCTTTTCTTTAAAGGGTCCTCATTAGTTCTTTAGACAGTTTTTAATCTGTACTTTTTAATTGTTTCTGCTGCAACTCTTTAAAATGTCCAGGATCCTTCTAGAAGAAAAAGATGAGTCAGTTTTTAAATTTTATTTTAGTTTCTGACAATCATTTCCTGGCAGGGTTCTACACAAAACCTTTGAGGCTTCCTTCAGGCAGTGGAAGAACCCTTGAGGAACCTTCTTTCCTTTAAGGGTTTTTAGATGGTTTTTTAGATTTTCTAGAATTCTAAAAATGTTCAAGAACATTCAATAGGAAAGAGACTAGTCCTTGCTGTCTTGCGATGATGTGCTGAGATGATATGGATTCTTGAACGTTCCACCATTTATCACAATAAAAGGAATGCAGCTCATTACTGCCGAAACACACCACCGTTCCAGCAAGGGCAATTTGGCCTCCCCCAAAAAAACGCGTGGGAGTTTTTAATACTGCAGAGCGAAGTGTGCGGCACCCAGGGACCAACTTCAGCTTCTCATCAATCTGCTGCACACACGCACCCCTACGGACTCCGGCGGAGATGAACGCAGGAAACAGACTTTCCGAAACAATGTCCTCTCCCCTCGCAAGAGATTTTTCTTTCCCTGACAAAACGATCTTTCATCTTCTGAAGTCTCGTTTAGTGACAATTAAGGGGGAAAAAAAGATACAGATGGTGTGTCTGATGCTTTTATCACGTGGAGGATCTTCATTTCACACTTTTTTTTTATTTTACAGATGATGAAGTCAGTTCAGGTTGAATTTGATTTTAGAGACAAACACAGAAGAAGAACGAGAGCAGTGGTGACACTTTACATTCACATTCTCTTAAATAACATTATTTACTGCATTATTTAAGCAATTTAACACTGAACTTCAGCATAGCGCATTTATACCACAGAGTTGTTGAATTCTTCCTTCTGATTGGTCAGAAGGTATTGTTTTATTTTCTATAACAGCAACTCTGACAGTAATTCAGCTGCAAATCTCTCTCATTCTAATACATTATCGTTTCTTTAGTAACAACTCGTTCACAGGGACTTGTATGGCAGATGCCTGGCGTAATAGTTGATATGGTAAAGTTTTCTGTAACATTTATGGAAGGAGTCTCCAGTGTCAGCACTTTGTAATGGTCAGAAGTTAAGTTCTAACTTTAAGTTTGAAGAGGAGTCTACTCGTTGTGGTTCCTTGGGAAAATGACAAGTTTCGGGGTTTTGTTGTTTTCTGGATGTTATTGGAAGGTGATCAATAATTTTCCAATAATGGGTCTTTGTTCATGTTAACTACTGGGTTAAACAATGCCAGGTAAGAGAATCTTAACATAAACTGTTTATTTTTTGACACTTTTATCTACAGTTAAGGAAAAAAAAACTCATCCAACAATAAAACTCACTCTGGAAACTATCTTCCCATACACTATTCCCTTTTCCAACCATCCACTGATTGAGAAAAAAAGGTTAGAGTTTATTCGTTTTGAAAAGGGTGGAGTTTATACGAGGTCACGGTTATGAAACAAGCATGTCTTGCAGGTGTTTTATGAACTTCCGGGTGTTCAATGCTGGAATGTTGCTTCTTCAGACTGAGCTAAAACGTCATGCTATCTTTATACACCGTCAGGGTTTCTCCATCGTAAAAGTAAATTAAAAAGTCTCTCATTAAATGCTTCACTGTTCTCCATATTTAGCTAGCATGCTAAGCTAATGTCAGGGTTGTTTAGATTCGGCAGGGGTGTGGCATATCTCGAGCCCTGTTGTTCAAGTATGTCACGTTAATAATGAGAATTTAAAAGTCTAGAGTGAATTACGCTATTAACACTATTATCTATTAGTGTAGCTAATGTCTCTAGCTAACACTAGCTACTGTTCAGCTGATCCTGTGCATGGAGTCGGTTCAAGTTGCAAATCTGCTTCCAGAACAATGGAAGAAAAAGGAAAAAAGTGAAAACGAATAAAATCCCTCTTATTCCAGACTCTTATCTTCTTCTTTTTTTTTCGGATTCAGTGCACACAACTTTCCTCCCATGATTAATCAGTACTATATACTTTTTCTGGGCTGTCTTTTAGCCGATAACAGACTACAATCCTCAACTGAATAAACAGTCCAACTTTCCCATCATCTTTAGCTAACGTCACTTTTAGCTAACACGTATGATCCATGTTCAAGCTTTATCATGTTACACTCTTTTTTTTCTCGTCATGGAAAGCTGCAGTTTTGTCCCAGGTAAGCTAATTTAGCTCCAAGCGGATGTGTGTGTCGTCCCAGGAGCTTCAGGATCCGAGCCATCTGGTTAGCGTCTCACAGTCCACTTGCTTCGGCTCTAAACCGCGGGTGTGTGAGCGAGACGGGCGAGAGCGAGATCTCGAGAGTGAGCCATTGTTGAGCACAACAATCTATTATGCATATATCCATGCTGCTGGAAAAGCTCTTGTCAGGTCTCACCACACACACACACACACACACATACACACACACTCTCACAGAAACTCCTGGAAACAAGATGTTTGTGGGCTTTTATTTAAGGGTCACTGAAAGGGATTGTTTCCCGTTGACGAGGCGTTTGGCCTTCAGCCTGCGCTCTTCTCCTCGAAGCTCGTCGTAAGTTTTCTATCAGAGTGCATGGTGGAATCAGGCCCGGGAAAAAGAAGGATTACACACACGCCTGTAAAAAACAATCTCCATCTGGACAAAAGGAGGAGGGGCGGAGGGGTGTAGAGAAAGAAAGTGAGGGAGGAGTGGAGGGTTTCTTCCTAAAAAAAAAAAAACATCTGGAAAAGCAATCTGGCATAAATAAGCAGGCTGGCTTTCACTGCCCACCCAATAAATAACAGTGTGTGTGTGTGTGTGTGTGTGTGTGTTTGTGTGTACGAATGTGTGCCTTCAGTGTGCATAGTATCCTCATACAGACCATATTTAATAGGGGTTTGGATGCACATGTGTGCAAAAATATTGGCACCCCTAAAGAATATTTGCAGTAACTGCATGTAAACTGTCGTGGTCTTTTTTTGTTGTTGTTGTTGTTTTCTTTTTTACAGTGTTGCCTTTGAGCATTTCCTGTTTCCCTGGGGTATAAATATGAGGTGGCACACATGTAAAATCCTTTTCTCATTCATCATAAAAGGATGTCAATGACAAAAAAAGAGTTTAAAGTACCCTGAGGCACAATCAGTGCCCTAAGAATAAAGGAATAAAGCACTAAATGTTGTGTTGTTATAGGAAAATAATCAGTGTTAGAGTGGTGTCATGAAGCAGAGTTAATGTTACTGCTCCAAAGTTGATTATTTTCTTATTCCTGTTATTTTCCAGGATGTCCTGAAGTGGATTATTCCTCTTATACCACAGCAGTGCTAACTATTCTTATTAATAATTTTTGCTTTTTTCAGGAACTTTTTTATCCATTTTATTCTATCTATCTATCTATCTATCTATACATACATACATGCATACATACATACATTGTAATTAAACTTACTTTTTAGTTTTTGTTTGTATATGCATAAACCTAACAAGACTTTTTTGGATTGATTTTCGTTTTTAATTATCCAACAATCCTTCGTAGCATTTTGTTTATGGTCTATGTAAGCATTGTGTGTGTGTATGTGTGTGTGTGTGTGTGTGTGATTCCCCATTGCTTTTCCATCTTGGCCGTCTCTCCCTCATTGGCAGCTACACACTCTCCTGTTGTCCACACTACAAACCGCCGCAATCTTCCTGAGCAGCTCGTCCTGCCAGCGCATTGGAATCATGCTAAGTCTACACACACACACACACACACACACACACAGATCCTGCTTTTCCCTCGAGGGCGCCACCAACCATCCACTTGTAATATTTGTTTTGCGCACTCGGATAGCGGTTCAGGTAAACAGCGCTCCGCCACTCCTGCTTGGCACAAACACGCTCGTGTTAATTGTATTTTTCGTGCCAAGCGAATGCTCACTTTTTTTTTTGACAATTCATCACTGAAAGCCACATATTCTCATATTACAACAACAAAGCACAATATCTGCTAATGTGTTGTTGGACGGGAACGTTAATATTCATTGCCGCTATGTAAACTTTGTAAAAAGTTGAAATGCATTAAATCCATTAACACTGTGTAAAAAAAAACAGATTAAAATTCTCATATGGATGAAATCAACATCAGGCTAATGGACAATAATGGAGTGTGTTGTGCATACAGCATGTGCTGGCTGAGAAAACATTTCGTTTGTGCTAATAAAGTCAGAAGTTAGTTGGCGTTGGGATTAAACAATCTGGTTAGTGTCATTTCTTAGCCCAGAACTCTGGCTGTGCTGGAATGGGATCTGATCCAGATCCGATTCCTGCCATCTTAACATCCACAGTACTTTCGCATTTCTTCTTCTGACCATGACTAATACCTAATACACTGATAAGCTTATTGTTAATCATTAACTTATATATTCCATTCCAACCTGAATTACCCCCGGAGTCCCAGAGCCAGGCAGGGGAGAGCAGTTTAATCACTAAAATGATATGTAATAGCAATTAAAGAAGGAAGTCTAAATCTTTGTTGAACATATTAACCGCTCGCTCTCTCAGATCCTAATGAGACTGTAAATGAGTGTTTGGAGGATAAAGCCGTTACGCCTATACATAAAAGACTCATAGACAGCATTAGTATTAGGTGTAAAACATAAATATGTTCTGTGCTACTTAGTAACTAATTAGAGTGATTTGTCTGATTAGATTAGATCTTGATTGTTCCAATAACACTGAGTCATTTCTAACATTTTTCAATTCACTAAACATCTAATAATAAACACTTCGTCTTCACTTTTTTTATTCCTTCATTAGATTTTTCAAATGTTATAGTATTTAAAATGAGATTATTTAAACAACAATGCTAAAAGATAGCATGTTCAAAACATTTAATCTATATATATATATATAGATTATCCAAAAGGTAAAAAAAAAAGGAGATAAAATTTGTCTTGGGTGCATTTTTAACTAAATTTGATTCTGACTATCGCTTAAACCATTTCAGGATTTCTTGGATGCATTTTAAGTTGATGTTATACGAAGGTAAATACATCCATAACTGCAAGGCAAATTAGCCAGCCAAAACATTACACTTACATTATGTCATTATATTGTGTCATAACCAAAACCCCTCCCAATACATTACATCATAAAAAAAGAAACCTCTCTCAATGCACTGGATCATAAATGACTGAAACTCCTCCCAAAACCATTATGTCATAACTGAAACCCCTCCCACTCCATTGCATCATAAAGGACTGAAACCACTCCCAATACATTCATAAATCATAAATAACCAAAATCCCCCTCATTCTGTTAGGTCATAAAAGGACCAAAACCCCTTTCGACTCCTCCCAATATGTTACATCATAAATGACCGAAACTCCTCCCATTCTATTACATCATAAATGACAGAAACTCCTCCCATTATATTTATGTCACACATGATCAAAACTCCTCCCATTATATTACATCATAAATGACAGAAACCCCTCCCATTATATTACATCATAAATGACAGAAACTCCTCCCATTATATTTACATCACACATGACCAAAACTCCTCCCATTATATTACATCATAAATGACAGAAACTCCTCCCATTATATTTACATCACACATGACCAAAACTCCTCCCATTCCATTATCTAACAAATGACTGAAATCCTTCCCAAAACATTATGTCATAAAGGAAACTCCACCTAATACAATAGAGCTTATTATGTCATAACCAAAACTCCTCTTAATACATTATGTCATAATCGAAACCAGAATATTTGGTCATGCCTGGTGAGCATCACCTTTAACCTTTAACCTTTAACTGTAATATTAAAGATTATTTCACGTGCGTATCATATTCTGAAAAAGAATTTTTGCACCCAGAGACAGATTTATGTTTAGCTAACAGTTTATTGCTAATATGTTTGAGGTTGAAAGATCATGTCTTATTGCTTAATAAGTATATGGTGTTGAAACTTCCTTTAACTTGTGTATTATTGCAGAGACACAATTTAAAGGCTTTCCGGAGGGAAAAATTACGAATACAAATCCACTCATAGCTTCAGAGTTACACAGTGAAAAAATCTTTGTGAATTTTTGTTTGTTATTTTGTCTGGATTATAAACAAGTAATTTTTTTATTCGCCCACAGTTTACAAACAAGACATTTTGTCCAATCATATGTATTGTTATTCAATCCCTACACCAATCAGATGTCCAGTCATTCAGAAAGGGGGATTCTGGGAAAAATACACAGACAAATTCTTAAGCTAGAAAAAAATTTAGAGTCATACTCTCATTTATTCTGCAACAAGATACCCAGATTGTGCTTTGCATCATGGCATGCTCCCAGTACAAGGTGTGTGTGTGTGTGTGTGTGTGTGTGTGTAGCCCTTGCAGAACCCATGCATTATGGGAAGTGAGGGAAGTGAAGGGACGAGGATCATGAATAGTTTATGGAACATGAGAGAGACCAAACGGAGGGCATCAGGAGAGATCCAAGCGCATCAATATTACAGAGAGTCTCCCTGTGTACTGTGTGTGTGTGTGTGTGTGTGTGAGGAACAAACGACTCGGCGGAAGTTTTAAAGTAAGGTTAAACTTTCTAGACTCCTTTATGCAGGTTACTTTTTCATAATGTGCTGTTTTTTTTTTTTTTTTTTTACAATCTATCGTAACTGCATGAATGGGCAGGTGGGCGGGTGTTCCTATTAAAGTGGCCGGTGAGCTTATATATTTTTACTGGGCTTTTTTTTTTCCTCTCCCATATTTCTGACTCTGGATGTGACGTTACATAAATATAATAAACTTCAGCGTAGTAACAGTTACTTCATCACGCCACCCGGTTCTTGATTATTTTCCTATAACTGTATGACACGCAGTGTTTTATATTCAACTTACATATGAAACTGTATTAAAACTTTATACAGTAATTATTCATTCATTCATTCATTGTTAATGAATTGTTAATCTCTAACATCTAATAATTAATCTCTATGCTTATTAAAATGTTTACTGAACCTTTTTAATAAAAATATTCTAAATAAAATAACTAGTTATAATTATATAATTATTATATTATTATAACCAAAAAGCACCATTTTATTCTCTTCTCTTAATTATGTTCTTTAAGACTGTGGTGTGTTTTAATAGCAATAATTATTACTGAAATAAATCCTTTCTGGCCTAAAATCACACACACACACACACACATTTGCGAAAACAAATTAAAAAGTATTCACTCAAACACACATAATTAGTGCGCTGGTGCTGATTGTGTGCACTTTGTTTCTGTGTGTGTGTCTCTCTCTCTCTCTCTCTCTCACACACACACACACACACACACAGACACACACATACATACATACCGTGTAGCTCAGATCAACAGAAGTTGCTCAGCAGGACTGCAGGTAGGTCGAGTGTGTGCTGAGCCCTCAGCCCTCCGAGCTCATTAAACGAGAGCTGCACGCTGCTAACTCTCATACTGCCACTGCTGGGTCACACACACACACACACACACACACACAAAACAACCTGCAGACACAGTCATAAACACAGCAAAAAGTTCACACATGCTGACAAGTGAGCGCACACACATGCACACACACACACACACACACACACACACAGATATACATGTTAACAATGTATATAACAATGCATGGATATGCATACACATGCACACACATGGATGTACATGTTAATAAGCATGGATATGAATATAAACACACACACACACACACACACACACTAAACTCCCCACACATAATAATAATAATAATAATAATAATAATAATATATTAGTGTATTTTTTTTATTTTGTAATTGTTTTATTTTATAATCTCAACATGCTTTTACAGATTAGAGTAGATGATTTATGATGAAGGCATATTAAATCTTTTTTTTTTTTAATTCATTAATCAATTCTGTCAGAATTACTGCAGATTATAAAGAGCTTTTTTGAACAAAATAATTCCCAAGAATAAAAATCCTATTGCATACACACACACACACACACACACACACACACACACACGGCTATGACTTATAACCGATAAAATAATATATAAACCTCTCTTCCTCTGTTCTTCTGCTCTTCTCTCGTCTTCTGTTGTGTTAATATCTACTGTATAATAACTGTAGTGTTTTTGTCTTGTAGAATATTTACACCGATTCATCAGGGACGGACATTTTTCTGACACAATATTGTTTCAATAAATGGTGATGGAACAGTCAATTCTGTACATATGTATAGTATCTAACATGCAGGATTTATACATGTAGCAATTTAATTTTTTTATTATATAGCACTTGGTCATAAAGCAGCTTTACAGAAAACAGAATGTAGATTCAGTTCCCTAATGAACAAGTGAGAGGGGAGAGTGGTGATGGAAAACCCATGAGAGGATGTGAGGAAGAAACCAGACTCAAACTGAAGTTCTGAGATGCTTTTCTGCTCACCACGGCTGTAAAGAGTGGTTATCTGAGTTACCGTATCCTTCCTGTCAGATCAAAGGACACATTTTTTCCTCATTCTGATGTTTGATGAGAACATTACCTGAAGCTCTTTACCTGTATCTACATGATTGTATGCAACGCTCTGATCCCACATGATTACCTGATTGGATAGTTACATGAATGTGCTGGCATACATGTACAGATGTTCCTAATAAAGTGGACAGTGGTGTATAGAATTGTTCTGAGACACCGCTGACAGTCAAGTGATTTGAACTCTCTCAAACCAGTCTTCGAGAGATCGGTGTAAAACGTATTCACAGTCCTTCAGCGCCATCTAGTGCATCATGGGAAAAGTCAGCACTTTTGGTTTTGTACTCTTAAAATTGTTCTATAGATTTTTTTCAAATTTTGATTCATTTTCTAAGTTATTAAGGGTTGCAAGTCACCAAGATGCAAAAACACACTCACAGATCAAAACAGATCCACTACTGCCTTGACTGATGTTTATTTAATATCTGTGGAAGGAGTCTCCAGTGCCAGTGCTATGTAACAGTAATGTAATGAGCCTTTCAATACAAATGACTCATGAACAATGATTCTTTGAAACGATTCATTTCCTCAGTACAATTTTGAGCCAGACTTCATGTGAACGCTTCGGTCTGAAGCTTCTCCCACCAGAAGCGGGTTAAAAGTGCAAATTAAACACGGGTCATTATTTCCCCCAGGTTTCTCTGCTCTGATGAAGCTCCGCCTCACCAGCTCATTCACATGCATGTGTTAAAGAGTGTATCAGTGTCTTAACATTTATTAGAGAAGTGTTCGAGTCTTTCAGCTCTTCCTGAATGTGACCTGAGTATTAAAGCAGACTCTAAAATAAGACTAATATAAATCTGGTTGAAATTGTACAGTGTCTCATCATTGCCTGTAGGTGGCGCACTGAGCAAACTAATATGAGCGCAGCATTACACACTAATTTCATAATGTATAATAAACAGTAAGAGCTAAAAAAAAAAAAAAAAACCTGAATAACTATCATTATAAACTGTATACTATAGTATAATAGGCAGTTTATGAATCTAGAGTTTTTATAAACTTTATTTTTTTTATTTAACCTTAAATAATTTATTTCTACATATACATAATTCTAATCATTTTTATAATATTAAAAATGATAAAATATTTACAAAGTGCAATTTATAAATTTTAGGAAGGACTACACTGACAAAATAACTAAAATAATTAATGTCCAATTTATTATTATTATTATTATTATTATTATTATTATTACATAAAGATCTATTGTTTTATTTGACATTTGTTAATTATATTCAGGAATCATCCATTTTTCATATTTATTCTGTTATAGTTGAAATAAAGTGCGTAAGTAAGCACCTAAATAATAACAAAATAATTATATCATATTCTGGTGATTAGTTTGGTTTTTACTTATATTTGTATAGAATATATATTTGTATAGCATATTTATAGTTTTATAGATTTTATAGTTTTATTAAATACATCATAATATTAATGTCATACATTATTGTTATTATTATTATGGTTGTTGTTGTTGTTGTTGTTAATTTACTCTTTAGTTCTATTATATAAAATATTACACTTAATAATAAAATAATATGTAAAATAATATTATACATTTTTATACATACATTATATATGTATAAAAATGTATATATTATATTGTAGAAATTCTATGGCATATAACTTAATATAGCTTAAACACATGATAAATAATATCTGTTTAGTATTTGGTTTATAACATAATGTTATATTATATTATATTATATTATATTATATGTGGTATAAGTGTTTATGGGCTATATGTTGAATGTTAATTTACAGATTGGCATAAACAAATGTATTATACTAACATGATTCTTTGTGCAGATGGAGATGTAAGATAAATGACGTGGCTTGGAAAAATCTCCTCTTTTCCTGCAAGTGGATTTCTCATTAAAGTTAATAACTGTGCATGTGATGCATGGTTAAGACATTTTTTCATTAACTGTGCATTCTGCAGA
>CM040466.1:23619232-23656732 GCA_022758105.1 Pangasianodon gigas
ATTGTGGTGGTGTACAGAGGCAAAATTACCAAAACTGTGTCACTGTCCCAATATTTATGGACCTGACTGTATATACATATTTAAGCCATTCAAGCTTTATGTTTACAATTCCATTTCATACTTTGGGAGGTGGGGCAAAAGGGAAGCATTGTTTCAAAACATGACTAGCTAGTTTTTAAGTGAAAATATGAGCATTGTGTCGAAATCTTTCTCAATTCACTTGAGTGAAAGTCAAAAACTTTTAAACACAGTCAGGTATTCAAGAATAAAAGTAAATGGTCAAAAATGAACAGTTTGGAAATGATTTTTATTCATCTTCTCAAATCTTCTAGCAATTCATCTGGCTAGCTAGTTTTCTTTTCGTTGCTAATTTTAACAGGATTATTAAACATTAGCTAGCTAGCAAGCCAATCTATCGTACTCAAGTACACTAATGAAATACAATTACTCAAATAAGTACCCCTTATCACTAGTGTAAACTAAGCTCTAAGTGTAAGTAAACTAAAGCAAGGCATGCAAAAGATCTCCTTTAAACATCAAATACTTCAGGATGACTTAAATGAAGTTTGGTTCGGGGGAGGAGATACTGTTGATCAGCAACCAGAGGCTTCTGTAAAATCTTGAAATGTTCAACACCTGAGAGTTTGAAACCATTTGAACAGATAATTTTTTAAGGTTCGGCTATCAGTAGATCTATAAAGTTCAATTGGTTCATTACAGAACTTTTTAAAAGTAATTTTTAAAAAAGAAAAGCACTGGAGTTGTGGATACCTTTGCATTTGACCCCCCACTAAAGGTTTTTAGGTAGGAGTTAAGGAAAATTCATGAGTTAATGAGCAGTTCAACATTCCCCCAGTGTTCTAGATTCAAGCAAGTGGCAAGACTTCGCAAACACATGGTGCAAACCAGGAAGAGGCTTTAACAAGAAACTGAGAGGACAGACATGACGGAGTGGACATTTCTGATTAATTCCATCTCATCAGCCTGTTTTGCCTTTCATAGCTAATCTAGCAAGGAGCTCTTTCAGGAGCCTAGGAAAGGAGTCTAAGAAGGTGCAAAAGAAGAGAATTTCTGCAAAATCTGAGAAAACAAAACCTAAACCCAAACCGAGAAAGCTGGGGCCAACCTTGCCTCCAGGTAAAGGTGCAACCTGAGACAAGCGTATGTACTGGGTAAACTGGTATACAGTATGAATGGAACTGCTGAGAGCAATGCCACCATATTGTATACACTCCACTAGGAGTCTGTAGTTTAGGCATTAAGGCATTGGCTCTAGTTTTGCTTAGCTTTTCTAACGCTTTTTACCTTTCCATCCAACACAGGAAATCTGCTTTGGTTTTCATTAGCTGTGTTAGTTAGTGTTAGTCTGCACCGAGTGTGACTGCTGTGTTCTCAGCTGCCTGAAGAACCGCATCAAAGGGAACAAGGCACCAGGGTTCCACTCAAATGGACTAAACACTGCATATGTGAAAGCAGTCTTCATCAGGGTCTTTCCACATGCTTTGCAGGGTTCTTTCACTTGCAAAATGGCAGAAAATTAATCAACACACTTCTGCTTAATCACAATCCTGATATTGATTTTTATTGCACCACTGAGACTTTGGTTTGGATTTCTCCTCACAGGAAGCATCTCTTCCTTATTGTCCATTATTACATGAAAAAATATCACTTGCTAAAACACTAAGCAGACTACATATGTTGCTTCTTTTTCTTTTTCTCCTCTCTCCATTTTTTCTAAATTCATTTTTTTCTCTAGCCTCTGTACCTCTCCACCTCTCTCCAAAGGATCACAGCAGCTCATTTTCTCTTTGGTTGGGTCATTTGTGTTTTTTCATCTGAAAAACAAAGGTGAAAGGGGAGCGAGAGAAAAGCGATTCACCATCTGTGCATGAAAACAGTGAAAAATGAAAGAAAGTTCTCTTCAGTGAGGCTCTGAGGGAGTTCACACGGTCATGTTTTTGCACTGCTACACACTCAGCTGGGTCAGAAAGGCTCCAATGCAAACACACTTTACATTAGTTATCTTTAAGACTCAGATTACGGCCTGCGTCTGTCCTGCCAAACCACAACTGTGCAAAATTAATTTATTGAACGGTATCACGGAAGGCTCTGTCAGCCGTGTGTGGCCTTTATGTTAAGGTGTGTGTATATTAGATGTCCTGTTTTGTTTAACTATTTGATGCAAAATTTAGAGTATAGTAGGTTTTATTTTTCAGGAAGCTAAAAAATTTGGCAGTCCTATAAAGCTGTGCATTGTTTCATGAATGGAAATTTGCAAGAATGGTTCACAGAGGACAGGTCCAGGAGGTCTAGGGTGATTCATCCCAGATAGCACACGTACATCTTTAATCATTTATTTAAGCATAGCATGCAACTTGTTTGCTTATTGGGAAGACATCACCACAATGTGTTTTTTTGTATCATGTGCTTCTTCCAATACCTCATATGGCATTCATTAGCCACATCTCTCCTCCCATGCTTAATCAATGTGTTCTGGAAAGATGCTGGAGCTTCTGCAAATGTTCCTGCCATGAAAACACACCTAATTATGACCTTCAGGGATTGTTTTTAGACTTGAACTAAGAATTCAGTGCTGTTTTAAAGACAACTTGTCAGCATGGACAATTGCCAGACTCTCTAGGGAAATCTAGAGTATTGTTCAATTACAGATGATCCTGGGAACCCAAATATTTAAAAAAAAAACAAAAAAAAAAAAACAGACTGTTGGTAGAATTCTTCTTTTTAAAAAAAACCAGTGCACACCTTTTTTCCATCTCCATCTGTCTCCATTCTCTCTCTGTCTCTTTTGTTGATGTCTTTCTATGCTTCTGCTTATATAAGCTTCTGCTCTTCATTTAATGTAATGCATGAGCTGTTGAACAAACACTGGCTCCCAATGAGTTCGCATTTTTCAAATTCTTCTCTCAATCATCTTTCTTCTAGCTCTCTGTTTTCCATCCTTTCCATTTCCTGCTGTGTATATTAAAGTCATGTTTTTAGCACATCCTATATGTGTGTGTTTTTTTGTCTCAGAATGCCCTCCACTGGGTTTGGAGAGTTTGAGAGTTAAAGATGCCCAGCTGCAGGCCTCATCATATAAACGCCGTGGTCTCGGACCCCACCGTGGCCGACTCAACATCCAGGCAAGACAAATGTTATCTCAACACAATCTTAAGATCTCAGCTTGATAAGAATTCAGACTAGCTGCTTTGTTTAGTTTAAATTTATGATACGTTTAATTTTATGGACTTCCACAAATTTAATGCATGCTTTTCAGATGTTTAAATTTGCACATGCAGTCTGTATTTTCTTTTCACAGGGATTTTCAGACATGTCACATTGCCAGAGCAAAATTCTTTTCTATTCAATTTGCAATTGTTTGGATTTTGCACTTTTAAAAATGCAAAAATTTCATATTCATTAAGGAAAACACACAAAACCAGACAACACTGCTATTTTGCTTATGCGAAAGATGCAATGCAAAGTTCAGGAATAGACAGCTCCTTTGCTTCAAAAAATATTTTTTGAAAATTTAAAATAATATTCATGAAATAAATCCGGGTCCCTGGAGGACTAGTGGTTAGGCCTTGGTGCTCTCACCGCTGCAGCCCAGGTATGATTCGAACCTGAGCCACTGGGGTTGCAAAAGACTCCCAGTGCCAGTCCCAAGCCCAGATAAAATTGAGGAGGGTTGCATCAAGAAGGACATCCAGCGTAAAAACTGTACCAAATCAAATATGCGGACCAATGATCCGCTGTAGTGACCCCTAACGGGAGCAGCCGAAAGAACAACAACAACAACAACATTCATGAAATAAATCCATACTGAGGGGGGTCTGTGGAATAAATTTTATAGTTAAAGGGGTTGTGGCTACAAAAAGTTTGAGAACCACTGCTATAAAGAAATGATAAATTGTATCTTCCAGACTGCCAACTGAATGTTTTGTGGTTGTTAGGATTAATTAATATCCCATTCCTTCTGGCTAAATACTTTCTCCTGCCTTGTATGTGTAGTCTGGTATTGAGGATGGGGACATTTATGATGGAGCTTGGTGTGCACTACATGAAGACAAGAAACAGTGGCTTCAGGTCGACACTTTGAGAGCCACTCGCTTTACAGGGGTCATCATACAGGGCCGCAGTTCCATCTGGAGGTAGCAAACCATACAACATACAGTATTACACAGAAACCTATGTAGCCACATGGACACCAAGTGTGTGCTCATTACTGAAATATATATACATATATGAAATGTTAGGAAAATAAGCAAGGATGGGGTAGGACGATCAAGAAAGCTCAAAGCATAAACTCCTCTGTCCTGAAAACTTTCCTGGGTTGGAAAACTTAAAGTTACAGCTTTACCTCTGACTGTTACACTGGAGACTCCTTACAAAAATGCTACAAAACAGTCTCCTCACAGAAAACCTCACCATATCAACAATTACACATGATTTATAAAAATCCGTATGTGCGTAGCATTCACCTTAGTAAAGTCATAAAATCATACCAACATCTGCTACTCGTAGCTGATACTGTGGCTAACTTTTCTTCTGTAGCTGGAATTGGGTTGAAACTTTCAAGGTGCAGTTCAGTAACGACTCCATCAGCTGGAAGCCCTGCATGAACGGGACACAAGAGGCGGTAAGATTCATGAACTTCTAATTCCTGACAAAGCAGTGCATTATTATACTGCAGTATATAATTATACAGAATTATACTCCTCAACGACTTCAAGTCTTGACTTCAGATATTTTCTTTAATCTAATTCCAAACATCTGTTTCAAAACTCAGTTTCAAAAATCAGGCATGTTAGAAATGAAAGGATGAATGGACAGAAAGAAGATGACAACATTTAAAACACCCTAAAAAATTGATAGGTGGATGAATAAAGTGGAATGAAATGCTTAGAAAGTGTTATATATTGATGGTTGGAGCAAATAGGAAGTAAGTAGTATTTTGGAAGCCATACGAATGAAGCATTTAGAGAAAAACATGAATCAAATGGATGGATAGAGAAATTAGGAAAAGGTATAAATGAATGGTGCATTTTGACAATATGATGGATGGATGGATGGATGGATGGATGGATGGACAGATGCTGCATTTAGGAGATGGATGCATAGATGGATGGATGAAGCGGTTAACAGGCTTATAAATGGAAGAATGGATGGATGGTTGGAGCAGTTAGCAGCAGATGGATGGATGGATGCATGGATGGATGGAGCTGATAGAAAGTGCTATAAATAGATGGATAAAGCATTTAAGAAGCTCTACGAATGATGAAGCATTTAGAAAGCAATGGATGGATGGATGGATGGATGATAGCTGGATAGAGCAGTTAAGAAGTACCATAGATGGATAGAGCATTTATGAAGTGTTATAGATGGAGAGATGAAACATTTAGAAAATGTGATGCATGGATGGATGGATGGATGGATGCAGTATTTTTGGAAGCCGTGTGAATGAAGCAAGAAGAAATTATAAATCAACTGAGAAGGTGTGTTAGATGGCTGGATGCTGCATTGAAAAGGAGGATACATAAATGTATCGTAAAGAAATTAGAAAACCTGGTTGATGTATAGGTGGATGGATGGATGGGTGGGTGGGGGGATGGGTTGGAGCAGATAGTAAGTGTTCTAAATGGATAGATAGAACATTTAGAAAATATTTTTTAAACAAATGAAGCAGTTAGAAAGCCTGATGGTTAGATAGAGTACTCAGAAAGCATGATGGATGGATGGATGGATGGATGCAGTATTTTTGGAAGCCGTGTGAATGAAGCGTATAGGAGAAATTATAAATCAACTGAGAAGGTGTGTTAGATGGCTGGATGCTGCATTGAAAAGGAGGATACATAAATGCATCATAAAGAAATGAGAAAACCTGGTTGATGTATAGGTGGATGGATGGATGGATGGATGGATGGGTGGGGGGATGGGTTGGAGCAGATAGTAAGTGTTCTAAATGGATAGATAGAGCATTTAGAAAATATTTTTTAAACAAATGAAGCAGTTAGAAAGCCTGATGGTTAGATAGAGTACTCAGAAAGCATGATGGATGGATGGATGGATGGATGGATGGATGGACGGATTAATTGCTGGGGCATGCATGATTTTATGGATAGATAGGGAATGCTCTTTATAGCTGGATGGATGATCAATTAGAAAGAATAATGATGGGTAGGTCATTTAGGAAGCACTGTAGATGTATGGATGGAGCATTATATGAGCTAGCTACCTAGCCAGATACTTATCCAGAGGCTTTAAACAAAGAGAGATCGCTTCCAAATTTTTCTTCAACCCTATCATTTCATTTTTATCCTCCATCTTTATTATTAATCACTGGATGTAAGTGTAAGGACGGATACATCAGTTTCCTCGACACAAAGCTAAAGACTTTCATTAGCTGCTGCTGATGTGTATTGGCTCAGGCATCACCATGGCACTGTATCATCTCCATCATTCGGCCAGCAGGACTCTCTCCTGGCAGCACGCTGGTGGCTCTGATACACATTTGGACATGGTGGCTGGCAGCAGTTAGCTTGATTAAGTGGCTCTGTTGGAAAAAACGGCTTGTCTGCCCACCGCTTATTGCTTACCACCAGATTACTGTGGGTGAAACCTGGCTAGCAAAATCACAACAAACATCACTGAGTCAAATGCAGTTCTGGACTAGATGACTAGCTGAACATAATCTTTCATGCTAACACAACAATGGAATACAATCTGTTTGGTTTCTATTAAAGGAAACATTTAAGTCAGAGGCAAATAGACCATTTCCTGGGGTGTAAACAACCGTTTGGCCCCGCCCTGCGTTTACGATGCTGTACAGTACCAGCTGCTACTTAGCCAAGTGAAATTTGGGCTAGTTGAATTGAAGAGGTTCACTCAATGCCATCTTTTGTGCTAACAGGTGTTTGAGGGGAATCAGGACACCGACACTCCAGTGCTGGCCATCTTCCCCGGTTCTGTGGTGGCACGGTTCATTCGGATCAACCCACAAACGTGGTTTAAAAATGGAACCATCTGCTTGCGTGCAGAAGTGTTGGGCTGCGTGCTACCGGGTAATAATCACAAATTTACACCGCTTAAGAATATTAACACAGCCTCAGGAATAGAAAGTGGAAAGAATTCACATCTAGGAGTGAGACTACAAATCTAAGACCCACTTTCCTCGATTTTTCGGAAAAATATTTTCCTTTCTAGAATGTTTATGATAGGTTATTTTCTGTCTAATTGCTAATATACACAAGCAGCTGATTATTATACATTTATTGTTATAATGTGTGAAAATGATGCATTGGACTCACTGACTTTATTCATTTATGGTATGAAGAATTTATTTATTTATTAATTTTAGTTAGTTGATTAGTTGCTTTTATTGTTTCTTCTTGTTCTATTTATTTTAATAATTTTTATGTTTTTATTGATTTGTTTGTTTCTATGTAGATTTGTCTGTTTTCATTTGTTTATTTGTTTAATTAATTTAGTTAGTTAGTTAGTTAGTTAGTTTTTTTGTTAGATTTCATTTCTTTGTTTTATTTAGTTAGTTAGCACATTTTTCTTTTTTTTTTGGTTTGTTTTTGTATATACCCAGAATGTTGTTATTATTAGGTTCTTCTCATTGTGTTTTGCACCAGCTTTAAAACTTGTTAAAAGTTAAAAATCCCGGGCCTCATGAGAAAAGCTTCCAGTGGGCCTAAGGCTTACAAAAGGTAATCCCTTTTTATCATTTCTACAAACTTTGTGTGAAATAAGGTTTAATGGTGTTTATTCTTAAACTTCTCTCTTTAGACCCAAATAACATTTACGAATGGCAAGTGGAAGAAAAAACCCAGGACAAACTGGACTTCAGACATCACAATTACAAAGAAATGAGGAAGGTACGTTCTGACGTCTTGAGGTACATGTAGCAGTCTTGATGCTGTTATATGAAAATAATGCACAGCCGGGGGAGTGATGCGGCACGAAGCATCATTATGAATAAATGCATTATTTTTGTATAACAGCACGGTCTGGAGTGTGTTATTCCACTTACTGTGTGCCCCTTTACCAACAATTACACTGTTTAATTTATTAATGTACAAAACGCCTCACAGTTTATAGTTAGAGTTAATGTTGTGGAACGTCCGAGAGACAAGTTAGTTCCTGTTCTCACCAATAAAGTCATTCCCTCACCAGCCGCTCTGTTTACTCTCTCTCTCTCGCTCAAAAAAAAAAAAACCCACAGTTTACAGAAAGCATAAACTCCTCTGTCTGAAGACTTTCTTGTGCTGATAAACTTCGCAAAACACCATGACTGTTACAAAGCACTTACAACTGAGACTCCTTCCATAAATGTTAAATTAATGTCTCCCAATAAACAAATGTCACCATAAAATGTCAATGATTATATGTTTTACTTTGGTTAATGACAACACGTGTTTTTAATATCTGTTTATTATTAGTCCATAGATTATGTGAAGTGTCTACTGTACAAGTCCCTGTGTATGAGCTGTTACTATAGAAACCATAACATATTAGATATTATACGCATTAATATTAACCTATTGTTTATGTTACAGCGGGAACTACCTGTGCTGTTATTCGAAAATAATGCACATCTCCTGACCAATCAGCTTCAAGCATTCAGCCACGCTGTGATATAAATCTCATCAAATGCAAATTTTAACTTTGTGTCTAATATAACTTACAAGGAAATGGCAAAGAAATCTCAAATACTTAAATATTTCAAAGTGATTCTTCTTGCCTACTTGTCACATTTGGGAAACACGTGGATTAAAGCGTACGTTGTAAGAGTTGGCAGAGCCGCTCGGGTTCCTGGTATCTGACTGTGTACTGAGGTTCACCACACTCACCAGAAAACAAATATTACTCCAGGCTCTTACTTATTCTCATCCTGTCCTCTGCAAATAACCGCTAACCAGCAGTGAACAGCGGTCGACACTAGCGTTAATGTTCATGGCCATTTATTTCATATTCATATCATTTTTTTCCTGCTAAACTTTGCAGACTGGAAGATTTAACTACCTATGACATCACTCACTTTATTGTATTTATCTTTTCCAGCTAATGAGGTCTGTGAACGAGGCTTGTCCGGACATCACACGCATCTACAGCATCGGGAAGAGCTACATGGGCCTGAAACTGTACGTGATGGAGATCTCTGATAACCCGGGCAAACACGAGCTGGGTGAGAGAGAACCTGGTCGAATCTGTGTTCACTATAAATTTGCTTCGCAAAGCTGTAGTACAATAAACAATTCATCGCAATTTACTTTAAATTATAAACTTTGTCGAAAAGCATCGTATATAAATATAATATATGAATCTAAGCTGGACTGTTACAAAGCACTGACACTGGAGACTCCTTCTATAAATGTTAAATAAACATCTCCATACTGAAAACTTATCAACTTACCATATCAACGATTACTCATATCAATGAGCTGTTATTATAGAAACGATAACGTATCAGAACGAGCGCATTAATATGAACCACTACTGTCAGAGCTGCTGTTATAGAAAATGAATCAACACCTTCTGACCAATCAGAATTGAGAACTCTATGTACCATGATATAATAAGTTGCCAGGTTCTTAGCTTTGTGTGAATAAGGAAGCATGTTCCAGGCTTATGGGACACATGCTTTTCATATTAAAAATGGAAGAATCCTGCAACTGGAGCTAAGGTCAAAGGTCAACACAGAGCTGGGCTTGGATTTCTTCCCTGAAGGGGAATCTGAAAGACTCCATGCTGAATGGGTGAAGTGTTCTCCAAACCTCGAGGGCAGAGAGGAGACCTTCACCTTCAAAAAGAGCTCTTTTGAGGTTCAGCACAGACCCGGCTTGTTCAAGAAACAGTTTACAGCCAAATTTGTATTTGTTTAACACAAGCTCAGGCATGTATAGATGCAGCAAAATCACACATAGTTCCTGCTCAGATAGCTAAACAGCACAGTGCAGCCATTTTGAAAAGCTGCAAGAAGATGAAGAAGTGTGTGACTTTATTTCCTGCTAATCAACCACTGTCTATAGAAGCATGTGCAGAACAGGTGCAGATTTGTTTGTGGTTTATTTATGCTCATGTTCTCTTGCTAAAACACAGCTACGCTTTGTGTTATCACGTTAGCTCTTGTACCTAAGAGCAAGCTGAGAAACCTAGCTAGCTAACTAACTAACTAACTAACTATAGCTAGCTAGCAAGTTTTATACACTGTTTGTTATATATTAAATAGTGAACTGACTAACAGAGCTAGCTAGCTAGCAAGCTAACAAACTATAACTAGCTAGCAAAAAGTTAGCTAAGCTGGCTGTCAGGTTCAGCTAGATATATTTAAGATGTAAACTCTATCAGGAATACTCCAAATATGATTGCTAATCAATACTAAAGAAAATGTCAACTGTGAGCTTGAAAGAATCTGATATTTTCAAAGTATAGGTCACTATTTCTACTTATTTCTTACTTCTAGAGCATGTTTGACTGGCAGTGGTTAAATATTTTATATTCTTCTTTTTTTGTTACCAATTTCATGGATTTCCCCATTTATGAGGCGTATGTGGGTGTGTTTTGATGCAGTGCAGCGCTGTTTTAGGGAAGGTGCCAGATTTCAGACGGCTCTGTTAGCGGAGACCTAAAAGACGGAGTAGAGAGAGATGTATGTGAGAGAGAGAGAGAGAGAGAGAGAGAGAGAAGCACTGAGGTTGTGTTTCATTAGTCTCACATCTGTTCCTTTACCGTAATGTAGCTGTTAGCTTCTCCTGTGAAAATCTCAGGTTTCAGCGTTTCAGTAGCTGAGAGCTGAAACTACATTCCAGTCAAATAATATGCAGTGATTTTAAAACACTTCTCTGTCATTTGCATATGCAAATATCATCTGTGACATCACTCTGTACTGTTACCTTCAATGAGACCATGAATATTATACTTTAAACTGTTTATTTCTATTTGTTCAGGTTTCAAATACTAACCCTACATTCTTTTGGACAAAATGGTTTTGCAGGATGTGTTTTGACAGTTAAGGATTCTTAGCTACCTTTGTTATCTCTTTCTCTCCATTTTTTCACTGGTCAGATGTAGCATCGCACTTTTCAACCTACATGTTACTTTTTAAAATGTATTTTATACTTCTATAAACATTAATACTGTGGATATATATATATATATATATATACAGGTCTATATAGGTGTAGGTCCCACTTGTGCTGCCAAAACAGCTCTGACCCGTCGAGGCATGGACTCCACAAGTCCTCTGAAGGTGTGTGTGGTATCTGGCACCAAGATGTTAGCAAGAGATCCTTTAAGTCCTGTAAGTTGCGAGGTGGGGTCTCCATGGATTGGACTTGTTTGTCCAGCACATCCCACAGATGCTCGATCGGATTGAGATCTGGGGAATTTGGAGGCCAAGTCAACACCTTGAACTCTTTGTCCTTGTCCATGTTCCTCAATCCATTCCTGAACAATTTTTGCAGTGTAGCAGGGCGCATTACCTTCTGAAAGAGGCCACTGCCATTAGGGAATACCGTTGCCATGAAGGGGTGAACTTGGTCTGCAACAATGTTTAGGTAGGTGGTATGTGTCAAAGTAACATCCGCATGAATGCCAGGACCCGAGGTTTCCCAGCAGAACATTGCCCAGAGCATCACACTACCTCCGCCGGCTTGCCTTCTTCCCATAGTGCATCCCGGTGCCATCTCTTCCCCAGGTAAGCGACACACACGCACCCGGCCATCGACATGATGTAAAAGAAAACGTGACTAACCAGACCAGGCCACATTCTTCCATTGCACCATGGTCCAGTTCTGATGCTCATGTGCCCATTGTAGGAGCTTTCAGTGAGGGACAGGAGTCCGCATGGGCACTACTGAAGAATTAAATGTGCAGTAAAAAAACAGCAAAAATGTATTTATTTAATAAATATTTATTTTTATATAACAAATATAAATAAATAAACACATAATAAATATTTATGACATTTATTTTAAATGTTCGGTTATGTAAAAAAAAAAGTAATAGAAACCCAACTAAAATTTATTTATTTATTTATTTACTTATTTACTTATTTATAACACACAAAGTCTCTTTACAAAGTATGAAACACAAAGGATATCAATCCTAAATAAATAAATATTAAACTGTTATTATTAAATAATTATCAGTTGAAAAAGGTTTGGACATTTTGTGTTCAACTTGTTAAAGTCACTTTGCTAGGACAATACTGTGCAGAAGTCTTGGCACCCTAATTCTTTTTATTCTATGTCCTTTGCATTAGTGCTTTACAAAAAAACTAATAATAGGTTTCCAGAGTTTCTACTCATCACAGCACCACAAAACACCGTGATACCTCAGATTACGCGTTACTCACTCAAACCACTCTGTAGAAGTACTGTAGGTTGTACGTGTCTAAATAGTAAAAGTGCGCTGCTGCCCCCTACAGGCGAGCCGGAGTTCCGTTATGTGGCAGGGATGCACGGGAACGAGGTTCTGGGGCGAGAGCTGCTCCTGAACCTGATGCAGTACATCTGTCAGGAATACAAAGAGGGCAACCAGCGCATAGTCCATCTAGTTAAAGAGACTCGCATCCACCTGCTGCCCTCCATGAACCCCGACGGCTACGAGATGGCCTACAAGAAGGTGCGGTCAGTCCCACAATCCTGAACCTCAATATACACATTCACACCATAGCTTGCGTTCAGAAGGTAACTCTAAATGGACGCTAACTTCATCCTGACTTCATGATGCTGATAGGAAACTCGGCCCATGTGTTTTATTCTGTAATTGGATGAGTGTGTATTGTTTCGTCTAAAGGGATCCGAGCTAGCCAGCTGGGCTCTGGGTCGTTACAGCTACGAAGGCTATGACATGAACAACAACTTCGCCAATCTGAACTCCGTGATGTGGGACGCCATGGAGCTGGAGACGGACAAGTCGAAACTCATCAACCATTACATCCCTATTCCTAAACAGTACACATCGAAGGACGCTTTGGTGAGTGCGTTTCATGAAGAAAACAACTTTCTGTCAATCCTGTATCTGTAAATCATTACAAATATGTTTTTTTTATTTGTAAGCTCCAATAATGCCCCATAAACCTTAGATAATAGATATGTTAATGAATTAACATAATGAGTTAGTCTATAAACATGTTATAACATTGTGTCACTGATAGTGACCTTAAAGTAAAGAATAAAACATGTTTATCACATCAGTGACATTGTGTCATTGTTTACTAACGGACGCGTGAAGGTGGCCCCAGAGACGCGCACCGTGATCAGCTGGATGCAGTCGATCCCCTTCGTACTGAGCGCCAACCTGCATGGCGGTGAGCTGGTGGTCACGTACCCGTTCGACATGGCACGAGACTGGGCTCCTCGCGAACACACCCCCACCCCGGACGACAGCTTCTTCCGCTGGCTCGCCACCGTCTACGCCAGCACCAACCACGCCATGTCCAATCTAGACCGCCGGCCGTGCCACAACAAGGACTTCACTCGGCAAAACAACATCGTAAACGGCGCTAACTGGCACACGGTGCCTGGCAGTGGGTATCTAAAAAAAGTAAAGGTTGTATATGACATGCCTTTGTCCACTTCCTGTTGAAATTCCATCACCATCCTCAGGAAATTTCAAAAGAAGTAGGTTAGATGTGTAAACTCCTCTGTCCTGAAGATGTCAGAAAACTTATAGCTTCTCACTGTTACAAAGCTCTGACAGTGGAGACTCCTTCCATATAGTATAAATAAACATCTCCTTACTTTAAGAAAACTTCACCATAATTATCATAATAATTAAATAATAGTTAGTTAAGGAAAATAATGTTTGTTAAAGGAAACTTTTGTAAAGCATTGCAGTACAGTGTAACGTTGCAGAGAGGTTTCCATTTATCTAAATCCCGAAATGTCACATACTGCCGCTTTAAAGTAGAAAAATCTATAATTCTCCATTGTTCTGATAAACTACTGAAGGTGCACAATTATCCTTGAATTATCCTGGATTATATGAATAATTTAACTACTGTGCTGCTGTTTCTGGGTTTTTCATGACATCCTCTTAATAGTGAGATGGACAGCTGTGATTTTTTTTTATCATCTACAGGCATGAACGATTTCAGCTACCTTCACACGAACTGTTTTGAGGTGACGGTCGAGTTGTCGTGTGATAAATTCCCTCACGCCAGCGAGCTGCCCACAGAGTGGGAGAACAACAGAGAGTCGCTGCTGGTCTACATGGAGCAGGTAATAAATCCAACCTGCTGAACTGAATGAGTGAACAAATCTATAAAAAAAATTTAAATAAAAAAAAAAACATACAAAAATTGTGATTTTCCTGCAGATTTCTGAATATAAAACAGACAATAAAATAGAACCTAATTTTAATAGTGCTTTTTCACAATGACTGTAAACTATCTTCTCCTTATTTCCTGATCAGTATGAAGCATTATTTTAGAAATTATGTTCTGTAAAAAAAAAAAAATAATAATAAAAATATTTCTGATGGCAGATGGACAGGAACTGACACTATCATCACTATTTATTCAGATTTAAAAATGCAAAACATTTCTAATTCATTTGTTATTCTCAGGACTAAACAATCTGAACAGTAGCTCAGGATTTTAGCTTGAGTTCATATTCATTAAAAAGATTGAGCACATAAAGCTTTATGTATATTTCAATGTTGCTCCACCTTTAGTGAAAATTATCATTCTCTTCTAGCTACTAGCTATTTCTACCTTATTTGTTACTATCAGAACTAAACAAGCTGAACATTATCTTAGCCATGTATGTTTATTAAAGAGATTGAGTTAGGGACATAAAAATTCTATCCCGGAAAAATGATTATTATATTGTTCCATGTTTAGTAAATACTTTACATTCTGACATTTTTATACTCTTCAGGTCCACCGAGGCATTAAAGGAGTCATAAAGGACAAAGACACCAAGGCTGGAATCGCAGACGCCATCGTTAAAGTGGACGATATCGACCATCACATCAGATCCGGTGAGGGAAATCAAACAGAACAAACTTGAACCTAGACATTTTTTTCTAGTAACAAAGGTAAGACCCAAGTGCGGAGTTGATTTTGGAATAAACATAGGACACACTCGTAGTCCTAAAACAGGCCAAAGTGCCCAAATTAAACAGACAAATGATCTGCAATCAAAGCAAGAGGAATACACAAGGGACATCAGAAACCAGAAAAACCAAACACGAGATATATTAAGGCTGAACTGAAATTGGAAAGAAGGCAAGACTTCGCAATGGGCTGAGAAGAACCATGAGTGTATAAACAGCAAGTGAATGTCATTTACTACTTTAACCAGTGCTGTTCCATAAGTCTATCTCACCCAAAATCTTTTTTGTAAACACACGCAAATCTTTGTATATTTGTGTAAAATGACATCATTAAGCTCTGTGATCTCATATCCGAGGAATAATACCAAACTGTGCTAAAGAAAAAAGAGCTTCTATAGAAACGTATTAGACTGAGCACATTAATATAAATCTGTGATTTGAACACCTTCTGACCAATCAGAATCCAGAATTATATAATGTTTATATCCCCAGCATCTGATGGGGATTACTGGCGCCTGCTGAACCCCGGGGACTACGAGGTGACGGTGATGGCAGAGGGATACGTGCCAGTCACGCGCTCCTGCAGGGTGGAATACGAGCACTACCCCACCATCTGCGACTTCCAATTATCCAAAACACCCAAGCAGAGGCTGCGTGAGATCCTCGCCAAGGGGGGAAAGATCCCCAAAGAGCTGCAGCTCCAACTGCGCCAGCTGCGTCTGCGCAAACCGGCTGCCAACAACCAACAGCGGACTGCACAGCGGCGTGTGGTCAGGAAACCACTTTGACCTTTGACCTGCTTTGCAGGGCGGTTACAGGACACTTTTGTGTATTATGAATTAGATTTGGGATCATTTTACATTCCCTGTAATTAAAGATTGCAGTGTTTATAAGCAGCACATTATCATTCACATGGTTTACGTCATTTTTCAGTCTGGAACTGATGTTTTTTAAAATAACAAAATTAAAGTTTGAGTGCTGAAAGTCACATTTGTGCATTATTTCCTTTATTTCTTGTATGAATTATTTATTCTGTTTGGGAAGTAATTTTTTGTTGATTTATAACCATTTACAAATGAAAAATTCATGTAAAACTCAACTTTACAGGGAGAACACTGTGAGAACAGATAAATGTCATTTTTATCATCGATATTTAACTTTAATTCTATTAATTCTATTAATTTAACATTAATTCTTGTTTATTTTTAATTCCTATTTCAGTTGTTTCATACAGCAGCTAACTACATAGCCTCTACAATCTGTAGAATAAAATATTATTTGATAATTAGTTGATTATTTTCCTATTACACAACCTATTGTTGTATTCCTCTTATACCACAGCAAATTGTCAATAATTACATCTTTTATTAATTAAAGAATGACATGTCATACTTATGTCACACTCCATTTATAGTTACATTTAATGTTTAATGTGGAATGTCTGCACAAAAAAGTTATAGCAGCTATAAACAGTCGTTCCCTCACCATTCATTTTTTTCTCTCTTGAAGTAAATAAAACAAAAAATGCAGCTTGTCATGTTAGAGTAAAAGTGATTAAACTGAAAAATTGAATTCCTGTGTCAGAAAATTTAAAGTTACAGCTTTACTTCTGACTGTTACAAAGCGCTGACGCTGGAGACTCCTTCCATAAATGTTAAATAAACGTCTCCTTACAGAAAACTTCACCCATTATACACATTTTTCATCCATATATGTAGACTAAAATGGAAATGATAAGGTCTAATGAAGCAAAACATAATAAAATGATAACGTAAGACCAGCTGACCAATCAGAACTAAGATTTTAACAGCACTGTGGTGTAATAATACATTATATATTATATATGTATATCAAAACAACAAGAAGAAATATTTTTCAACTTATAGAACATAAAAACTTGTCTTTATATATTACATAGGCCTGTATACCTGTAATAATTTTACCAGAATAAATTCTGACTGTTAAAAATGTTTCATCACATAAACACAGTGATGAAATATTGTCTCTAAATTTACAGAACCAATGAAACAGCGTTTGTGTCCAGCAGGTGGCGCTGTGCTACTAAAAAAAATATATATATATATATATATATATATATATATATATATATATATATATATATATATATATACATTTTATATATATACTTTTTTTTTTCTAACACTGTTTATATTTACACAAACGATTCAAAATGTTCTGTGGCCTAATATTAGTCACTTGAATCATTCTCAGGAACACTATGGCTGTATAAAAGTTACATTAAATTAAATAAAATTGTCAATAAATCAAAAGAAGACATTTTTACCCCTAACAACTCCCGCCTCCTGCTCTATGATTGGCTAATGCATCACAAGCGCACTTTATGATTGGACGTCCTTCAGCTCACCATAGTAACAGTAGAACATAGCGGAAGCGTCAACAACGTTACAGGCGCACACAAATTGCGTCATATCTGGTCGCCGACCTGTCATGCTGCACTGACATTTACCGGGCTAAAGTGTCAGTTAGTGGTAGATAATAATGTGTAATAATAATAATAATTGTGCTGTTTATTAAATGATTAGAGAATGCGATCGCTTGTTTTGTAGAAGATGTGGAATAACGTCAGAAGGTGAGGATTTTTCTGTTTGTTTAGCCTAGTTAGCATTTTAGAGCTAGCTTAGGTCATTGTGGATGGCGCTCATTTTAAATATTAGAGATTTTTCAGAGGGAAAAAAAATGTAGTTGCAGTTTGGGGTTTGGATTAATATTCTATCTGTGAATGTCACTGAGTTTGCCTGATGCACTTGGCCTTTGAGTTTTGTAATTGTAAAAAACAAACAAACAAACAACAACAACAACAACAATAATAATAATAATAATAATAATAATAATAATAATAATAGTAATCAAGCTGGGTAACTTATTAAAACATTGAAATGCTATATTTGTATTAGAGCCTTTTATTGTATTTTATTCTTACTGAATTTCTTGGTTTATAAAAATATCAACTATTTTCATAATCAATTAAGCTAATGAATAGTCTTTCTGATTAATTGATTATTGATTAATTATCAATGATTAATTGATTCTGATTAATTATAAAATAAAAACTTCAATAGTACTTCAGTAGTGTTAGATTAAAACAACAACTGTTTGATGATTTATTTAATCTTCAATTTAGTATGTTCATTATTATTATTATTATTATTATTATTATTATTATTTAAATGTTTTTATTTATCACTGATACAGGGAAAAAAACTGTAAAAATGTTAACATTTTACAATTGTAGGATTTTAGTAATTTTAACAAATTAGTTGCTTTGTTAATTACAATCAGTTTGTAATTAAATTAATTTTTAAAAGCATAAAAAATTGCATAAGAAGATATCACGATATTTGCAATACGTCAGAAAAGCATGTTGAGATATAATTGATCACAATATTGATATTATGTTGTCATTTTGTTCAGCCCTACTAAATAGCAAAATTATAAAAATATTAAAAATATATGTTGATACATGTTGATGTTAAATAAAATGAAACCACAATGTTTATCAGCTAGTTTAACTTCTTATACTGTAATTAATTCAGTTTGCTTCTTGTGGTGAAGTGATGTTATGTAGAGAGTGGCATAGTGTGCTTCATAACCTAGACCAACTAACTGACAAAGAAATGACGATTTTAATTATTCAATTTTTTTCATGTTTCTGGATTATTTGTTGCAGCTCTTCTCTTATTAATGGCCTATAATGTTAGTTTCTGTTTACTTCACATATTACAAATACAGTGAGAACAGGTAAAATATAACACTTTTGTTGTTAACACAGTAAATCCGTCTTCTTTCTCTCAGGCTCTCGACCGTGACACGCTTGAAAGTCTCCTTTCCTGGATCCTTAAGGTCACATTTCCGTGGTGTCCAGCTGACAGTAAAACCCCAGGTGAGATGCATCTCTCAGGGCGTGTTCAGGACAGACTCAACACCCCGACCTGCTCGCTCTCTCAGCTCCAGATGCGTCACTTTCGTGCCAGCTTTGCACCTGCAGCCGTGCAGTGTGAGGCACGTGAGCTCGTCCGGATCCGGGTGGTACGAGAGCGTGGCGGATTCCGCTCCTGTCCACTTCACCGAGCAGCTCCTGATCTCCAGCCAGCAGATGACGGCGCTGCCGTGGTGGGCGGGGATCATCTGCACCACGCTGGCGCTGCGCAGCGTCGTCACTCTGCCGCTCGCCGTCTACCAGGCCGTCGTCATCGCAAAGGTCTCGTCTCACATGCTTAATAAACACTGGCTTTATAAGGTCTAGACCTGCATGATACATTTTTTATGTATCAAAAAAAAGTTTTCTGTTGGTATTTTGATAAACAATTTATTTTGGTTAAAGGTGCAATAGGTAAAAAAAATTTTCAAGATTAGGTCTCTAACAGTTCGACATATGAATTACTTTTTTCATTCCTTGAGCCCATTCGCTCATTCCCGCCCATATTCACAAAACTCCGCCCCCAGGATCTACAGTGGCCTGTCATGTAGAGTCTCTATAAAATGACTGACAGGAGGAGCATCCAAACATAAACAAGCGTTCCGGCCCGGAAGTCAGTTTTCCAGACAGTTTTCTCAGCCACTTAATACACTTCTGCTCAGGCCACCGTTATTTTTATTATGTTTTTATATATGTTCAAGAATATTTGTACAAGAAAGAAATTTAAAAAATTTACAATTGCACCTTTAAATGTAACCATGACAGACCACCAGTTCATTAGTTTAATTAAATATATCGCAAGACACGCAGAGTATATTAGTAATATAATCTCACTATGATGTTTTTGTCCTTATCACGTAGCCGTAAAAGTATCAAGTGTCCTTAAAGTTCTTTAGTTTAGAAAATAAACTTCCAAAAGTCGTTTAGTTCGGAATGGAAACCTCTGCAGAGTTAATGTTTCACCCTCGACAGTTCTGGACATAACATATTCTTCATAATCACTTAATGAGAAAGTTAAAGGTGCAGTTTGTAATCTAAAAGTGTTCCTTGACCTCACGTAATCACATCATTTCAAAGATAGTTTAGAAAAAACATGATTTTTGGAATCGCCATGCAGTGGATCTGACTAGTTTTCTCATTTCAGGCTTCTGTTTCGTATATTTCTGGCCCTGAAATTACCCTGGCCTCCTTTAAAAAAAAAAAACCTGCTCAGTTTTGTCTTTTTTTTTTTTTTAAACTTGTTTTTCTGTTCTGTGAAGCAAAGCCAGGGAGTCAGTGAGCTTTTATTTAGTTACCGTGGTGGAAATCACATCACAGCCCTTTATCAAAATTATGATGGTTATTATGATGGTGAGTTCTTGTAGTTATTACACTGTTTGATTGGTCAGTTGATTTGAAGGGCTTTAATTCAAACCTCAATAACTCAAAAACAAGTAGGCTTATAAATAATGTCACAATGGACCTAATGGGTCTGAAGTAGCAAAGAATTAGGAAGGAAATTAGGATTAGCTTTATGAATGAAAGAAAAAAATGTTGCATGCGGAATAATGGCATAGAGATTAATATTCTTGTCTTGACCTAAAGGTGCTTATTTTTGAGGTAAAGTCTATAAAAATTACATTTAGGGATCATTTTCACTTATGTATATAATATTCACAATGTACTCAATATCAGAAACATGAGAAGTGCTTTAAGCTTTACAAACTGAATCAATTGAATCATATCAATATAATGAATCATAGTTGAGTTGAATCATTTTACATGATTCCAAAATGATTCAACTGATTCAAAAATTATTCAAAAATGATTCAAAATGATTCAACTGATTCAAAAATGATTAAAAAATGATTCAACTGATTCAAAAATGATTAAAAAATGATTCAACTGATTAAAAAATGATTCAAAATGATTCAACTGATTCAAAAATGATTAAAAAATGATTCAACTGATTCAAAAATGATTCCAAAATGATTCAACTGATTCAAAAATGATTGTGACTTACACTACAATTCACGTAGCCATTTGGCCTAGTGATCGTAACCATGGCAATGTCTTTCACAAGTATCCATAAAGTGTGAAATAGATCTAGGATTGGATTCTTTTTTTTTTTTATCGGATACACCTACGACAAACCGATCCTACTCCTGATTTGACTCGTTCTCAGTCTCCATGTTTTGTAGAAAATTGTTTCTTTCCCTCCCTCGCATGTTCTCATCCCCCGTCTGGGAGAGATGTAGACTTAATACGATTACAGTGTTGTGTTTTTTTTCTTCCCCGGAAATGATCTGCTGACCTTATGGTGAATATCTGTGCCTGAGTGAAGTAAACAGGCCGAGCTCACACACACGCAGGCTTCTGCTCTGACGATCGGTGAATAAGATGTTTATCTCCATCTCATCCTAAACATCTGCACTGTTTATGTGTTAAAGACTCTTTCCTGATTTCTTTTTTTCATACATCGTCTTATGCCTCACAGAGGAGTCTGTGTTTCAGTCTGTGTTCTCACAATCAAGCTTTTCCCAAGAGCTCGTTTTTTTCCCACGTCGCCGTTGCTGGTTTTAATCTCTCGCTCTTGGCCGTCGTTCAAAAAGCGCTCAAGAGTCACGGGTCACATTTCTGTGGAAAATGCAGTTAATCTGGGATTCTGGTTTTTGTTTTTTGTTTTTTTGCCTTGTAGGTCATTTTTTTGATATTGTCATTAATTCTTTCATATTATTTAAGAGAGTAAAATTGTTGGAAAATCGTCATCACGTAAGCGGAATAACACTCGGTGTCATGCTGTTATAGGAAAATAATAAACGACAGCGTGGTGTGATGAAGTAGAGTTACCGTGACTACCCAGAAGAAGATTATTTCCCTTTCCTGAAATGGGAATTAAAATGTTGTATTTATTAAGAACTATGTACTTTTTATCCTTTTAAAGTTACATTTAATGTTGTCAAACGTCCACGAATGTTACTTTATAGCAGCTGTAAGCAGTCGTTCAAGACAAGAAAACGCAGCTTGTTATGTCACGCTGACACTGGAGACTCCTTCCATAAATGTTAACTAAACATCTCTTTAGAGAAAACGTTACTATATCAACAATTATACGTGGTTTTTTTCCATTTTTGTTAAATAACACTTTTTTAAAAATCTGTTTATTCTTAGTTTTATGTTCGTTTAACGTATTAGAATGTGAACTTTACTATTAACTAATAGAACGTGACAGTTTTTATCGAAAATAGCTTAAATGTTGATTTATTGATATAGAAAACGTTTGATTTTCATCGTTACCTTTATATCGTTGAGCTGTTAGCGTTGATCTGGGATCAGTGCTCGGCGTTTTGCGACTTTGCGAGTGCTCTAATAAACACGTCATTGAGCTGATTTCAGATCAGTGAGATTTTGTTTTTATTTTATTGCTGTCTTTGCACTAGAAGCGTGTACTTGTGAGCTGATTCTGGATCAGTAAAATGGGCTGTGAATAACTGCGGGATCGTCTTTGTCTCAGCCAGATTGAAGCCTTGCAGAAGGAAATAGCAGAGTTAGCACAACGGCTACGCTACGAGATCTCCTTCAGGGCCAAGGAGAAGGGCTGGTCCGAGAAAACGTGCAGGTAAGAACACACTCGAGCGTCATATGAAGATTATAACATGTTGTCTGAAACCAGGATAAACGATTATTATTATTATTATTATTAGTTTTTAACCCACTGTGCACGTGGCATTAATGCTAGCTTGCTAATTTCTCAGCTTGCTGAAAAGCATAAGTGGCCATTTTTAGTAAGATTAGCTTTTAAATCAAAGAGTAAACTGGTTTATAGTATACTGGTTAGCTAAATTCAACCACAAGAACTAATGCTAGCTACTTTACTTGTGCTCGTAATTACTAGTAATAGCTAGTAAGTAGCTAGTACTAGCTAGTAATTGCTTCTCGAATTCATGTAGTGTTTAGCTAGCTGACGTTAACCATGAGAATTTAATTCAATTCAGAATGTCTGATCAGAAATATTTGGATTGTGTCTGAAATATATTTCGTTTGATACCGCATATCGCAAAACAGTTTTATTTCAGAGTTTATTAATATACAGGTACCATTTTAAGAAGAATCTGCGGCGGATCGTGTCTGAGCTGTACGTGAGGGACAACTGCCACCCATTCAAGGCCACTTTGCTCGTCTGGGTGCAGTTGCCCATGTGGGTGTGCATCTCTCTCGCCCTGCGTAACATCAGCATCATCCCGTCTGGTAAATCATTTCCTGTGGGCTTTGTGTGTGCGGGATAAAGTATAAATCATTACATAAATAATTAACGTGCTTGAATTTATTACATTTCTAAGTACAGTGGGTGGGGCTAATTTGGGGTAAAGCTTTATTTTCTCATCATGCCATTTTCTCTTTTTACCATGTAGTCCTTTTTTTTTAAGTGGGGGGGTGATGGGGGGCGGCCATTTTGTAGTGTTGTCCAAATAATCTGCGGATAAATTATATTCCTTGGATAGTACATATCTTACCCATAATGCACCAGTGTAAATTTCTTGTAGCTCTTCATTTTTTTTCTTGTCGGATTAAACATTAGCTAACATCTGGAACATTCCACTTTGTTGCACTCGGCCATTTTATATATCGAACATAAATCTGTGTGTAAGTGTGTTTAATGTTTGACTTTTCTAATTTTTTTGGAATTGCTTGGGATTTGTAGAAATGAAATGTAACCTGATGAGCATGTTTGTGTGTGTGTGTGTGTGTGTGTGTGTGTGTGTGTGCAGGATTGCAGCAGGAGCTGGCATCAGGTGGCGCTCTCTGGTTTCCGGACCTCACGGTACCGGACTCCACCTGGATCATCCCCGTGTCTCTGGGCCTCATCAACCTGCTCATCACTGAGGTGAGAACCACATCACAGACACGCACGTGTGTGTGTGTGTGTGTGTCTATCCATTTTTAGATATAACATGTTACCTAGCTTTATATATATAATTATATATATATATAATTATACATTATAAGCCGTTAAGAAAGGTCATGATTTAATTTAATACTGTAATAATTATAATCATCTATAATTATAATTAAGGAGCAAGTTAATTATTATTTTATTTTAATGTAATTATTTTTTAAAGAAGTTTTTTTGGGTCTTGTCTTTCTTTATTTTTTTTTCTGTCATGGAGAAAAAAAGTGCTTTTATCCTTGTCTCACTTATAGGACGAGAGGAAATCTCACACACACACACACATTTTCAATAGACAATAGAGCTAAGAGAAGGGTGGGATTTCCCTATTCCTGTTTTTTTTTTTTTGGCCATAGCATAGTAAATGGCAGTACGTTTAGATTGGAACATTAAAGACATTAACGAAAATAAAATTGAACACAAAAGTTTGTGAAAATAAAAATGGTTATGACGTCACACTAAACACTGTATCATACACAAACATTTTTAATGTGACATGAATAGGGTTTGTGTTTAGTAATGTTCAGTGTTTAGGTGTTTGTGCAGGTATTATGCTGTGTGGTTATGAATAAGATGCTGTGTCTGTGTGTGTGTGTGTGTGTGTGTGTGTGTGTGTGCGTGATGTTATTCGGCAGGTATACGCCCTGAGCAAGCTCGAACAGTCAAAGTTCCAGAAGTACATGACCAACTTCATCAGAGGAATCTCTCTGGTCATGATTCCTTTAGCCGCCACTGTACCTTCTGTGAGTGATCAGTCGTGTGTGTGTGTGTGTGTGTGTGTGTGTTTATCCTCCTGTGGCGATGCCTGACAATTTTCATATTTTCACGCAAAGTATTATTCGTAATCATTAGCTGAAAGAAAAGTCAAGTACGCTGAGATATTAAATTATTATTAATTATTTATTAAAGTAAATTAAAAAGGGGGATACGAAATATATTTTGGCGCAAAAACAAAAATTAGAGTTCAGCTGCATAACCAAACATCTCTCGCAGTTTTTACGTAGTTACGTTGTTCTGCGGCCCAACACCCCGAAAGTGTAAAAGTTATTTTGCAATAACTGCGAGTGTTTTATTGCTTTTATACCACAGTGATATGCTAACGCTGACAATTATTATTTATTAAAGAGCAACACATCCTTTTATAGTTACGTTTAATCTTCTGGAACGTCCCCGAAACAATCTCTTACGTTACAGTAGCTATAAACAGCTACTGGAGACTTTTTCTATACATGTTAAATGTTAAACGTCTTACAGAAAACTTATCAACTTATCAACAGTTACGTTTTTTCTGTGTAAAATAACACGTTTTAAATTTGTTACGTACATATAGCTACATATATGTAGATATTATTATTATATTTTCTCCCAGCGTACCTCAGGAGCATTCGGGTTTACCTTGTTTTTGTTATTTTACTTGCAAAAAAAGAAAAAAACTGCAACTCAGGGTTCTATATTCAGCTCAGTGTTTCCTAAAGACATACAATTTTTATTTCAGTGCTTCACTACAGGAAAAAAGTCAGTATTGAGTATGAGTATTGTGTATCAGTTGATATGCGGAGCTTTGATATTAACGTTATATCAGGATCAGTGCATTCTTATTACCAATGACATCATCCTGTGATGTTTTTTTAAAATTACATTACAATGCGCTCTTTAAAAAAATACAGACTCGAACATGGATGCTGGTTGCTTGGGTATCAAACCCCTGTGCATCTGAATCCCACACTTCCTCCTATCTCTCTGTTTCAGTTTCATCTCTGCTGAAATCCACCTCATGATCACAGCCATGACACTGTTGTGTCTTCATGTACCGTTACATAAGAGAGCCGAGTGCCAGAAGAGATGTTCAGACTGATTTTCCCCAGCTGGAGAAAGCAGGTGTCTGGGGAAGACGTCTGATACGTCTGATACGTCTGATACATTTGAAACATTTATCTATATGATAGATTATGTTATCATTGTACTTTCGTGTTATGGCTAAGGGTTTCAGTCGTGTAGCGGCCAAAATCAGCAACAAACACCAACACAGGGTCATGTTTGCATCACGTTCGCAAAAACGCTAGACGTTGTGTCTAGTTATTGTACTTTCAAGTATTTCAGCTGTTTTAATGAAATCGGTCGTGTCATCTTTTACGCATTTTGCATAGGAACTTTTAACATCGTAGTACGCTGCTACGAGTTATCACTCAGAAATACGCAAAAAGATCAGTGTTCTTTTTTCCCCTCACTAAAAAAAACAGCAGATCGACATATAAATCTGAGATGACGGACAATTGCGTAGACGTTTCGGTCTCTCCGATATTAACCCCGCCCCCTTTCGTCTATTTCACATTTGTAATATCTTGTGTCCATTTTCTTGCTTCAAAAGATGCTGTGATGGTAAATGGAGAATGTTCTGAGTTCACTCATGTGAAATAAAATCTATCAATATACGTTTGACTTGTGTACCTTTCAGGCATCTCCTGGTTAAAAAGTCGTGAAAAGAAAACATACGACTAAACCGTAGACGTTGGCACCTCTAGCGTAAAGTTAGCGCATTAGTACATAGAGCAAGATGTCATGTTTTGCATCAGTGTGTCGCGTTAGTGTCAGGCTTTAGCTGAGTGTTGATTTCTCATATCGTGAATTAGCCTGTTAGCTAGCAGGACGTTCTGAATACACTGAACAAAAAAACTTTCATTCTTCTTTTTACGTTCTTTCGATGAGTGGTATTTGTTCGAATCAATTTGAGATAATCTGTTTTTTGGAATCGTGTTTTACCCTGCTGCGTTCACACAACCAAGTAACAAGTGTCGCTTGTAGTTCGTCTCGCGACTGCTACTGTAGTCACTTGTGGGCGTGGCCAGTTCAAGCTAACTGTACTAGCTACGGACACTCACCAGAGGCGCCAACGATCTCATTCATCCTTCCAAGCTTTATTTTTCTTTATTATTATATTCTCAAATTAGACGTTGTATGTGACCGGATAACACGAAACTACGATTTCTTCTATAAATGCACGTAGGAACTAAAGTTGTGAGTGGGGAACTAAAGAAACGTCGGACCACGCACGCCATAGGATTGGTCTGAGGAATCGTTTGTTTGGACTTCTCGCTTTTTTTAATCTCCACAGAGTTGACACAGAGTTTTATCACTGAAATCGCAACTCCATGTTGCTTGTGTACGTAGAAATTGAATGATCGCCTATCGCTTTGTCGCTTGCTAATGTGAAACTAGGATTATCCAGGCACTCGTTTAGTTGGAAAATATATAAAAAAAATCTGTTTCTCTTTCTCTCTTTTTCTCCCTCTCTCTTTTTCTGCTCTAGTCCATGGCACTGTATTGGCTCAGTTCCAGCTGCATCGGACTGGGTCACAACCTCCTCCTACGTTCTCCACGTATCCGCGCTCTCTGCCGAATCCCAGCATCGCACTCGGACTCTCACACTCCCTACAGGGACATCGCTGCTGCCTTCGTCACCAAATACATGAAATAAACCAGAAAAAAAATCACTGTAGGTTGGTCAGACTCAGCAGAGTGTTGTGAGTTCACCATCTATCTTCTCTTCTCCAGGAGGACGTTCGTGAAAACTGAACTGTAAACATAAAGACTGACGAATTTCTGGAATGCACAGTTTTGGTGTTGAGGTAGAAATGTTTATAAAGGACTCCTAAACCATCCTGTAAACTTTGTGTGGGAGTAAAAACTCTTCTCTTCACTGTCCTCCTCTTCCATCCGCTTTAGTTGTGAATATTATCTGTGGAAAAGGATTTTAAAAAGTTAAAAAATCTTAACTTTAAAAATTTTGTGAAAACTCTTTAAAAAAAAATAAATAGAGTGCTCACATTCTGCATTTTAGGAGTAACATTTCATTTGAATTTTGAAAGACATCATGGAGGGATGGACAGATAAAATGGATAAATTGTGAAAAAAAAAAAACACAAAATGAGCCCAAAGGTTTTTAGAGGTTAGGATGATGTTAGACTGTTTTTTGTCTGTTATTTGTCTGTATATTAAAACACGAGAAACATTTTTCATCCCGTAAATCTTAGCTGGAAAGATCTCACGTCCATGATCTCTGCAACTTTTCACAATTTTCACTTCCGGATGTTATTTTGAAGTTGAATGCAAAATTGTGAATTAATAGAGAGATTGAATCCTCTTCAGAAATTGATTTTATGTGTAATTCATTTTGAATAGTTGGATTGAAATCATACACACTTAAGTGTGAAATTCATTTTCAGATCTGAAATTTGTGCTGCCTTCAAGTCCTCACTGGACGAGTTCGGAGGTTGTGATTATGACATGGCGTGATGCTGCCTTCAAGTCGTGTCAGAAATGTCGTAATTTTTTCTGTGAGCCCCGACTTTCTGAGTTGGGGGTGTGTCTATAACAAACAATCAGGGTGGCCACCAGTATAAATCTGAGTAATCACGACCTCCGAACTCGTACGCACAAACTTCTGAGGAGGACTTGAAGTCAGCGTGTGTTCTGGTGGTTTTGGACAGTGGGAGAAAACTTTTTTGTTTGTTTGTTTGTTTTTGTATTATCATTGATAAGAAGTTTATTTTTCCTTACTGAAAAAAAATGAACATGCACGGTTACCAAAAATGTCCATGTTATTGAAACTGGAAAACTTGTGGAAAAAATGAAAATGAAAGAAAAAAAACGAGTTCAGGTTCGCTCACTTCGTAGATACGATACTTCTGACAGAATTTGAAGGCAGCATCAGTTTCGGATTTTATGTCAGATTTCAGATTCTGCACTTTTGTAAACCATGAAATTCAATTTCAGATGACATGAGATAAAATTCAAATTTACAACATTCAAATTCTGAAAAGTGGGCAGAAAGTGGGCGTGTCCAAAAGGGGCGGGGTTAACTCTGGCTCTGCGTCTCTACTCCGTCAGCACCAGAATCAGCGCAGCGACGCTACCGACGCGCTCGTGCCCCGGTGCTCTGTTCCAGTCATGATGCTGTGGGTTTTAATTCTCCCGGCTCTGACCGCCGCTGCTGTCCCGCGCTCCTGCGGGCCCTGTGAGCCGAGCTCGTGCGCCGCGCTGCCGGCTGCGGGATGCGCGTTCCGGGTGATGGACGCGTGCGGCTGCTGCGAGCTGTGCGCCGCCGGACCGGGAGAGCCGTGCGGGGTGCGCGGTGCCGCGGTTACACGGTGCGCGCCCGGTCTCGAGTGCGTTAAAGCCCCGGAGGACAAGAACAAGCTGAAGAAGAAGACCGAGCCGGGCGTGTGCGTGTGCAAGAACGGCGACTTCGAGGTGTGCGGCTCGGACGGGGTGGAGTACAGGAGCGTGTGCGCGCTGAGAGCCGCGAGCGCGTCCGCCGAGCGTCAGCACAAAGCCGGCATTAAAGTCCGCAACAAGGGCAAATGTGCCAAAGGTGAGGAGTGTGAAAGCAGTGAGCAGTGAGTGAGACTGAGTGAGAAGAAGAACTAAAGCTACTAAAGATAAAACATTCACTTAAACATCATTAGACTTTTATTTACTTCATGTAACCACTGATTTGTGCTTTATGGTGAATTTGTGTTTCTTTTCTTTCTTGCATTTCATTGCACTTTTTATTTGAATTTTATTTATCTTAACTTTTAAAGAAAAAAGGAGAATTTTTAATTAAGCTCTGCCTTTAAGATGATCATTTAATAATATAATATATATATCATTTTAAGAAAAATTTCTTTATTTTATTTCTATATTATTTTATTTCTGTTAAAATCACTTGATAGAATTTTAGACAGAAAATCTTTAATTAAAATTAAGTTATTAAAATAAACTTATAGCTAAGAAAAATAATTTAAAAAAAAACTATAATGTAAAATTCAGCAAAATGTTAGAATTAAAAAACTTAAACTTTGTTATTAGTTAAAAATGTTATAACATTATAGAGTAAAATTTTTAATCATGTCTAACTTTTTTTTTTTTTTACATTTTATTTAAAAATCATCACAATTAATAATTCATAAAATGATCTAGTTGTAAAATATATTTGGTGGGTTTTTTAGGGTTTTCATTAAATAAGATTATTTTGAATAAAATCTCATTTTAAAAAATTTTATTTAAAAAAATGGGTAAAGTTGTTTTAAAAATGTTTTAAAAAATATTTTTAAAAATTGCCCAAGCCTTTTTTGCTCTCTAACTCCTGCTTGGACATTTTCTGAACACAGTTATGAGTAGCTTCTTCATTAAACAGAAATCGGAAGTCCACACTGTTTATTTAGTCCAGATTTAGAGCGTAGATTTGTTATAATTGAAAGAAAATAAAACATTTCAGCTCAGAGAGTCTCTAAGGGTCCAGGACTAAAAACAGTCGAGCCCTCCCTTGCTTCCTGTCCCTCAGGGAGCTCAAAAGAATTTATAAAATATATATATATATATATATATATATTCATGATTCTCAGCTCTCATTGATCAGCTGACCACAATATAATCACAATATTCTGTCCACATGGACAGCCCTGGATTTACAAATTCAATAGATTCCACAGAAATGAGTCACAGTGATTGATATCACTGCTATTGAAAAGGTTAAGAGGGCTTACATGACTGACTGACACACACACACACACAGAGAGAGAGAGAGCAAGTGTGTTGTGTAAGCAAGCCGGGGGCCGTTGTTTTTCACACAGAGTGGCTCCCGGTCCGTCTCCCTGAGCAGACATGTCTGAAATTCCATCCTTTCAGATGGGATTAGGATTCGTGAATCCACACACACACACACACACACACACACACCACATGACCTGAGTTTTACAGCAGACTTTTTTATATTTCAGCTTTCACACCTTTTTTTCTCTCCTCTCTCAGCTCCTGTGATCATTACGGGTCCGGGTCAGGTCTGGAACGTCACCGGTGCTCAGGTCTTCCTCAGCTGCGAGGCCGTCGGCGTCCCCACCCCGGTGCTCAGCTGGAGGAAGGTACACTCCTCAAACACACCCTGTAACTTAGCCATGTCACGCTAGGTCTCCAGAAAACAAACCAAAAAAAAATCATGATTCTGTTTATTATATCAATTCCAGGAGGTGTAGCCTAATATCCCAAAACAGTCGAGTTAGCTAGTTAGCGTTGTCAAAATGTCAGATAACTAATGAACTCAATAAAACTCATTCCGTACTTCAAACTAGCAGGAATCGCAGCTACGCAGTGCGCTACAAGATCGTTTTATAAGATCACATAAGAACTTTATAAGATCATTTTTTAAGCTCATATCCCAGGTTGCGAACTGACGATGGACCAATGTACATTTTTTGGGCCAACAGACATTCTGCCAACTATAAAGTCTCTCTGAAATAGCTTCTTAGCCGTGATTTGATTTAGTACGTTGACGTATTTCCTTCTGAAGTCATATTGAAATGTCTGACTGACTTAAAAAAACGGCCAATAGTGTTTGCGATATGCCACACTCTCACTGAATACAAACAAACCTGACAGAAGTTTAGCTAGAGTTAGCTAAATATGTAGAACTGCGAAGAGTTTAACGTGAGCCTTTTACTCAGGATCGTGTTCTCGCTCAGTCTGAGGGAGAGGGAAACGTTTGGAAAAGGGAATAGTGTGTGGCAAGACGGCCAGACAAAACTGCAGCCATCGACAAACCATCTTTACTGCTACCAAGCCGCTCCTGTAGAGCAAGACCCGTCCCGGGGGCGGGGCATATACAGTCTAGAGAGCATTTCATTGGACAATCATTGGATGAAGTTTGCCTAGATATGAATCATCAAAAATTTTTGATTGTCGTTTTTATCCCAGAAGTAAAAACTATAAAATTAAAATGAGAATATCGCTAAAACTTTTTTTTGTTACAAAAATTGTTCCTTTACCAACTTTGGCACAACATATAAAGACAACATGGCAACCAAAAACAGACATTTATCCAACATCCAATTACTAGTTAATGCTTAATCTGTTAAACTAGTTAATGCTTAGTCTGTTTACTATAATGCTAGTTCATGCTAGTTACTATGATGTTAAGTCACAGTTCACGTTTTCTTAAATGCTAGTTCCTGCTTAGCCTGATTACTATACTGTACAGTGAAGAGAAACATGCTAACTGAGAAATTGCAATAAAGATGTGACAACTTTGTCCGTAATCCCATTCACAAATTATTTCTCTTATTATATTTACATTTATTTGTTTGGCTTCTATCCAAAGTAAATACACAGTTCAGTAAAATGTTTGCTAGTTCAAGCTTAGCCTGAGTACTTTGATGCTAATTCTTAGGCTGTTTAGACCTGTAAAATGTGAATTTGTAGATTAGGGTGTTCTGTATAATTAGGACGTTTGCTCAGTCATTTGTTAGCCTGTATGTTAGGGATACTAGTGAACAGGAAGTCCAGGTTTTAGTCTAAGAGCTGAGAGATTTCTGTTGAGGAAGTTTGCTCTGAAGCGTTGAACGCCTCTGAGAGCAGATACCGTGTTTGATGAAACGCTTCCTCTCCCAAATTCCTTCCTTGTTTTCCGGCTGTATTGTTTCCACATGGCGTTATTCATAATGGTGTGCATCCTTTTACACAGAACACACACACACACATCCTCAGAGACGTATTGCCCAGTTTTCTGGAGGAGTCCTGAATGAGGAGGCATTTTAGTGACGAGCCAATGTGAGGAGGATTAAAACCCTGGTTAGAGCTTTAGAATTCATGTGCAACGGGTTGCAAATAGAAAAAACATTACATTTGTATTTATTTATTTCATTAAAAACAACATAGACAGTTATTAATTATTCATTTTACATTTTTGTGGAAGAAAACCTGAAAAAGTGGGAAGCGCATGTATATATGGATCACGAGATGTACTGGAAGCAGTGAAATAAATAAGGAATAAATCACTCTGTGTCATGCTGTTATAGAAAAATAATCAACGATGGGGTGGTAGGATGAAGCAGAGTTACCGATACCACCCCAGATTTGAGTATTTTCTTAAAACAGGACATCACTAAGTGTTTTTTTCCTCTTATACCACTGCAGTTTGCCAACGATTACAATTTTCTGTCATAGTTTTTATCCATTTATAGCTACATCCCATGTTGTGGAACATCCACAAAAGAAGTAGCATCTACAAGTTACATTTTTCCCTCAGTTTTCAAAAGTTCATAAGACAAACCACATCTTGTTCCCGTGTTCTTCCGTCCTGAAGGTTCTCCATTAAAAAAAAAAATTAAACAAACATCTCCTCACTAAGTACTTCATTGACAAATTGCTGTGGTACAAGAGGAATAAAACACTCCGGGATGTGCTGTTATAGGAAAACAATCAACACCGGAGTGTAGCAGTGAATCAGAGTCACCTCGAAGTTGGTTCATTTCCTATAACAGCATGACAGCGAGTGTTTTATTCCTGTTAAACCACAAGAATTTGGCAGTGCTAGCAATTTTTTTTTAAATTTATTAAAGAACAACACATCATACACATCATTTCATTTGTTTATAGTTATCTTTAATGTGTAATATTTGTTACGTAAGGAAGACAGATCATATCAGTGCTGAGCTTTGGTTCTCTCAATCGCTCATCGCCTCACTGTAGGTCACAGACAATAAGAAGTTCTCTCAGCTGCTCCCCGGAGACCAAGACAACCTCGCCGTCCAGGTGCGAGGAGGCCCCGAGAAGCACGAGGTCACCGGATGGGTGCTGGTGAGTCTGTTAATCTGTATTATTTCCTACAATATTGATAATTAATCATAATTTTTGTGGCTTTTACAAGAAATCTTATAATTATATTGCTATAAAAATCTAGGAAACATATGAAGCAAATGCAATTGCTAACACTGACAGCCATTTTCCCACTACATAATATTTTGTCTAGAAAATTTTTTTTATAACCGTATACTGATAAAATTTTTAATTTTTGAACATTAGGAAGGAAACGTGTTTGTCATTTCTATTTATATAGAAGAAATTCCTTGTTTATTGTTTTAAAGGTTAGAGCATTGATGTCTGGAGGATTTCCTGTTTTAGTCTTATTTACTGAGCAACAATGCACGTGAGGGGGAAAAAAAAAAGGCTTCCTATTTTCCTACTGACGTTCAACCCAGGTCTGTGTTGGTGCTGAGTTAAGTTTAGGTTTCATATGATTTTCCTGTGGTCTAAATTTGTGCACAGTTGATGCCGTGACACTTAGTGATCTCCACAAAAAGTCGTCCTAAAATTACAAGTCTGCACAAAGTCTGTTTTATTTTAGTGTCTTAGCATTTCTACCATTAGAGCAATTAATCAGACTTCTACTCTCTCATGCAGAAAATGAAAAAACGCTCTCACATTAGCCAACACGTACACACTTATTCATTATGTGAATGAGGGCAAAGTATATGTGTGCGTGTTTTTTTTTGTGAAATGTAAAAAATGAAGAAAGCGAGTGATTTATGTGAAAGTGAGAGGTAAAGTAGTAAATCAGAGTTTTGTGCGAGCTTTTGTATGAATTTGTACGATGGGAGCTTTTGTATGAATGCAAAGTTATGACTTGTGTAAATGTGAGTGTGTTTTGTGTGAATGTAAGAAGTGAAGTAGTGAATGTGGGGGTTTCTGTGAATGTGTAATGTTTGCGTGTTTTGTGGAAATGTAAGTGGTGTGAATGTGAGTGCTGTGTGCGATTGAGAGTGGGAAATAGTACATTTGAGAGTGTTTTGTGCGAATGTGTTATGTGAAGGAGTGCTGAGTGAATGTAAGAATGTAATCTGGAGTTTTGCTTGAATGTGAGAGTGATCCGTGCAAGTGTGAGTGTTTTGCATGAATGTAAGAGGTAAATTAGTGAATTTTAGCATTTTGTGTGAATGTGAGTGTTTTGCTTGACTGTGAGAGGTAAAATAATGAGTGTGAGGGTATTTGAATGTGTGAATGTTGAGCTCGGATCCATTTTTTCCTTTGAAGATTTTGAAAAAAAAAAAAGTCTATTCCTACACCAGCAGTCTTTTTCTGACATGGTTGTAAACATGACATTGAAAAGCAGCATATAGTATGTATTGAAGATGGATAACGGTGTGTTTCAGATCTTCCCTCTGACCAAGGATGTAGCGGGCACGTACGAGTGTCACGTCAGCAACGCCAAGGGTGAAGCCTCAGCCACGGGCGCCATCCATGTGGTCGACTCCATCAATGACATTCCCTCCAAAAAGGGTGAGGTGCCAGGTTTAATTATTAATATAGCGTTAATGCTACACTAAACTGTTAACTTCTCACTTAGATTATAGCAGCTATAAACTGTCATTCCCTATCCAGCGTCTTGTTTTTCCTCTCTTGAAGTTAAGACAAAAAAAAGGAGCTCATCATGTTAGAGAAACCACAAAGCATAAACATCATGATATTGAAAATTTACTGCTTTACTTCTGACTTCTTTACAAAGTGCCAACAGTGGAGACTCCTATAACTTTTAAACATCAACTTAAAGAAAACTTCATAAAAATCCACTGTTTCTATAGAATTAACATATTAGAACAAACAAATTCATATAAATCTGTGATGTGCAACTGCATTACAGTCAGAGCTGCTGTTATAGAAAATCAGTACAGTAAGAATATCTGTTGAGAAAATTTGGGGAAAATTAAAAGAAAGACTTCAGAGCTGGAGTTGAGTGAAAAACATCCTTCACCTCTGGTGTTCATGATTCAGGACAGCATTGTGTGTACGTGTTGGGGTGTGTGTGCATGCACGCATGTGTGCTGGCATGAGAGCATTTTTGCTCGTGTCTGTACATGCCAACTTCTGCCTGCAAAAGCACATGTCCGTGACTATCTGATTAGATGCGTGTTGGTCGATTGGCACTGATTACATCAAGATCTGTTTCAGCTGCTGTCTTTCACCAAATCAAAATTATTTAATTTATAATACATACACATGCATATGTGTATTATAAAATAATCACATTTAAGGATTTAATATTAATTTTAACCATTTTACTAAGCAATATTTCAGCATTACTTTGTCTCATGCTAACTACAGGTCACATTGCAATTAAACCAATAAACAGCCACTAGGTGCATGCTCTCACTTTATACTAAAGTGTTGAATTCTGGGTTCTGATTGGTCAGAAGTTTTTAGAACATCTCAGACCATAGTAGTGATGTCAAGCAAATGACAGCTTTATATTAATTAATTGTTTCTATAGAAACGGATATAGTAAGGAAGCTGAACTGCAGATACACACCATATTTAAATCTGTATTAGTTTTAGAACATGTAATTGTTAGGAGTGATGAGTAAGGAGATGTTTGTTTCCAGCATCACGGCAGTCAGAGGTAAAGCCGTAACTTTATGAAAGTCTTCAGGACTGGAGTTTGCGCTTTGGGGTTTCTCCATAAACATGAGATGATGGATGTTAAAGGGTTGTGGGTTGGAAGGGTGGTGTGAGCTGGTGATGGAGGAGACTGACGAGTGTGGAAGTGTGACTAAAGACTTTATTGCAACTCCACAAATACAAGACCCTACAACCAGGACAAGCAGGTAGACCTAGGAGAAAGAACATGTACAGTACCCAGGAAAATAACCAAGACTAAACAGTATTACAAAAGTTAGATTTTTAACTAGCTACTAGCTTACCTTAACTAGCTAAAGATGTCAGGTTTTAGGCATCAGAATAGATTGCTACACTTAGTCCAATATCAAGTGGGTCAGACTTAACACATTAACACATTTCATGAGAAGCAGAGTTTATGATGGTCTGGCCTGGACTTTATTGCTTCATTATGCCTCCTAGTACAAGGGTGAGTCATAAAAACCTTAATGTGGCAAATTTGGGAAATAGTTCATTTAAACTGCAGCTGCAATTTAAGAAAGTAAAAATATACAACTGGGTTATTATCTCAGTAGCCTCCAATACTGCTTCCTGAAACCTAATGTGCTTGACACTCATTTGCAATTTCTCTAAAAATTGTGTTTATTGCAAATAATTAAGGATTTCATTTGACTCCCCCCTCATAGCATTAACAGCTCAGATTAGATCCAGGTCAGGGACAGAATCAGTAGAAAGCAATAAACTCAGAGCTGTGAACTGTACTACTTACAAAACATGGTAAAGAAACAAATCTTCATTAGCAAGCACAAAATTCCCAAATTCAGAGAAAATCCCAGTTCAAGTTCAAGGGAGTAAATACTTATGCAAGACAAATGAGTAGATTTAATGAATTAGTGTTTGTTTTTAGTTGTTCATGCCATTTGCACACTGAGAATGTAACTGATCAGTAAAACACATTTAAGGTTTTTTTTTTTTTTTTTGGTCCAGCCCACTCAACACACCCTTGAGCTACATAATGATATATACATGCATGCAGTCTTACCTGCTCTCACACCAAGAGAGTTAGCGTAAGAGAGAAGCTACCACACAAAGAACAAACAAACCAACAGTTAGTGCTAAACACAAAGACGAGCTAGCCTACACACTTTCACTAACAGCAGCAGGAAGGAGTAACGCTAACAGGAATACCATCAGACAGCTCACCAATAGTAGCAAAGTCTAGCACAAACAAGCAAAAAGTCCCCAAAGACCCCAGTATGCAGCTTTTAAAGCCAAAACTCTGCCCCTTTGACTGCATCTCCGTGTTCCCATTGGTCAGGTCGTTTCTGCTCTGTGTACT
>CM040466.1:23659232-23695824 GCA_022758105.1 Pangasianodon gigas
AGGAGCCACTATGTGTCTGTAGCGGTGGCTAAATGCACAGGTACGCAGCAAATACACAGCGCATAAGTCTGTGATTCAGGTAGACAATGAAGGTTTGAAGCTTGACACTGTTCAGAGCTTTCAATGCTGATAAAAACAAGCTACTTCTTTGTGTGTCAGTGGTGTAGAACCACTTCTAAAGATGTTCCTACCTCAGAAGGCACCAATGGGTTGAGAATAAGGTCTGACTTGGCACCTACAGGTTTAGACTAAAGCTTTCTTCCTAGGTGAAACATGCACACCTAAGGTACAACGTAAACCTGAGACAAGGTGTTGTCAACCTCTTTACACTCAAGGACCACATTAACCTCAGCACTGGTTTATTTTACCAAAAAATCAAAAATTAGGCATATTACTTAACGTCCTTGGAGCCAGATAAGCTTTTTTTCTACCTATGGAACCATTTTTTATAAAAATACTATTTAGGGTCTTAATTAATAGTCAAAACTTTGATAACAGTGGGTTTGATTTTCATTGCCACAATAAAAGGAAAACAAATATCACAGACCCCCTGGTTGTGCTTCCTGAACCCCACTTTGAGAACCATGGTCCTACACAGTACCACCCAGAGAAAAGTTAGAGTTTAGTGTCCCTTTTGCTGGGTGTATACCACTAGAGGTCAGATATCACCTTTTATCACCCTTAAATATAATATCTCAATATATTAATATTCATATTAGACCTTAATCTTCAAATATTTTCTCTTATTAAACATTCTAATTTAATCATCTTAAATACATCACTGATGATTATAATCACAAGCTAAAATAATCACGATCTATGTGTAATCCGACTCCATCAACTGCATTACATTCACTACTCAAAGTTGTAATTAAGTCCTTAAATGTCTTCTAGGCTCACACAAATGTATAACCTAATAAAAAACACTTGTTTTTGTGCCTTGTCTAAAATCAAAGATGAACATTTCTAAGACACTAAATATTATTCCACGCATTACTCATGCTCAGCACATTATTTAATTAGACCCGCGTTTCCTAACTTCCGAAGACTGAAAGATTGAAATCATTTTTCAACGCTTCAGGACGTCTGATTGAATCCATCCGTGGCTAACGTGTTCTTCCTGAGATAAATCAGTTCAGGAAGAGTGTGTAGCTGCAGCACAGACCAATAGTGCCGTTCTCACATGGAACAGTTTCAGAAATATCTACAATAATCTGGCTCACTTTACCGATCAGTAGACATCCTCCTGTTCCTGGCAAATTCACAGACTTCTCAAAGTTTTATGGCACAGAGTATGTTTAATGTTATTTTTAACTGCATATGTATTGTCCAGATCCATTTATTTTGCACCTAAATCTCTCAGATTGTTCCCGTGGCAATGAAAGAGGAAGTAGATTTTTATTTCTCACAATGCCGAGATGTTTTTCTCATAATACCAAGATGCTGATGGGGAGCTTTTTTTCTTGTGTAGCAGCGAAGTGCTTGCATAAAGAAACAAATTAACGAGCAACAAAAACTCAAAACGAAGAAAAGATCTTTATTTCATTCTACATTTTACAAAAAAAACACAATCATTTTGCTTATGAAGCGAGAACGACAAAATTACTGCAAGTACACTTATCAAGCCTCGGCAGAATGCACTGCATTTCTGATCGGAAAAGCACTTTAACCTGGATTTTCCTGTTTCCCATGATTCAGTGGTGCGGTGTTTAGGTGGTCATCATGCGTGGGGCGATGCTCATAGACATGAGCTCCTGGAAGAGAAGCTTGCAGGCGTACGGCAGCCGCACCAGCGAGATCTAAAACACACGAGACGAGAGGTTATACGCTGATACTGAGTAACAGAACTGCTGAGTAACAGAACGTAGGAGGAGGAAAAGAAATAGAATAAAAGAACATAAAGTGTAAACGTGTAAAGGCTCCTACCTGAGTCTTGTTGCGGCAGCCCCTGCACTCGTAGGTGTGTGTGCGCGTGTTGGCGATGGCCATGAGGCCGCACAGGTTACACACGTGCACCTGGTAGGGATCCGACGCCTCAAACAGTCGCTCCCTCAGGAACTGAGCTGCACCGTGAGCGATCTGACAATCTCGCTCCATCTCTCCGAAACGCAGACCTCCGTCTCTGTACCACACACACGCACACATTTCCAATACCAAACAGTTTAGTATAATAACTTTTAATATTTCCTTTCTTTAAACAGCCAACACATTGCCACGTCAGCTGTTTATTCAGTAATATGTCTGTATAAACGCATACGCTTAAAATCATACAACATACTAAAGACACACTTTAATAAAATCTCTAATTTATTTCGATCCGCTTCCGTATCTCAGTGCCTACATGGAAAGGAGCATGTATAGTATGAGTTGATGTAGTATGCAGTGTCTCACCGTGATCTGCCCTCCATAGGCTGCCTGTTGAGGATCTGGACGGGACCTCGTGCCCTCGAGTGGATCTTATCGTCCACCATGTGTTTGAGGCGCTGGTAGTAAGTGGGGCCGAGGAAGATCTGAGAGGTCAGCTTACGACCCGTGAAACCGTTATACAGCACCTACAGGACCCGAGAGAAGACAGCATGGCGTGCGTCTCAAACAAGAAACCACTCGAGAGAATAACACACACCCCTAAATTCTGTTACGTGTTATTAATAGTGCACTTTCCTGTAACCGCATTAAAATGCTGACACATGGCCTTGTTGTAATTATGCTAGTGCAACAAAATGACATGCGCGTCTCTTTGCTGTAAAAAAAATTCTTTGTCATAGTCCTAAAAAAACACACAAAAAAGCAGAAGACAATATTTGATACTATTTAGATCAGACGTATTGTACTTCTTACCTCGTTTCCTCTGAGGTGGTATCCGTATTCAGACAGCAGGTTGGACACTTTCTGCACATTCACAGCGTCGTTGAATGGCGTGGCGTCACCGATCTCCCCTTTATTCGCAGAAACCTGGTGTAAAAAAAGATTTAGACGTTTAGGCCATCTCTTACATTTTACAGCATACATTTTCAGGTGAGGAGAACAGTCTAGCAGGTGAGCTAACAAATACAGATCTAATACATTATTCAGCACTGAGAATGTGTGAATGTGTGTATACCTTTCCCTGCAGACACTCGATCAAGTGACCGACTGTCATTCTGGACGGGATAGCGTGGGGGTTGATGATGATGTCTGGGGTAATTCCTTCACATGTGAATGGCATGTCCTGCACAGACACATCAGTGCTAGTACATTTAATAAACCTGCATTAATGCAAGTCTTAACAAACCTACATTTATCATGTGCGGTCTTAGAAACAGTCAGACATTGGGACTGAACCTTCACTTTAAGTCTCCCGTTCATTAAATATCGAGTCTTTCCTTAGTGGTGACGTCTACACATGAAAATTTGGAGGGTCATAATTTTGGTCCAAATTGTTCAGTCCAAAATATACAATAATTCTCTGTTTCCCAGATTACAGGATGCACTGCATCACTTATATCTGCATTGAGAAAGTTGGGAAAAACAATAAAATATAGATGATTTATATCTATACGTATATAATTTGCTGTACAAGTTGCCATAATATTTTTGGGAGGAAAAAAAAAAAAAACTAAATACTAGTAAAAATGCAGGCAGCTTAACCAAATCAAAACCAAATTTATACATACGGATAAAAAAGGACAAATAACTCACTCCTATTTAAATAGTAAATAAAAAAAATTAATAAATATTTATGTAAAAAGAGACACAATTTTATTAATTAAAAATAATTCATTTGAATGAATTAAAGAATGATTAATAATTAATTTTTTAAAACATTCCTTCCTTTTTCCTTCACTTTTTCTCATCTTACCCTTAATTTTTCTGGATCATTCAAAATAGATTTTATATACAGTATAAAATTCATTATATATTTATTATATATTTTATAAATATAATAATTCTGATCATTTCTCCACTTGGTTCTGTGAGCTAGGACACTTACAAGACTTACGTGACAACATTGCTCATTAACAGTTTATAACTCAACTACTGATGTGATATGACTATCTACTGGCTGGATTTAGATTTTTTTTTGTTTTGTTTTTTAAATAAGCTGATGAATCATTAGGTTCATGCAAAAATTACAACATGCGTCACTTCACTGTAAAAGCAGAGGGCCAAAATAAATAAATAAATACCAAAACAAAACATAAAAACATTATTAAAAATCTGGTCATTTGCAGCTGGTGCAGCTTCGTGTCTAATTTCACGCTATCTGTAATGGACACTGAATGCAGAGGGACACGACGTCCTCACCTCCTGCCTGTACTGAATCCCACAGGTTCCCTTCTGTCCGTGTCGACTGGCGAACTTGTCTCCAATCTGAGGGATTCGAACCGAGCGCACCTGCACAAAACAAACAAGAGACAAATGATCACAGATTCGCAGCTACGATTTATTTTCTGCGTCACCAGCAGGAAGGCCACACCCACCCGGATCTTGCAGAACTTGTAGCCCTCTTGGTTGAGCGTGACCATGACCTGGTCGACGATGCCAGTTTCGCTGGTGCGCAGGAACGTGCTGCAGTCTCTCTTCGTGTAGCGCCGGTTCGTGCTGTCTAGCTCGTCGTCGTTTTCGGGTAGAGTGACGGTCTTTCCGATAATCACGTCTTCGCCGGACACACGTACGCCCGGCGCTATCAGACCATCATCGTCTAGCTTATCGTAGATGGCATGACGCATTCCTGACAGAGACAGAGAGTTTATATGTTAGTTTATTGCTAACATATAGCTAGCTGTGAACAAAATAATAACAATATGATCAATGTCATGATAAATTATAACAGAATAGTGCTGTAGGTGTCATTAGTACTTCTAGAAGACTGCAACAAGCAGCTTTAAAATATATTTCATATATATAAATTATATATATTCACTGTCTTTTGGACAAAAATTAGCTTAACAACTAATGTTCTTCCATAATACGCCTCTATTGTCTTAGCTAGTATGTTGTTTTAACTACAACAGATTAAAACCTGAACAAGGTAACTACAGAACCTGATTTTAATCCGTGACTCACCTTGACACTCTTCACGTTTCGGTTTCTCAAAAATCTCCTCCTGGTCAAAGCCTTTCTTTGACTCCTGCTCTTTATAAGAGCGGTAGAACACTGACCTAAAACCAGAATACATTTACTTATTCACTGTCTTCTATCTTTTTTGGAGTGAATTAGACACGTTTGCACTTTGAGCATAAAACAATAGTCATAAAACAGTGACTTTCTACCTACAGTGCGTTAAATACACAAGGAAAAGAAGAAAGAGGTACCTGAAGAAGCCTCGGTCCACCGCAGAACGATTCATGATGACGGAGTCCTCCTGATTGTAACCCGTGTATGATGCAATGGCCACGATAGAATTGATGCCTAAAAGAGAAAACTCATTTTAATTTTCAATATAACAACTATGCGCAACAGATATTGTACATGTTCTCTGGGTGGGAGTCACAGAAACACTAGCCAGTTGTGGGTGTCTGTGAGCTCGTGTATGCAGAAGACAGCAGATAGCGCTTTATGATACATATGATTGCTTTATAATGTGAAAATAGGTGACAAATCCTGTAAGGACTCATCGAAACAGACTTCGATGGGATGTGATACAGGAAGAGTTCCTGATGATGCTGATACTCTTATGATAAACAATAAAAATGTACGCAAGTTAAAACAAAGCTACACAAACTACTCTGACAACAAATATAATTACAGCTCCAATCTGGAATAGCTAAAACAAGATTAGCGTGTGATGGGCGTGTGATGGGCGTGTGATTTGCGTGTGATTTGCGTGTTGCGTCACCTGCTGGCAGCTCTCTGAAGCGCAGGTACTCCATGGAGCGTGTAGTGACCAGAGGCTTCTGAGGGTAATACAGCACGTGAGCCAGAGTGTCCATACGCACGTGGAAGTTGGTGATGTACACACCCATAGCCTGCTTCCCCATAGCAGACTGGTAGGTGTTCCTGGGAGACTGGACACACACACACACACACACACACACACACACGGAGCGTGGTTACTCTAACATGACTGTATATTATATGCCTGTGTTTGTCTGTGTTTGTGTGTGTGTGTGTGTGTGTGTGTGTGTGTGTGAGAGAGAGACAGAGAGAGAGAGAGAGAATGAATGCATGTGTGTGTACCTGATTGTGATCAGGGAAAGGAATGATGGATGCACACACTCCCAGGATCATGGATGGATGGATCTCACAGTGTGTGTAGGTGGAGCAGTAGGCCACGCCCTTCTCCTGGAGGTCATCCGGGGTCATGGCCAACATCACAGTCTCCTCCTCCAGAGTATCGATGTACTCCACTACGCCGCTTGCTACCAGGTCCTGCCAGCTACACACACACACACACACACACACACACACACACACACAAAGTAACTTAATAAAGCCACCGCTATAAGGATGTGTCTCAAATCAAGCCCTTGAATAGAACCATGGTCTCGTCCCCGACATTATGTTACGCATTTTGGCGGCCATGTTGCACCACGGACGGCTGTGCACCTGTAGTTGTTGTACTCTCGTTCTTTGAGCTGATCGATGTGGCGTCTCTTCAGCAGGAGCTTCTGCTTCTCCACAATGAGCAGCGGGCGACAGATCCGCCCGGCGTCTGTGTAAATCCGGATCTCTCGCTCTCGGATATCACGGATCATCGACACCTGAGTGGAGGAAGCTTGTGAGCTAGGTAGCTTTTCCGAGATGTTTTTTTGTTTAAGTTCCAAAATTTCCCTCTTTTACCTCAGACACAATGATGTCCATCTGCCTCCTGAGCTTCCTCAGAGTGTTCATCAGCTGCTCAGGGTCTTTGTGGATTCCCACCCAGCAGCCGTTCACAAAGATCTTCGTAGCGCTAGACAAGAGAGGGGAGAGAGAGAGAGAGAGAGAGAGAGGAAAAAAAATAATAAATCCACACATTAATCACACAATGACACCAATACACCCACATTTCTTATTTTAATAAATATCAAGTCAGATAAAGGCTTTTCCATGAAAGAACGTTTCTTGGGAAACTGACTCTGCAATAGCAGCAGGTGAGATCTCCTCTAGGTTCTCCATGCTCCACTCTTCCAAGAACTCCAGGATGGGGGACGGCTGAGAACCGACGGAGATGTACGCCATCAGTGCCAAGTTCTTCACCAGACCTACAGCATGGCCCTGTACACACAAACACTCACTGTAGGGAAGCTCTCCGTTTTGTCCAAAATTATGTGTCGGATTTCTGTCTTCCATTTTGTTTTTCCTAAGAACTGAATTAAATTGCTCATGAGTACCTCGGGCGTCTCGGCGGGACACACCATACCCCACAGGGTGTTATGGAGCTGCCTCGGCTTTGCCAGTTTTCCGTCTCGGCCGATGGGAGAGTTCACGCGCCGGAGGTGAGAAAGCGTCGAGGCGAACGTCAGTCTGTTCAACACCTGAAGAGCAAGAGCACAGGGGACAGTCAGTAAAATTAAACTAAAACTAACAAGACAGGTACAAGTTCCTGATGCAACCCAAAAATAATGAGAGCTAGGGCTGGGCAATATGCCAACATGATATATTGTGATAAATTACATCACTTTTCACATATCACAGATATCATGATATATTTCTAGCGAATTTGCAAATATAAAACTGTAGGATTTATTTTTGAATACATGCAATCACATCATCATGATAATTCGTCTCAATGTTTTTCTGAGATATTGTAATATATTTTTTCTACATGATTATTTTTTAAAAATAAATACAACCTGACTGGAAGCTGCTTAAAATTTTATACTTAATCTTTTATTTTTTTAAGATTTTTTTTTAGAAATAAAAATGTTTTTTTTAATGTAAAATTAAATGTAAATGTATTTTTGCAGACATTAAATAAATAAAACACATGAAATAAATTAAAATTAAAAAACAAATTTAAAATGCTGGGAAATTGTTCGCAAGCCTATATATCGTCATACATATCGCGCATTGTAAAAATGCCTTTGAGATTTATATATGATATGATATTTCTGTCATATCACCCAGCCACAATACATACAATAAAAAGTACTCAATTTTTCAGTGTTTTTTTTTTTTTTTTTTAATGGAAGACCACTGTTCTGCTGGAAGTTTGTTAAACAGTGTGATGCGTCACGCATCGCGGGAAGTATCATGAAAGTGTCGTGATAATATATTTTGTCACATCACCCAATATTAATAATCCTTAACAATAATATTATAAAGTATCTACAACTATAATATTAATAAGACAGTTGGTTGCACTATCAAAAATCGTACCAAATAAAATGATTAAAAATGAAAGAGGGTAAATGCTCAGTTCCTAAAAATAAATTTAAAAAACATTTTAATACAAACAAACAAACAAACAAACAAACAAATAAATAAATAAATAAATAAAAGCTTGAGGCTCATGATTTGACTTCAAATAAGATATTAAAAATCACAATTATTAATTATATATCTGTTATAAATGTATGTATCTATGTGCCATGATGAGATCACCTGAGACACTCCAGCTCGAGCCTGATGGGCTTTTTTGACGTCGCCCCAGTTCCCCGTGGCCAGCGAATACTTCAGGCCGTCAGAGATGATGCGCGTTTTGATGGCCAGCTCCAGGTTGAAGTCTTTCCCTCGGTCGATGAACTTCTGAGCGTAGATCCTGATCTCCTTCAGCAGGTTCTTGAACATTCTGTTGTGGTGTGTTGGTATAGTGTGTGTGTTTTAATAACTGAGTACAATAAGAAGCGAAGATGGGAAGACAGATAGAGATCCAATGTTCTCACCCTCGGAAGAGGAACGCCAGGAGCGGCCCGGCCAGATCCAGCCTCTTGTTGCCGTAATGATCTCTGTCGTCCAGCTCTCTTCTGCCCAGAGCCGCCAGCAGGAGCCTGTGCACCATATAACTGGGAGAGAAAGACAAAAACAATTGGGTCTAATCTTTCAAAGCATTAAGTGTCCAGAAGGTTGTGATTTCTAATCTCAGAACTGACCAAAAGCCAGTGCATTCAAACAAGACTGTGCTATTATTATTATTAATAGTAGTCCATGTGTGTAATTAATAATTCGATCAAGGACTCATATATATATATTTGTATATATAAACTGTAGCAAAACAGAATACATTATGAAAACAAAATGGCCGTAGTTTAACGATTCTATTTTTTAAAAAATGTAAACCATGTGGCTCCTGTAGCAGATCTACTGATGCAGCCAATCCCGTGCATTTATGCATTTATGTAAATTATTTACTTCACTTATCAGTAATCAGTGACAACATGGATTAAATTTTTTTTTTAAATATGTGTTTATTCTTTGCCTGTTTCATCTCTTTAGAGTCTGTGGTGTTGGTCAGACGTGAAAACGTTAAAAAAAAAACACCACTATAAAACAAAACATAACCACTTCAAGCTGTCTTATTCATAGCCATAAACTAATCGTTAATGGCTAAACATTAAAAGACAACCATTCAGCCATGTTTGTTGCTTATTCAGACTGTAATAATAATATACTGAATACCTGTGCATAAATAAATGCAAAATTTTAAATTATCTATAAAGGTTTCTTGTCATCTAGCTCATTTATAAACCTAGTAGTAATAAGTAATACAGAACCATAAACAAGATTCAAGAACATCATCATGTCTTTTTTTTATTTAGAAATAATCTTACCCTAAAAAGTACGCCTTCTTGGTCTCGCAGAAGTCGGACACGCCGACGTGAGGCAGCACCTCCTTCTGCAGAACCTCCTTGGCGTATTTTATCCTCCTCTCTTTGGTGACTCCGGGTTTGGCCCCTCTGGACCCGATGAAGTTCAGAGCCACGTTCTGCTCCTGGATCACGAACGCCTCGTCTAGAGACGGCTTCACCTATAAAATAAAAATTAAAAGAAAGACAGAGAAACAAAGAACGTCATTTCTCCCAAAAAATAAACAAAACCCTTTTTGATTGAGTTGATTAATTTTCTATAACAGCGGCTCTGACAGTGGTTTCAGCTGCAGATCACCGGTTTATATTAATGTTGTCTAGTTCTAATACTTTACCATTTCTATGGTAACAGCTTAATCACATAGGCTTGTATGGCAGATGCTCCACATGAACGGATTAAAAAACGTATTATTATTTAACAAAGAAAACAGTATGAACATTAATATGGTGATGTTTTACATTGTGGTTTCTTGGTAATAAGCTCCAACTGAAGCAACGACTGTTTATAGCTGCTATAACGCAAGTGAGAACAGAAATTAACTTGTTTTGTGGAACATTATATGTAGCTATAAATGGCTAAAAAATTTGATGTGCTGTAATTTAACTAATAAACTGTAGTCATGAAACACTCCAGGACGCTCTGTACAGGGAAAACAATCAACTTCGGCAGCATCATGTCACTCCGTCATTGATTATTTTCCTATAACATGAGACCGAGTATGAAGTTTCTTACTCATGTCATTTCTATCACTGTATTTATGTTAAAGTCATACTTCTGTGACGCTGCAGCTAATGCACATACCAATAATGATGCATTAACGTCAACCAAATTGACAGTTAATAAGAAAATAGTGTATTGTAGTTAAAAGATTTTTTTTTTTTTATTTTAAAATAAAAGTCATTTATACCACAGTGTGGTTGAATTCTTGAATCTGATTGGTCAGGAGGTGTGTATTATTTTTCTATAACAGCACGGCTCGAAAAGTAGTTAATTGTTTAATAAAGTAAAACATATGATCATTGATGCGGTGCGTTTTTTTGTTAAGAGACGTTTATTTAACATTTATGGAAGGAGGCTCAGTTGTAAGAGCTTTTTAACAGTCAAAGATTCCAGCTTGGCAAAGTCTTCAGGACAGAGGAGTTTACACTTTCCAGTTGAGAGAGAGAGAGAGAGAGAAAGAGAGAGAGGTTAACGAACGACTGTTTATCGCAGCTATAACGTAGGTGAGAACAGGAACTAACTCGTCTCTCAGATGTTCCACAACATTAACTCTAACTATAAACCATTACAATCTGCAACGTATTGTTCATTAATAAAAACATAAACATTATAATCATTGGTAAATCGCTGTGGTATAAGCTGAATAACACACTCCAGACCATGTGCATTATTTTCGTATAACAGCACGGCGTGTTACGTATTCGACACTGTGATCTTAATTTTGGTGAACGTTGCGATTAACGAGCAATACACAGCGTTTAACAGTGACATGTACACCCTTTGAGCTTTCTCAGAAGCTACGATCTAAGCTATAAGGCACAGGTTTTACCATCTCCATCATCTCAGGATCATCGAAGTCGTAGATGATGTGTTCCAGGATGTCTCTGTCGGACACGAAGCCCAGCGCTCGGAACACGATGATGATGGGAACTTCCTGTCTGATGTACGGCAAGGTGGAGACGATCCTCTGACCGATCGCGCTCTTCTTCACTCCCTAAGAACGGAAACAGGAAGTGGAATAACAGCGACACCAGAAGGACACTATGATAATTGAGTGGAATATGCGATGACGGTACCTGTCCTCCTCTGGCCATCATGCTGACCCAGATGGTGCTGGTGGGTCTGGAGGAGTTCTCCAGACAGGACCTGCACTCGGCGGTGTAGGCGTACTTCGAGTCCTTCTTGGCGAACACGTACACTGTATTCGTGGCCATTTTCTCCTGAGCGATCAGCACCTGGAACACACACACACAGCACGTGACACTCAGTGACACACTGTTTCTGCGTACACACTATGTTTCCTACGCCAGAGAAACCCCCTGACCTTCTCAGAGCCGTTGATGATGAAGTAGCCGCCCGGGTCGAGAGGACACTCGTTCAGCTCACACAGGTCACGGTCCGTCAGGCCGCTCAGCAGGCAGTAGGTGGACCGCAGCATGATGGGAATTTTGCCAATGAAGGTTTTCTGGTGCTGCGTCTGCTGCTGCTCTTCTCCCTCCTTTATGATGGTCTTGGTGATGTCCACGTACAGAGGAGCCGAGTACCTAAACACACACACACGCTTCAAGGTTAATCAGGGTTGCATAGATAAAACGCTGAAAATGAGCGATTCGTTCGCGATGTTTATGTCATCATGATTCAGAACAGACAACAGGTCTGTCACTCCGTTTTATTTCTGGTGTACTATATATTGATTTTATAGCATATCTTTTTTATTATTAGTGTATTATTATTTGGAAATTATTTTAAACTGTTACTATTTGGAAATTAGATATCACTTAAAAATGTTTTTAAATGCATATCATCCTTTTCCCCTTATATTATATTGAAATCTTAATCATCTACTATTATTTAGAAAGGTTATTACATAAATACATTTTTCTGTCCATTTTTAAAGAAAATAAATATCATTTTTTCTCTCCTTGTTATTTGGAAATGAATTATTTTCACCTCTTTGTTCTTGTCAGTCAAAATGAAGGGGACATGGCCTCTAAACTCATCACACACATGGACTGGCTGATAAACTAGTACATGATTTGTGCATGACGATGACGCTAAAGATCATCCCAAACTTCCTTCTTAGTCGAAACAAACCCCATGAGACTCATCAAACAATGAGAGAAATTTAAATAATTTCTAATACCATCATATTGTCCTGTTTTCAAACAGCAGCTTATTTTCTATCTTGGGTTTAAAAATGACTTCCATCGGACATGTTCACGTGTCACACAGCTACACTCACGTGAGGTTTCGGAGTCGTGCTTCGTTGGGCATCATGGGTGACGGAGCGCCGTCTCGTTCCCAGTGAGTTGGCTTGGACAGGTAGATCTGCTCAAACTTCAGCAGGTACCGAGGCTGCAGAGATTAAACACAAAGATTTATTAAGCACTAAGAAAAGGGTGCTGTTTCTTTTACAGAAGAAATGTGTGTGTGTGTGAGAGAGAGAGAGAGAGAGAGAGAGAGAGCACTCACCGGTTCCTCCACCTCTCCGGAGGTGTGCTGGGCCTCGGCCTGCAGGTCGATGGGCGGCGCGTCCTCCACGATCCTCTGGACGGACATCTGAATGAACTCGTCAAATGAGTCCAGCTGCTGGCGCACCAACCCTTTCTCATCGAAGTAGGAACTGGGGTTAAAAAAAAAAAAACATTAGTAAGAGCGCTTTTCCACGCGACAGAGCGGTATGGTACGAGATCAACATCATCGAATCTCTGAGTGTTGAAGTCAGAAAGCAAGAGTAAATGTGAGCTAGGAAAAATGACCTGATAACAATCCAGCAGGCTTCCTGCCACAGGTCAGGAGTGATCTCATCATCATCCTCATCATACTGGATATCTGTAGCAAGAGAATAAACATAACAGCATGGAATAAGAAGGAAAGCTCTATTTCTGCTCACAGGCTGAAAGAAAACCGTCAAAATAACTAACTGGTGCCTAAAACATGAGCCAGTACAAGTAAACACAAAGCCTGTATCCTAAATGACTCTCTATTTACTATAAAGTGCACTACATATACTACACATGCCATTATTTCACACTCTGCGTAGTGCACATCCATCCACAACAGGACAGTTATTAGTATTTACCTGTATATTACACTAAATGCTAACCAATATCGCGAAAATATACAGAAGTGAAACGCAAAAGGAAACAAAACAACATATTCCAATGTTGAAAATTCGTTTTAATGTCTACAAAATTGTGCAAAGTTGTAACTAATTCAATAAACGTTCATGATAATTTCGCTCAACTTAAATCACGGGCTAGCTAGCGTTATTTTCCTGTAAGCACCCATATTCCGACAGATTCCGCCTCCTTAATGATGATTGGCTAAAGCGACACACAATGAGTCACTGATTGGACAGTGAAATGATTATCCAATCGTCACGCAGGATTTTGGCCCATTCTAGCCAATCGTAGTGTAGGAGGCGGGTCTTGCACGGAAACGGTTGGAAAATAAAAAAAGAGCTATATTGTTAGCCAGCGAAGAAAAATACACTGTGTTAACGCACCATTACTAACTGGTGTTTTGTTATGAAATACATTATATAAAAAAACCCCACAAAACAGTATTAATATATTGTTATAAACACACCTTCGTCTTGGTCATACATCGTGTTTCGGCGTTGTAATCCTTGTTAAAAATAAATAAAGAATGAAGAATGAAATCTGCAGCGACGTCTCGGCGCATAAAACGCGCTCTATTTAGAAACTTCACTAAACTACGCGGACGCGTATGTGGCGCATAAGATATACGTCACTTCCTGGATTCGCATCAATGGCCGGAAGTTTGACCCAATTCAGTGCAATTTTTTCGCAATTATACCCATATTTTAATATTTTATATTTAATATTTTATTATTTTCTTAATAGAGTTTGCCTCACTAATTGACACTTTTAGATTAGCGAATTACAAGAAAGGCCTAAAAACCTATTACGAAATTTTATTATGAAACGTTATTATGAATGTCACATTTTTTTCTTTTATTTTTAGTTTCTATATGTAATTAGGCTTGTTTTCTTTATTTGTTTACAAGTTGTATTTCTGCCATCCTTATTCCTTTTTCGCTATTTATAGCTTTTGTAAACTTAGATCTGTATAAGTAAATTATTTAAATAAAAATAAAAAAACAGTTTGGCTGAATTCAAAACAACTACACACACCCCATACAAGTGCACTATTAAGGGTTATGGTAAATGGATATTGTACACTTTTTAGTGCATTAAAACAATTGAGGTATTTGGAAACTACCAAAAAAAATACGAAAACTGACAGTAAAAAATGTTTTGTTTTGTTTTTAAAAAACTATTACTCTAAAATATTTTTAGAGTGATACTCGATGTTTCGTTTTAATTTGTCTACATTTTGTCTTTTATAGTTTGTCACGAAGAAAAATTTTTTTCAATTTGGCCACTTTTTAAAAAATAAAGACCTCTTGTGACGTAATTTTCATGCGACAGAGAAAAAACACAGTCGGTTGTTTCACGTGTATTGAAGTTTTTCAAGGTTGTAAATGTTTATAGAAGTTATAGCGGATTTCTAAAACCATGTTTAGGTTATTACAAGTGTCCGTATTCAGGTTTCCTCCTTCTAGGCGTTTAAAATGTGTTTTAATGACGAGAGATCAACAGTATAGAGGCTTAGAATGGAGACATTTATCTCAGTCCTCACTTTACTTTGACCTGGTGTCCAAAAACAAGCAGGAGAATTTTTGGATTTCTAAGAACTGGGCATCCACGAATGGGGCTTTAAGATTTCACAGCACTGAGGAGAAATCTCAAAGCAGGCGTAAAGCAACATCAGAGACCTACTCATCTGTGGAACCTGACAAGGAGGAAGAATTTGTCTTCCTGGACTACTGTGAATCCATGGACCATGAAGAAGATCCTTTTCCTGAACAACTTCAGATCACAGACTCCATGAGAGCAAAAGAGGACAAGCCACCCAGAAAGACTGTAACAGAACTGCAGCAAAAAGCTCTGGAGCTGCAGATGAGCTCATTAAAAGATGTTGGAGATCTTAACATGGACCTGGAGGATTGTATCGAATTCCATGATGTTGGGTTTCCACTGGAACGATCCAGGAAGAAGAAGACGAAGCAGGAGCAGAAGATCTACGGAAGTCCGGATGCTGAGATGCCGATCAGCGACGTCTCCTGCTCAGGCTGTGGTGCTTTAATGCACTGCATGGCTCCTGAAGTTCCTGGTTACCTTCCTAGTGAGAAATATAAGCAATTAATAGAAGAAGACAAACTCAAGAAGGCGATATGTCAGCGCTGTTTTCTGCTCACACACCACCAGAAGGCTTTGAATGTCACCATGTCGAAGGAAGAGTACACGAAAATTGTGAGTAGAATCAAATCTGAGAAAGCTTTGGTGCTGCTCATTGTGGATCTCCTAGATCTTCCGGACTCCATCGTACCTGATCTGCCACAGCTCGTCGGCAAAAACAAGCACATCATTATTTTAGGGAATAAAGTGGACCTGCTGCCTGGAGATTCCAAGAATTACCTGCAGAGGATCAGGAAGCAGCTGGCCCAGCATTGCACCGATGCTGGAATTCCAACCCAAGATTCCAAAGATGTTCATCTGATCAGTGCTAAAACGGGATACGGGATCGAGAACCTGATCACAAAGCTCCAGGCATCCTGGAAGTATAAAGGAGACGTGTATTTGGTTGGTACTGCCAATGCTGGCAAGTCCACTTTGTTTAACACTCTTCTGGAGTCTGATTACTGCAAATCCAGAGCATCTGATGTGATCCATAAAGCCACAATATCACCATGGCCTGGTAAGGCATGAATCATTGATACTGAGGTTGTATTGAAGAGCAAAAAACTAATCTTGGGGAGAAAAAAAAAACTCCCAATGTATTTGGCTAACTGAATGATTGAATGAGAAGGACTCTATCTGATTGTACAAAAAGTAGTGATCTTTTGAGTCAATCAGCTCATTTGACTCACCTCATCAATAAGAGTCGACTCTTTCGGCTCTGAAACGGCTCACTGCCATTTTGTTCTAAACTGGACAAGTTTGTGAGAATTAAAAAAAAAAAAAATTATAAATATAATAGATATAAACATGGCCTCAGAGGACACTTATGCACTGTTTGGGTAGATGAACGGCTCATATATGTGGGAATATTCTATCACGTTAGTGTCAAGATTATGTTTGCCATCAAACTCCCATTATGGTGAAGGTTATTAATTTTTTATGAATATGAATTAAAATCCTTTCATAAATCCTATCAAGTTAGCTTAGCAGTGAGGATATAAATATGTATAAATATGACTGAAAATTCCTGTCAGAAATACCACAAGTTTACCTCATGGTAGCTAACTGGCTAAAATTGGCAGTAAAGATTATTAACATTTATGAATATAACTTAAAACTCCTCTCAGAAATCCTGTCAGGTTAGCTAAGGTTAACTAGCTGTAGATTAGTGAAGATTATGAAAATGTATGAACATGACTGAAAATTCCTGTCAGAAACATCACCAGTTTACCTCATGTTAGCTAGCAGGCTAGCATTAGTTGTAAAGATTCTTTATCAATTTTGAATATGACATAAAAATCCTCAGAAATCTTGTCAAGTTAGCTTAGGAGTGAAAATTTTGAAAATGTACAGAGCATGACTGAAAATTCCTGTCAGAAACACTACCAGGCTAAGTGTAGTAGTAGTAGTAGTAGTAGTAAATATTATTAACATTCTATCAATTCTATCAAGTTAGCTTAGGTTAGCTAGCTGGCTAGTGTTATCAGTGAAGATTCTGACAATTTATGAGTATGAAAAATAATTATAGTTCCTGTCAGAAACAAAAATTGTCAGAAATTTTGTTAGCTCATGTAGCTGGCTAGCACTAAAAGTGAAGATTATGAACATTAATAAACATGGATTTGACAGAAATTCTGACATTGTAGCACAGCTAGCTGTAGCAATGGGTAGGTTTGCAGAAAACATACCCAAAAAAATCAAATAATTAAATTGTATTAATTTGATAAATAAATTGTACATATTGTTTTCATAACTGTTATGAACAGTTGTTAATAAATTGATGTGATATTATATTTATCTGTGTTTAAAGTTGGCATAAGGATGAAGGACAGTGATTTTAGAATAAAAGATGACTGTAGTTGATTTGCTAAATGTTTAAATGAAGACACATATACTTTTTTCTTTTTTAGGGACAACACTGAACCTCCTGAAGTTCCCCATCATCAACCCGACGCCGTACCGGCTGTTCAGACGTATGGAGCGACTGCGACTGGCGGCTCAACAGACGGAGGACGATCTCGATCCTGAAGAGCTCAGGAGAATCCAACATTTCCGTAAACAGGGCTACTTGATCGGTGAGCTGAAGCTGGAGCAGGACATGGTTTTGGTAGAACATGATGAATGATTATGCGTAAACCACAACGTGGTTTTCAGGTTTACAACACATTCCTTATCTTATAAGCAAAATGAAAAGCAGTAAAACACTGAAACTGGACGAAACTTGTGTTTCCTTGATCCCAGGCCGTGTTGGGAGAACGTTCCGTGTGCAGTCTTCTAGAAAAGACCTGGTGGAGTTCGACCCAGACAGCCTCAGCTTCGGAGAGGACCTGAATGAAGACGACGTGGGCAGACCGAGCTCCGAGGACGAACCCGAGGCTGAACTTACATACAACGAAATTAAAGACGCTCACTGGTTCTACGATACGCCGGGCATCATGAAAGAACGTGACGTGAGTAAAATCACAGTGTTACTTGAGCTGAATGTAGCTTTGTGTGAAAAATGCTTCCATTTTGTTGTTTAATCACCAGATTCTCAGCCTGCTGAACGAACAGGAGGTGAAGCTTGTGGTGCCGACGCACGCCATCATGCCCAGGACGTTTGTACTGAACCCGGGGATGGCGTTGTTCCTCGGAGCGTTGGCACGGATCGATTATCTGGAAGTGAGATTCTTTGCTTTATTTGCATTTGAACCATTTGTGTCATTATAAACAGCACTGATGAACTACATTATGATGAAAGCTGAATTTCTGGTGGAAGTTAGAAAGAGATAATGATTTAAATATGCTAAATTGTGCAACCCTAATATAGCTGAGCCATTCCTTCTGCTTGATATTTATGGAAATTAATTGCGATAATTTCTTAAAAAAAAAAATAAAACATTTGTCTACTCTAAAAAAAAAAAAAGCACTATTACTTGTCCTTATAATCTCCATGCTGTCTTCTCCAGGGAAATCAGCCTTGCTGGTTTACTGTCGTGGCTTCCTCTCAAATCCCCGTCCACATCACTAGTTTGGACAAAGCCGACTCCACGTACCAGAAACACGCCGGAGAAACTCTACTCGCCGTAAGTTACAGCTAGGAGAGGACGATATGTTACGCTTTTTTTCCATTTATAGTTAGATTTAACGTTGTGGATCGTCCATGAAACAAGTTAGTTCTTGTTATCACTTACGTCACAGCAGCTACAAACAGTCGTTCCTTCACCAGCTTTTCTGGGTTTTTTTTTTATCTCAACATTAATATTTTTGTCTTAACATGTTGTTTGGGATGTAGCTCAATAGTTTTTACAGTTTCTCCATTTCCTGTTTAGGTGCCAGCAGGCGGAAAGGAACGAATGAAAGTGTTTCCAGCTTTTGTGTCTCAAGACTTTGAGCTTGAGGGCCGAGGAGTGGACACAGCAGTGACGGACATCAAACTATCCTCAGCAGGTACTGCACTATAAAAACATATAACTAACACACTATGCAGAAAAATAATCACTAAATCACTCAGTCAAATTCCCACAATGCATTGCAATAGGTTAATGTCCAAACAGTATAAATAACAGTATGTGTAGTGAATAACGTGTGTGGTTTGGGACACATCGACAACATACTAATGAAGGTGTTAAACTCTGCCTCAGGATGGATTGCTGTAACAGCAGCGGAGTCAGAGCGCCTGCTGCTAAGAGGCCACGCCCCTGAGGAGGCGGGGCTTTGTTTACGAGACCCGCCTCTCCTCCCACACATCGTCGACGTGAAAGGGCCTCGAATTCCCAAATCTCCTGCCTACAGGACGAAAAAACCCCAAGCATTGTTGGATGTGAATCTTTCCAGCCGAAGACAGAAGACGAAAAAATGACTCTTTCGATAAAATAATAACTAATAAAAATAAAAAATAATAATAATAACTAATAATTATTTACACTGGAGTGCAAAGACGCGCTTCACAAAGATGTAACAGGACCACGCTGTGTGATAACTTACTAAACGATAAGCCACTTATATTATAGTTTGATACGGCTGAGTGCGAAAGTTTGCACCCCCCATATTTAGTTTTAATATGGAGAAAATAAGGAAAACTGTTGCGCTATATTAGTGCCTAATGTCGGGGATGTTCAGTCTGTCACCATGTTGTCTTTAGTGTGAGTGAAATGTGGTTTTGACAAACTGATTGCTATAGTAGTATGTGGTTTGGCAACCTGATATTGTGTAAATCTTCGAATCTGAAGGAAAAATGACTGATGTGTTTGTTGAACTTGTTTTTATTAACACAGGTTGTATTGATTACACTGTATTGTACTAAGTTGGTGAACTGATTGTAATTATAGGATATAAATATCAATATGTCTGCATTGTGAACTGTTTCTATACATTGGAATTACTGAATGTTTGATTTATTCATCTGTTACTTAGCATTCATGGTAAACAAATGTAAATAGGAGCTTCATGTGGCTGGGTAATATGACAATATGATATCGACTGTATAATAAATTATGTCAATATACATTTCTAAAAATATTGTAGATCTTGTCAGTACTTTTATAACACTGACCAATAACATACCTACTATATTACGCTATACTACATTATACTGTACTACACTATGAAATACTATGCTAATTTGCCAAAATAATATGTAGGTGCATTTAAAGCATCAATTCTAACAACACATATGGTCAGATTCTCTGCTTTTTAAACAGTACCGGTGTGGTTGGGCTTTAACTATACTATGCTACGCAATACTATACTACCGTACTGTACTATGCAACACAATACTACTACACCATAACTTCCCAATACTGTGCTACTATGAATTTTCCAATGATAATAATAATAATAATATACAATGTGCATATAAAGTAATAATGTGATCAGATAATCTGCTGCTTAAACAGGACAGATGTGCTTGGAAATAATTGTACCACACTATACTGTGCTATTCTGCACTATACTTCAGGTGTGGTTGGGCTTAACCCTACCATGTTATACTATGTTCTGCAACACAATACTACACTGTTCCATATCATCCTATGTATGTTTTACAGAGTATAATATATTATATTATGGTATGTTACACTGTATAGTGATATACTACCTTATACTACAACAATCCATACTACACTATTCTGCACTATACTATGCTATTAGTATTAATTGATACATATAATGTATTAATGCTAATTAACAGATGATTGGTTTCGGTGATCCTTAACCACCAGATGTGTGAATGGGTTTAAGTATACAACATCATGCTACTTAATACTACACTATACTATGTGCTGACATGTATTATGTTAGTAATAACAGGAAATTGTTAGAATAACTGATCTGGATTTTGTTTAATCATTTTATCTGGAATGGGAAAAATACAGATTTTCATGAATTTCAACATAAACTGCAAAGACTTTGGCATTGGGAACAGACCCCTGGACCTTGGAATATGGTGCAAGTGAGTACTTTTTTTTCCCTCACTTTTCATATAGATCTAATTTAGAGTCTTGATTTATGATCATTTCTGTCCAATTAGAAATTTCCCCTACATTCTACTACTTAGCTGGCAGTTTGACCTCAATCAAAAATATAGACAGCATTTCGGTATCATTAAACTTACCTCATGTGTGATATGCAGAAGTTTATGGCTCTGTTATAATAAATCAAAATTCAAACAAAACAAATCCTGAAACGAGTTTTTAATCAAAACAGACCCCGCTTTCTATATATCATCTTTCTTTGGATTTGCATTGACTTGCAATTGAATCTGGCCCTTTCCAATATGGCGGATGCTTTAACTCACTGGAGCGACCAATATGGCGTCTACTATAGTTTATATCCAATCACGACGCAGAAAGCGGAATACTATTAACCAATCCGAACGCAGGAGGCGGGATTATCTGAATACCAGGAAGCAAAATAACGCGTGGTCTCTGTGAGTAATGTTGATAAGCGGCAGTTACTCTGTGGCTGTGTCTGTGTTTTTTTTTTTAAAAAAAACGTAAAATATTACATTATACAGCGTTTTAAAAACAAGAGGAATGAGCATTAAGACCGTTCATGATGTTTCATGTCGTTTCCAGTTGTCATTTTTCGCCATGTGTCGTTTACACACGTTTCCATGGAAGGTAAAGATGTTAACTACCTTTCTCCAATTTCACTTTTTACGTCATTAAACTATTTTGAATATATTTAAATATTTAAATTACCCAGCTATGGTTATGCTTTAGTCTTTAGAAACTGAACTCCAAAACTCACCATCAGAAGTAATTTTGGACATTTTGAAAAAGGTAAACTTTGACAGATTGAATGCTTGGCTTTATAGTTTATCCACTTTTCTTTAATAGTAAAACCTGTTATTGAAAGTCGCTAGCATTTTTGGTTGGTTTGTTTTTAGACGTGTCTTCATCCAGTATGTCGTAAAAACCCACCGTCAGTGAAATACAGGAGGCTGTTCCTGTCCGAACTAATAAAAAGGGTAAGTCATTTAGTCTCTCTTTTATTCTACCACAGGAGAGTTTTAAAATTGAAAAAAAAAAAAAAAGTTTTAATTAATTTGGTATCTTTTATTTCATAGCATGAGTCGACTGCGTCCGAGCCTTTGGATGAGCTGTATGATGCGCTAGCTGAAGTCATGGGCGCTGGAGAGGAGATCGTGTGTTATAAAACATATTTCCTGGTAAGTAAGTATGGAAATGATTCGCTGCCAGACAGAAAAGCAATCGCGCTTGTGGAAAAAAACATGAAATGCAATACACAGGAGGACAACGTGCCAGACTAAAAAGCAAAACCTTCATTGTATTTCTTTTCCTTTATCTTGTAAGTAAAAAACAATCAGCGATTGAGTGCTTTTTAAAGGATTAAAAACAGAAATTATGCGTTGCATTTCGCTTTCATCAGTGTGGTGCTGAGACGCCACACTGAAATGCAATCACTGTCCAATCACAGACCTACGCTGTACTCAGGGCTGTGGTTATAATTGAAGGGCCTGAAGGCATCACTTTCCAGGAGTCATCACCATTCATATGAAAGATCACCATTTATAGTTCCTTATTCACAGATTACAGCTGTGACTGGACAGTGATTGCATTTCAGTGCTGCGCTGCTGCAACGAACTAATTAAAGTGAAACACAATGCAGCGGTAATTAACATTAATTTCTGATGTGAAGTCAGAGTTTAATTCTTAAAAAAAACACACACACAATCCCTTGCTGATTATAAGAGCAACGCAGTGAAGATTTTGCTTTTCAGTGCAGCACGCTGTCCTCATGCCATGAATGAAACGCAGTAGCACCTGTGTATTGCATTTCACGTCTTCCCCTGAATCTTCTCCATATGAGACGGCTACCTACACACACATTACCTCTGAATAAACACTGAGTGTATAGCGATATTTAAAGTTCACGTTGTTATGACATCACAGGCTGAGTTTTCAGGTTATGATCTGGTAAGAATTGTTGTTCAGCCTTCAGGAAAGCCGGTGAGTCTGGAAGAGAACGTAGCGATGATCTCAGAGGGCACCACTGGCCTCGTCACGTGGGAGGCTGCGCTCTACCTGGCGGAGTGGGCGCTGGAAAACACACACGTCTTCACTGGAAGGTACATCTCTCTCTCTCTCTCTCTCTCTCTCTCACAGAGACACACACAATAGTTCACCAGTGAAAGAAAGAGTTCCTTTCGTTCTTTTCCTCACTCTTTCTATCTCTCTTGCTTTCTTTTCCCCCCTCATACTTTTGCTCATTCGCTCTCGCTTTCATGCTCGCTTGCTTTTTTTTCTATTGCTCATTCCCTTCACATTCTTTCTTTCCTTTAATCCACCATCTGTTCAAGGTTTTTCCCAACATCAATTCATTCAGTCTTTCTTTCTCTCACCCCACTATCAACCAATATCAGTTTTTTTCTTACTTTCTACCCACCATCTGTTCAGTCTTATTTCCCTACACCAATTCATCATTCATTCTGTCTTATATTTGTCTTTTTTCTTTTGTTCTTTCACACTTTAAACCTATGCTGTCCAATATTTTCTTTACATCAATTCTTTCTCTTTCTTTCTTTCTTTCTTTCTTTCTTTCTTTCTTTCTTTCTTTCATCATCTGTTCTGTCTAATTTCCCTACATCCATACTTTTTCCATCATTCTTTCTTTTCTTTCACTCTTTTCCTATGAAATCTACATATTTATTCATATTATAGTCTATTTATTATTTGAATGTGTGTGCGCATGTGTAGATATACAATATTATATTATTATATCTATCTACCCATCATCTGTTCAGTCATACTTCTCTACATCCATCTTTTTTCTTCCTGTTCTTTTTTCCTCTCTGTCCTTTCTATCTTTCTTTCTTTTTCTTTGTTTCTCCCATGTGTTCCCTATATCAGATCTTTCTTACTTTGGCTCTTTCTTTAGGTTCTGCCCTAGCTGATGTTAGAGCATTATCACAGAGGATGCCAATCATCGCTGAAACATTTATTCATTTTAATCATTGTGATTATTTGACCTGCCCCTGTAGCTTACAGCACACTGACTCACACAGAACAGTCCAGCTCATGTGTTCCCTCTGCTGGATAAGATGAGCTGGATACACACTGTGCCGCTGTGCCGAGTCTCTCTCCCTTAGACTTAAAACTAATGGCAAAATCCAGAATGATTATTATTGTGCTAATCTACAGTAACATAATCACGTTATTGTGCCACTCTGCCTCAGGACAGTGCTGGAGTTGGGCAGTGGAGCAGGACTCACCGGTGTAGCAGTGTGTCACGCCTGCAAGCCCAAAAAATACATTTTCACCGACTGCCATCAAAGTGTGCTGCAGAGACTTCAGAATAATATCCAGCACAACAGTTTAAACGAGGAGGACGGCACCGGTGTGTCGGTGTGTGTGGAGGAACTGGACTGGGAACATGCACGAGAAGAAGAGCTGCGGAGAATTGGGGCAGAGACCATCATAGCAGCAGGTACAAATTAAGACCTTCTTTTTAATCCCTTCTTCCATGAAGTTGCTTTGTCAGGAAAGTATTTGTATTTAAAAATACACATAATATAAATATATGTACTTCATCTGATCTGGATTATATCATATTGTATTTCTTAAAAAAAAAAAAATACAGACGTGGTGTATGATCCTGAGATCGTTGGTTGTCTGGTGAGACTACTAGCGAAACTTTTAAAGATTCAGAAAAAGCCTCCGGAGGTTTACATCTCCTCGACGATACGCAACCCAGGAACCTACACTTCCTTCAAGAAGGAACTGGGTGAGTTTAATGTCAGTATTTCATCCACTTCATAACACAACACAACGTAACACCGATAATGATTGAACAACACTGACAGGCATTTGTCAGGATAGTATCAGTAACATTAACATTAACAGTGATGGCTTTTTTTTTTGTACAGAAAAGGCTGGATTAAAACACGTCATCGTTACGAATCCCGTCACGCAAGTCTTCCCGTACGACAGAGTCGCTTCTATAGAAATCATCAACGTGCAACGCTGTTGACTGAATTCAAAATGTAATAAAGTGCTTATTTACATCCTATTTACACAAAGTGTGCTTTTTGCTTCATGTTCAAGTTTTGTCCAATGGAACTGCTGGAATGAGAGAAAAAGAGGATGTAAATGTTTACCCTGTATGAATCCCTGCAACTTCCACTTCTTCTTCTTCTTCTTCATAATATTATTATTATTATTGTTATTATTACTATTATCATGATTATTATTATTAATTCTGCTCCTGCTCAGTCACAGTGTTCCTTAAAGAGCGGCAGGATGTTTTGGTCCCAGTTTTCATCCCAGCGTTGCTCCCCGCTCTCTCTGAGGTTCCTTCGGAAGACGCTCAGCTTCCCCCAGTCGTTAGGGAAGTCCGAGAACAGCATCTGTACAGATGTAACACAAACACACGCTGTTAAAATGCTGTATATTTCTTGAAGATTTTTTATTTTTTTTTGGAATCTCACGTCTTTCACCTTCAGCTGCTTCGACAGCTCGGCCGAGTCTCTGAAGATCAGGCCGTTCTCCTCGTGTTTCACCAGCTCGTCCAAACTTCAAACACACGGTCAAGATGATTGAGAATGACACGTAATTACGAAATATGAAAAGAAATTACACTGAAAAGGGTGTATAGGAACGTAGGAATAAAAACTCCACAGCAATTTGCCAGCAGGACGGCACTGTAGGAGTTTGTGTAGAGGAAACTGGTGGGAGAACTCACCACTGGAAGTGTATCGCACAGACAGGAAGACAACACCCGAACATGTCGACAACCTTCATCGGCAGGTCCAGACCACTTGAGGACTTGTGCAAGCAGACGCCGAGATCGGCCGAACCTATTAACCGAGCAGGACGTTAACCCCTTTTCAACAGTGCAGACTGGGATTTGAACTCATGACCTTCTGATCAATAAAAATCACTGATCCAGCACTGAAATAAATGTTATATAATATATATCAGCGCTATTCTTCTACTTGCTCAAAATATTTAAATAAAGTGTAGATAATTACAAAGTAATTCATATTTTTAATGAAGTGATACCACCACCTTACCACTGGCTATGTAGTTAGATATCTAACAGCTTTGTTAGTGAAACTATTGCCCCACTATGTTTGTAGACAGCTACCTAAACACCAGCGCATAACGTTCAACACTGACCGTTTCACAATGAAAAAGCAGAAGGAAAAAACGGCAACCATTCCTCTATTACACCAGCATGGTGAATGAAATCATCCCTCTGTTGCTGTCCAAGTTGTAGCTGTAGTATTGAACTACTGACATAACCATGTCATCTTAAATAATCCCTTGTTTTGGTGAATAGTTTATTTAGCAACTATTTATATTTAGGCTTGTTTACTTCAGTGAAAGCTAGCTTATTTAATAACAAGCAAATACTGGTTAGCTCTTCTAGACATGAAGAGGAGGATGGAGAGTCAGTGAGCTAACAGGAGCGCTCTGCTGATGGACATGAACTTCCATGCTGCGCACTCTCAGTTCCCGAATCAGTTATCTCAGCTGAGCCACAGCCACCATGGCTGTTAAGTGAAGTGTGATCTTTGTTATTGTTTATCAGCATTTTTTTTTTTGCTTTAATAATAAAAAATACAGCTACTTAAATACTTTTTAAAAATACTGGTCGACTAGTAAGAATTAATATTCGTACAACGCCCGAGTGGGTGATTTCTGCTCAGCAGGGGGAACATCAGAACCACCACACTGGCAAAGAGATCATAACTGTATAATCACTGACGGTTGTGCTCTCACCCAGCAGGACGGGATAATCCTCCGCTTCCATCCACGGAGTGCAGATCTTAACATGTTGAAGCTCTTTAGAGTTGATGATCTTCTGATAATATTCCTTCTGAGGACCTTTACCTGTCGTTACAACAGAAAAAAAATGAACGAACTCTACATTGAAAATCATCATCTTCGTAAATATCGAGAGCAGAAACCTGTGATGGCGCAGACTAGCGATGGAAGACGTTCCCCTGCTTCTACGAATCCTTCATAATCTGTCGAAAGAGGACAAGTCACTGAGATTGGATGACATTTTTGCAGGAAAGATGGTCAAGTAAATGAAAAACATTAGCCCCAACCTTCAAGTGCCTTTAAAAGAACCGAGAAATCTTCGTCCTCTGTTGAGGAGAATAAAACTGTTAGTGTTTTATATATAATATTAATATAATAGTGTATAGAGAACTGTAATACAGAGCTGACCGGTCCAGCTGGTGCTGCTGATCAGAAGAGCAGGTCGTCCAGCAGCAAGCGTCACCTCCCCAGTTTTAGTGTTTCGTTCTGTAAACGCAGTCAGCTCCATGTTCTCCAGGCTTTCAGAGCTACCACAAATAAAACATGATCACCCCAAGGCTTGAAATTTATCCAGTGAAGATACAAAAACACTCACTCTGAGCAGTTACTAATAAATTGCTTTGCTCGAAAATGCATCACTGCAAGGTGTGTTCTGAGCACTGCAGTCAGGGGGCGCTACAGCAAGCAATGCGGTATGATTATTTTTAAAGAAAAAAACATTTCAGTGGGTTCAGAAGATCAGCAAGAGCTACATCTTTTAAACCTTTAAACTGTCAGAAGCAGGACTGTAGCGTTTAATAAGTGTCTTTCCTGAAAATGTTCACTCAAAATAGGGGTCCAGGCACTTTAAAGGCTCCATAAGTAAAAATAATTAAATAACTCACCATGCTCTAAATTGCGGGTAAGCGCTGGCCATGCGAATGAAGAGCTCATGGCGAAGCTTCAGATGCGTTTCTCGGAATATCGAAGGCGGCTTGTCGTATAAAGTGGATGCACTGGGGAAAAAAATACAAGATTGTGATACCTGATTAATCTTACAAAGCAAGTTACGGACTTTAGGAAACTTAAAGAATGAAACGTTTGTATAGTTAAAAGTGTTGAAAGCATGGCAGGTAATTATTAAGGTATTATTGCGTCAGTAAATCTAACAGCCAATCATGTTTCAGTATGCAAATGTAGCACTAGTTTACCAAGGGAAGGGGTGGGGCATTTCCAATTTGCATAAATAATAGAAGTGTAGATTATTTATATTTATTCTGCTGTGCCATGTGAAGTGCACAAAAAATACGTTTCAGATGACGCTGTACTCTTACCGAATGTTCCAGTTCTTCTGAAGGTCACGTCTCATCGCATCGGTGACGCAAAGGTTGTGATCGGCAAAACGTCCGAAAAATTTCTCATACCTGCCAAAAAAAAAAAAAAAAGAAATCAGTAAAAGTTATTACTTTTTTTTAAACAATGTGTTTTTTAATAAAGAAAACTATATAATCGTTGATATGTTGAAGTTTTCCGTAAGGAGTCTCCAGTACCATTTTGCCACCTTGACGATGGGATGATTCTCGCCGTGACTGAGTGCCATGATGGAGTAACCGTAATTGTGCCAGTCGATCACAAACTGAGCTCCTATCATTCGACTCGCCAGCCACGTCACCGCGATGCTCGGCAGTCCCGGAGGATTCTAGGTCAGAAGACGCAAAAACGTGAAGCTACGGAAACCTTCAACACAACATCAGACACAGCATCAGAAGTGAATACCTGTAGAAGAATATACGCCTGATCATCCAGCTTCATCAAGACATAAAGGAGCTGCAGGGACTGCGAGATCACCTTGGTGACATATCTGAGAATTTTAGGACCAACTGAAAGCAATAAATCAATAAATAAATCAATAAATGCAAATTCTATTTAACGTTAAATAGATGAAGCAATATTAAATTCCCAGGAGCGGTCATTACATGGAAAGCCTTTATGCTCTAAAATGGGAAGGATGTCGATCCGGTCGTCCTCGAGAATGTCTTGATGAGGTTTAGTACCTGAAAAGACAAAGCATCAGTCAGGTATGTAGTTATTTTAGAAAAAAATAATAGCAAATCCAGCATATTTTCTTTATATTTGCTGCATTTCTGTCAGCCTTTCCCTTTTTATCCAGTGGAATTTACATCTTTAATCAGTATTATTTTTGAGCCCTCTAATCAGATACGCTTGTGGGTTGCTCGCTAAATATATTCTCAAATATCAAACTATAGTTTGTGTCCACGGTTAGTGAATATACGGATAAAACTAGTGGATTTAAAGGTGCAGTTGTTTTGACACCTGACATTCTTCAAACTACGTAAGCCTAGTATTTTTTTTTTGTAAGGAAAAAAAATCGCAGAGCCGAGCAGTTGTTGTGGCTGGGGGCGGAGCTTATTTCCGGCCTGGCTATGTGTAAGCATGAGCTGCGTCTCAAATGGTGTACTTTGCAACCTTTTTTTTTTGTTGTTGCACAAGAGAAGATTTACACTAAGGAAATGAAACAAGATTATACTGTACTATTAACGATGCACTAGGATCATTCAGATCGCTTTTTTTACGCTTCTAAGTGAACTCAGTAATTCCAGGAAGTGAAGCAAACATGCCGTGTGTTTTGGGCTGCAGCATTTTTTTTGTAGATTCGAGCTGCTAAACTGAGCCAAAGCACAGAGCTGTAGCGCTGCAGAAATGTCCCTCAGACTACGTTTTCTGATTTTTGGTTCCTTTAAATCACAACAAATAGCAAACGAACCAAAAGTAACAATTTCATGATTTTAAAATTGTCCCAGATCATTGCAGGTTCCCCTACGACTCTTCGGGGGTGGAGTCGGACCTGATCTAGCTCCTCCTACATGGACAGAGGCTGGATAAGTGTGTTGCGGGTCTGGGGTTAGGCTTTTCAGAGGAGTTAGATCAGGTCCAGGTCCAGGTCCAGCTCCGCCCCCTGGACCTTTAGTTCTGCAGCGAGGACTCTCTCAATCGCAGGTTCATGAGGCAAGTCATAATTTCTGAGAAAAATCCACATCGTCAAGTACACAGGGTTCGAATACAGTGCACAGTACACAGTCTGAGACATGTTATAACGCAATCTAGTGAGGTGACAGTATTGAGAATGACCATATCTTTAAAAAACTACTATTATTACAGGTGTAGAAACACTTTAAAAAATGACAGACCGCACCTTTAATGTGTAAACAATCATAAAATCGGGACTATTTGAGGAGCGCGTGCGCTGGACTGTTTACTCTGCATGACATGCTACATAGTAAAGAAGTAAAAGCAGCAAAAGCAGCTTTCTTTCTTTTGTTTTCTTTCTTTTCTTTTTTTTTTTTTTTTACCGAGAAAGCCGATAAAGGTGACATTGTAGCCGTGCTTGCTGAGAGACAGCGCGTGATACTGCATGCGCGGGCTGCGTCCCAGGTCCCCGAGCAAGAGCACGCACACGTTCAGGTGCGCGAATTCGTCGCGTGACTTCAGGCCGCGCGCCAGGATGAAGATGAACACGACCACGCCGACCGGCAGCAGCGCCCAGGACCAGCTCAGACCGGCCACGAGCCCCAGCAGCACCAGCGACACTGTCACGAGCAGCACCGCCGCATTGGCATCCGCCATTGTTGTGTTCCTGTCTGTGATGTCAGGAGTGACGTGGCAGAGGATTTAAAGACACCGCGGTCCCTTTTTTCAGTGTCACTTTTATTTTATTTTTAGTAAAACCTTTAGATAAAGCAGTATACATTCACATAAATAAGAATTAATTAATATTCCTTAAGTCTAAATGCAATGAAGTTTGTTTAGAGGTAATTATTTTTAGGTAAAACACTTTGTATCCAGTCTATGGTTTGGTTTGGCCCCGCCTCCCAACACACCTAAACCAGGTAATCAACATTCTTTAGCTCATAATCATACCTACTGAAAATTCTTTAGTCTAGGAATTATTTAAAAAAAAAATCTTTCCAATAATCATGGATAAAAAATAATTATAATTTTTAAATTTTTATATATTTTTTTAAAAAATACTATAATTTTTGGTTTTGAATCCTGTCAATGTTTTGGGTTTGTGCCACCGCCCAAAACACCTAAAGATATATATTTTAAAAATAATCATGAACAGGGATTATTAAAGAAATCTTTAGCTCACAATCAGGGAGAAAAAATTATGCTATAATTAGGATTTAAATATTTATCCCATAATCAGAGATAAAAAAAAAATTAGCCCATAATGTCAGATTAAAAAATATTCAGGCAGTAATCAAGGATTTAAAAAAAATAATAATTAGCCTATAAACTGGGATAAAAAAAATATTCAATGGATAATCAGGGATTAAAAAAAAACTCTTTAGTAATAATTTGGGAGAAAAAAATTATTTATCCCATAATCAAGAATTTGAAATAATAATTCTTTAGCCTTACAGGGGGAAAATTCTTGTTTTGTGTGACTTTTAAATGTGAAATTATTTGTACACATTCTGCTTACCCACATGTTTACATAATTTCACACACACACACACACACACATATGTGTGTATATATATATATATATATATATATATATATATATATATATATATATATAATATGTAGTTGTACTTCACCTACTTCACCACTAGAGGTCCAACCTGAGCTACTGCACCTTTAATCCAGGAGAAACAGTAGAGTAGAGTGTAACTTTGGGGGAAAAACTGTACAATGTAAAAAGTATTTTTTGATTTCGGACACGCCCCTTTTCACCACCCAAACATTAGCGTTTGTTTGCCTAATCCACGTGACTCATAGCCTCTTAGCCACGCCCACTACTCGCTTCCTCGCGCACACTCCAGACTGGAGTTCTAGGCTGTGGGACACTGCACTCTGCTCTCTCTGATCAGGAATAAAGAATAACATCACCCAGGATCCGGAGCTTCTGCATTATTATTATTATTATTATTATTATTATTATTATTATTGATTTTTGGAAAGATGCGCGCGCTCGTGACACTCCTGATAGTCGCGAGCCTGCGCTCTGCGCACCAGGAGGTTATAGATGACATTTTGGACAGTTTGTCTAAAGGAGTGCATTTTTTTGAGCAGCAGAGCAGGAACATGAATCTGGATGGTGTCGTTGGTTATGTCATCCTGCAAGGTGAGCTCTTCAACACGCTTTAATTAATTCAACACACTTTAATTAATTAATTAATTAATTAATTAATCAGGAAAGTTATTTATAGAACTTAATGGCAAAGTCAGAGTAGGCTGCAAAAGCATAAAAGCATGCACAGTGCAGAATATTACAGTATAGCAAATTCTAAAAGTATGCACTGTAATGAGCTGCACATACCTGCATTTCAGTTTTGCATAAAGCTTTTTATTTTTTTTTTATTTTATTTTTTTTTTTTTTGCATAAACTGAGTTTCTGGTGCAGGTTAACCAGGTTACAGAAAATCTCATTGGCACTTTCTCACTTTCTGATCATTTTCTTCTAACTAGGGTTCCCAGGTTTTCCCCCAAAGCCATTCCAGTTTTCAAGAAATAAAACACTTCATGTCGTGCTTTTAGAAGGAAAACAGTGTGATGACGTGGAGTTTGTATTGTTACCACCCATAAGTTGATTATTTTCCTTTAACAGCATGTCCTGAAGTGTTTCATTCCTCTTATAGGCTACTACAGCCATTTTATTCAGCGCTTATATTTATTAAAACATATTTTTATAATTTTTATATATTTCTTTATTTATTAAAGAACGAACCATCATACTTTTTATCCATTTATAGTTACATTTAGTTATATTATGTTGTACATCGGAGAAACAAGCTACCACTTACGTACAGTCGATCCCTCACCAGTCTCTTTTTTCCTCTCTTGAACTTGAGCTTGTATTATAACAGATATCATAAATATCATCATAACAATATTATAACACCTTATCAGCCATCTTTACTGACATCCAGAGCAATAAGCTGCATTCTGTGATCCTACCTCCACGATGAATCCTTACGTTTCTCAGCATGAGATTCGATTTTCTGATTTTTTTTTCTCTTTAGCCCAGTTACAGGAAGCCACGAAATCCCAGACCCATTCAGATTCTCTAAACCTCTCTCAGCGCTCCATCGCTGTGTCTCTGGTCAAGAAACTGGACAAGAGTATGGCTCTTGCTGTCACATCTCTTCAGGAGATGGATCCTAAATATTACAAAGGTAAAAAAAAAAAAGAAAAAGAAAAAAAGACAACCCTTCTGCAAAATACAACGCAACATACAACATGACTGAAGAAGAAAAATCATATTAAAGGTGCAATACTTGATTTTTTTTTTTTTTTAATTCTTACTTGTACAAATAACCTGGAAGATATGTAGAACATGATGTTATAAATGTTTAAGCCATGACTTCAGGACAAGTGTATTAAGCAGGTCAGAAATCCTGTTTGGAAAGCTGATTTCTGGTCCAGAATGTTTGATTGTGTTTGGATTGGCCTCCTGTCAATCATTTTACAGATGCTCTAGATCCTGGGGGCGGAGCTTCCTGAACATGGGCAAAATCATTCAAATGCCAAACCCACCTACTTAACTGTCAGAGACCTAACTTTGAAATAAACTTGACAAATCCTACCTAATGTACCTTTAAGTACAACAAAATGACATGAAAAAATAACAGACAAAAAAATTGATATATAAAATGAATATCATGCAAAGAGTAATATTTTGGGAAGCTCTGTAGTTTTATTTAAACACACTGGGTTTTTTTTTTAGTCATAAACAGTTTTCTTTTTTTTCTTTCCTACAAAACATTTGTTTTTTTTTAAATGATTAATACTCCCAAGTTGAATATTCAGTGAATCATCTGAGAGAGAGAATAAGAGCACCGAGCTTCTTGCTGTAATGTTTCTCCAGTAAAGACTGGACATCCTCCTCCATGCAAAGTCAGAAATTCGGTCCCAAACATGGCGACCGAGTCAGAAAAATCATGTGACTGAAACGTTAGGAGAGTGGAATTCATAATGTCAGCAATCTTCACAACAGCCCTCGAACCACCAGCCACAAAAACAGCTCCAAAGCATCTATGATCCTTTTCCTAGTATTCATTTTTTATACCAAGTATGCTGATGACTGAGCAAGACTGAGTTTGGTTTCATCTGACCACAACACATGATTACCAAGAATGGAGTTGCTGGAGACTGAGAACATAAAAATTACACAATAATTAGGATGCCAGATTATTTTGAATTAAAATGCATTCATAGGTGGTGATCATTTTGTAATTTTTCCATGTTTTTGAGAGAGGAAGAAACAAAAGAGAGAAGTAATTTCTCCAACTGTTCGAGCATCAAATTTGAATCATCATGTGTAATGTGCATCATCTACACCCAGTACAGGTCGCCAATAATTTTGCACTCGACTGTAAATCCCCTACAGAGTTTGAACCCGTCTTGTCGGCGTCTTTCTGGTCCTTGCCTCGTGAATGGATCTCCACGGACCCGTCCCTGGCGTACACGTCGCCGAGATCTGTCGAGTGTTACGACGAGCAGCTCGGGGATAAGTGCATGACGCTGCTTCTGGGAACCTGGTAAGGAAAAAAACGTCGCATTCGTTTAAAATGACAAAAAAAAAAAAATCAACGCTCATGAATTCACGACTGTTTCAATTCAAAAGGAAAGACGATGGGACGCCGTGCATCGTCACGAAGGCCTGCAGGGACACGATGACTCGATTCGGGTGTCCACATTACTCTCTGTCTCACCAGCTGCTCTACTTCATGATCGGGACGATGGTAATGAAGCTGTGCATGCAGCCATGTTATATTTCAATCAATCCATTTATTCTTCTTCTTCTTATTATTATTATTATTATCATTATTAGAAAGGATGTACCGGGATGCTGAAGGGGGAAGTGAGGCTCTCGCGGGTCAACATCACTGTGGAACACTATCAGAGGATCTTCTGCTCCAACATGATGAAGAGCAACCAGGAGATGGGCATCAAGGGCTTCAGTGAGCAAACACAAGATATCTTCATGGAGAACAGTTAGTAGCGATTCATAATTTATATATTATTCATTGTACATCCTTATCAGATATCAGTTCCAAACAAGACTGGCATCTGAAGTTTAAAGGTGCGTTCGGCTTACCTCGGAAGTGTGAAGTCAGAGCTTGGAATGGTGTCATTTTCAACTTCTGTGTGTTCGAGCTACAAAAAAAACCCTGGCTTGTCTTTACTTAGCAAAAATCTAGCCAGCTAACTGCGATGAGTGATCTGTAGAGTCAGTGTTACAGATTTAACAAGCGAATATGTTGATCGAACTAAAGCAAGTAGTTGTATATACAGCAGAACTCATTTAAAGGTAAGAAGTGCTGCTGTGTTTACTGTTCATGCTGGGAGCGGCCATGTTGATTTGACGTCGCTTGCTGAACTCAGGGTTGAGGAGACGTCCCGAGTTTCTGAGTTGAGGGGTGTTTTGTCCTAGTCGGAGGTATGAGCTGAGCTGTAGTGGAGTTATCACGTCCTTATAAATAAAATTATCCCCTTACACCGAGATGTTTGGTGTTTAAACTTAGTCTTTTAAGTATTTTTTTTAAGCTAACAATTACAAGAAGATTATAGCTACCAGTTTGGCACTTCTAAACTATCTAAAATGTCAGATGAAAAGACATCCGTAGGTTCAGTTTTACCGTTTGTATATAAATGGTTTCATAAAATATCAGAATAAATCTGCGTAAAAAACATAAATACACAGATATTCTCATCCAAATCATGTCTAATATACAACTCCGACTTTATACACCACATAATCCAAGGCTAATAATGAACTAGTTAAAAATGTGGTGTTATTTAACAAAGAAGAGTTTATTATTTAACATTTATGGAAGGAGTCTCTAGTGTCAGCACTTTTAAAGCTTTTTTAACTTTATAATTTTGCATCTTCTTCAGGACAGAGGAGTTTACGCTTTTTGTGGTTTCTCTGTAACATGACATTTTTTTTTTTAAGAAAGTAAAAGTGAGCATTGACGTTGTTTTTCAGTTCTTTTATGTGGGCTGGCTGGATTCTCGGACTTTTATAAAGCCGCCTGGCTGCAGCACATTCTGGCCTGGCAGGACAAAGAACTGGGCTGTTTCGGGAAACGTGGTGAGTGTGTGAGCTGATATTAACTTACACACCTAACTGTAGTTTAGAATATAATCTGAACAGTACAGTAAAACAGTCTGACAAATCACTATCGCATTTCTTTTCCTCTCAGAGGACTACTCGCATATGTTTGAGGAATATTTGGATGCACCGCACAAGCGAGTGAAAAGAAGGGAGAAAACTCTGAAAGGTGATGACAAATCATTACGATATTTCCTGTACAATCTACAGTTTTAGTGTATTTATTCATGAATGTTGAAAATCATTTAAAATATGATTAACAGTAATTCAGCCAATTTAAAAAATATCATTTGGTAAAAGGAATAATTGTCAAGAAAAAAAAAATTAAAGGGCACACTCTTAGCTGTGCTACTTACTTAGCTGAATACTGTGTCGAAAATCACATCTGAAAAATTCACCACAAAAAAAAATTATTTTTGTATTTTCCTGTTACTGCTGTTATTCCTTCTTGTGAAGTTGTGAATTTTATTTAAATAATTTTTTAAATTATTTAA